>JAFIDM010012231.1:144859853-144917676 GCA_023159025.1 Thereuonema tuberculata
TAATTAAATATATAAACCAATAATTTTGATACAGGAAACACAAGGAATAGAAATTCTTCTCCAAACATTACTATATTTCACAGAAAGTTACTTATTCTGCTTCTTCAGGCATAACTTCATCTTCTAATTTGTACAACGCAATTTAAATAATTTAAACAAACAAATATAGGCAATGTTTACAATTATTGAAATGCTCCATTATTTTTACAATTCTTCTTGAATAACTCTAAACAAAAAATGGACAAAAAGGTGTGGAATTAAGTCCATTGAATTGCTTTGTACGAAATTAGGAGATAAGTTATGCCTGAAGAAGCAGAATAAGTTACTTAATGTGAAACATAGTAATGTTTGGATAGGAATTTGTGTTCCTTGTATTTTCTGTATCATTCTTTAGTTATTTATTTTTATTTTTTTTTAAACTCCTAATATTTTGAGGGTCCAGTAGCCAAGTGGTAAAGCATTTGAGTTAGAACCTCGACTCGACGGAGGTCGGGAGTTTTCCCCCGCTAATGGACTGGTCATTCAGAGAATTTTGACTGAACGTACTTACCAGTAATCTGCTTGGTGTAATATGTTTAGTTGATTAGTATTTTACAGTCAGTTAAACAACTGTAAATTGCAATCATTAAAATGTCAAGTTTTCAGAACTTATTTTTTTTTAAAGTACTAGGATTTAACTTGCTATTTTGAATTAACATACTGCCAAATAATTCCCTGTTCCATTGGACAGGGCGCTTGTTTTTATTTTTGTTTAATTTTGTTCTTTAATACACTTGAAAAGAGAATCTGATAATGTGAGATTCTGAAACGTACGTCGTGTATTTATTTTGAATGTCTTCTTTAGTAAATTGTGTGTGCTAATATAGTTGGCAGTGTGTTATTTTTTTTTATTGGTTTACAGATAAAACCATATAGTTTTTCAAAAATATTTTATTAGGAAATTGAAGTTATTCTAATGATATGTGTAAATAAAAAACAAGGTAATTAATGCTTTTAGACAGTGTCAAAAGCAAAGCGGTTCCATAATATGCACAATAAACAAAATAATTAAAAGCAAGAGCATATAAATTATGCAAGACTGTTTCTTTATGTTTTATAGGCAAGCTGTAACCTAGAGGCCGCTAATACAATGCTTAGTGCATCATTTGGATATGTTAAAGAATTTATGAAACAATACGTTTGTAAATATTAATAATGATGTCCTGTTGACAATTGTTAGTATTGTTATGTATGAAGCATCATTATTATTACTGTGTTAATTGTTATCATTATTAGTAATACTGCTATGGAAAATGTTAATTTGGGGGGTCAGGGAGGGGCCCTACAGGTCTGATTTTTTTTACGTGGTCACCTACTTTTTGATGCTGAACACAATGGTGAAGGTTTCATTCTAATACCTCTAACCACTACAGAGTGTGACATACAGTGTGACAGACAGACAACACAAAAGCAATAGTGGTTTCCTATGTTAACTGTAACATGGGACCGCTAATAAGAAAACTGAGAAATAAAAGGACAGTTTTAACAAACATATTTCTTTATTTTCTTAAAATAACAAATCCATATTTACATGAATAAACTTTGGAATAACCCTAATATTAAAGAGACTTCAAACAATTATTTTTTTTAAATTTGTAATTGAATACTAGTAATAATAATAATAATAATAACATAAAAAACTTATTCACTGAAACAAAACTAAAACATATTTTGATTATTAGGAATGAAGAAAAAATTTGAAATGATTGTGAAAAACAACATTAAATCCATGGAAAACCTTACATTCTCATGTTTTAGTTCATCATTTTTTGGAACTCAATTAGCAAAGGATTTGACGTTTGTTTGAAATTTTAACCATTTTCTCTTACCTATTTTTATTAAGTAAATAGAAAATATTCGTTAATGATAAATTTGCATGAAATATCAATGATTTTGTTATCCACTTGTAAATTGTAGATTAATACCAAACATAAAAAGTTATATTTCCAAAATAAATACCTCGGTTCTAAACAATAATTTCATATTTTTGCTCTGTTTCAAATGCTGTAAAAACTTTATAGAGTTCTCATAAAAGAGTTAGTTCTAATTGTAACAAGTAAATTACTAATTGCTCATATCAATATTTAATTTTTATTGTTTTTTTTTTGAAGGACGGAGAAGGATTTTTTTTTTTTTAAACTTAAGTTACTTTCTACTCCTCTGCAAAAATCATGCTTTTCATTCCATTATTGCATTTAATTAAGCATATAAAAAAGAAATAATTAAATAATATTCTACTCCAACTCCATATTTTTGAAACCACATTTTCTAGAACGACTTCTTCGATCTATGTAATTAGCATATAAAAGCTTCCTACAATTAATGAGAAAAACCAAAAATCACTTTTTTTTTAAGGAATTTTTAGAATCCTGCTGTGACCATTTTCGAACTCTTAGGATTGAAAGTAGGTTTTACTAAATTATGTAAACAGCCAAAATTAATTTTAAATACCGTTATTCTGAATATGTTAGAAGAAAACAGACTTGTATCATTTTATTCGACAATTACCAGAAGTTCAAAATAATTATAATGAGCTTTTAGAAAATGATAAATTATTGTAAAATAATATTGTGAATTGTAAATGTTATTAAAACGACTTTAAAAATAAAATTTCATAGTTGATTATTTTAAAAATAAATTAATAAAAAAAAACTAGCAATTTAAATATTTAGATTATTAAATTCTAATTCAACATAAATAACAATGCTTATTATTATTTTTTGGAGATTCAGTAAAAAAAACTAATTTTTCTTATTTTTTTTTCTATAATTTAGAAGTCTGTGGAAAGCCTGTATATATTATAAATCTTCCTCAATTTAGAATTATCCATATCCCTCTTCTGAAGTAGGCATCATGTTCTTTCTTATATGTTCGTTTATTATTTGTTCTGTCTAATTCTCCAATGAGGTTTCGAAACATGGAGTTACTTCTAATTAAAGCGAATGACTTTTGATGATTATTAAAATTGGCGACGGAACAGCATTGGGTTAGTTCTTCTGGCTGTTGGCTGTGCTTTTTTATCCAATATTTCCAATGGACTTGTAACCCAGTAAGTGTAACCTGTCTGTAAAACTGTAACTCTGCAAGAAAAAATAGTAAGCATTAAAAGAGATTTTAAAAATGGTTTATTATAAAATGTAGAAAGAAAATTAATATTTCCTGAATGATTTTACGAATGTCGATCGCTTTTTATCGATTTTCGCCAAATAACATTTTATCTACTAATTCCAAATTACAAAAATATCAAACATAAAAAAAAAAAATCATCGGTTTTTTTTTTCTTTGTTTTATTTTCATGCTATTTTTTGGTAAATGTAGAGAAATTGGAAAAATTAATTGTAAACAAATCCTCTGACGACCAGGGATTAAAAAAAAAAAAAAAAGAGGCAAATTACGAAAATATTATCAGTTTCGATGTAAACAAATAATATTTTATTATTTTCTTTTTTAGCTAACTGTCGTCGGAAAATACAAAAGATACCTAACTTTTATATTTGAAATCTCAGGGTGGATTTTTTGAAGAATTCAGCAAGTATAAAAGATGAGAATTCGCAAAGAAAAGTATTAGAATCAAATGGATGATTGTAACAATGAATAATTGAAATCCATTTGACTAATTCATGAATGCCTGTTTAGTCTTTGTCCCTGTCTTTATTAAGATTAAATTTATTAGATTTAAGCAACGTTCTCTTTTTTTTGTTTCGTTTTGTAAGACTTTAAAAATAAAATAAAATAATTAAATAAAAGGAGGGTTTAAATTTATGATTAATTTTAATTATTATTTTGTGTAAAATAACTAAAGAAGTAGTCAAAAGTGTATGTAAAATGAATTTTAATTGAAATTCACGTCCTAAAAATAAATTTGTGAAGGTGGCGATTTCTAATCACAATGTCAAAAGATGTTGTATTTCAACATGTTTTTGTAAATGTTCCACCGGTGTAGGAAGTTCTGTTGCTTCCAGTGAGTAGAAAGTAGAATTTAAAATTGTAAAGTAGAAAGGATGATAAAATCCGATTTGTCTTCAAAACTTTATACGATGATTTTTAGCTATTTCCCTAAAGAAAACTAGACTTATTTATATGTGTTCGTTTGTCTTCTTAATAACAGTTGAAATAGATAACGAATTTTCCTGAAACATGTATGAATAAATGAATTTCCTATGGATTTCTGTGGAAAAAACTACAAAAATTCCCATAAAGAAAATATTGGAAGTCAAATAAAATAGAGTGGGAAAAGAAATGGAACCTCCATAAATCTAAACTAAAAACATAAAAACACATTAAAATAAAGAAAAAGAAAATTCATGTGCTGGGCTCTGCCAGCCTCAATGAATTTCTTATGCGCATGTAAATAAAGAAAAAGCGCCTAAAAAAATGTCTAAACACATTACAATTTGAGACCAATGTTCAAACTCATATCTCAAGACAGCCTGTTTCATGCTCACTTGGCGATCATCAGTTGAGAGTAGTGAGAATGAACACAGCAAGTCTCATAACGGAGGTGTATAAAATAGAGAATAATGAACTTGTATTGATATGAACCCATGGATAATACTCTGGACGTCTGCTATTCCATATTACAGGGTTGGAGTTGATTAAATTAAAAGCCGATTTAACACTTTTCAGGAAATGAAAAATTTCAAGATAGGCGGTATTTAGAGGATTTGTTAATTATTAATACGTTCCCCTCGTTGATACTTGAAAACACAGAAAATACAAATTTGAAAAACACAGACGGAAAAAAACACATTTTAAATAAACTCCAAATTTATTCAGGAAGTTTTATATTAACTTCTTAACAACGCTTTTCTCGAAGTAATGCTTTTTAAAAAAGCAACGTAAAATTAGAAGTCTCTCTTTAGTAATTTATAGAAAGAACTAAGCCATATTCAATGATCTTTGTTACATAATTTTCTTCTTCCTTTCGAAAATTCATAATATTAAAATGTATATAAAAAATTATCGTATAATTTGAAGTTTTTAAAAGCTGTTATCACAGAACATTCAGTAAATCTACCAATAGCAGTTAGCCTTTTTTTCGTCTATTTCAAGACAAGGAGGTCATTTGCAACAGTATTATTTGTTCGGCAAACAAGTGCATTGAACTAGATATAACTAAGGCTGGTCTGCTTGTACAAAACTAAATACATGTCTTTGCGTGTGGATTTCAGAAAAAGGCACAGGTCGTCGATAGCAATTTCCAGATAGTAACTTTTTTTTGAAGCCTTAACGGTAAAAATATTTCATTTTCCACTGATACATGAACTAAATTTACTTTGTTTTGTTCTACATAAGAAAGGAAAGTTTTATTGTATTCCAATTTGTAATCAAGTTCGGTTTTTTATCTCTTTTTTTTAATAAATTTTTAAGGCTTTTTTTTTTAATTTTAGTTTTCTTCGTTTTTTTGTTAAAATTTTTATGATTTAAAAAAAATATTATTTTCATAATTTAGATGACAAATCTTCATTTATTTTTAAATTATAATATCAATTGAACACAAACAATAGGAATTTTCTAAACCATCATTATTTACCAAAATCGTTTAAATCCAATTAATTTAATTACATTGAAGCTCGCGGATATTAATATTCATTGTTTAAGACAGAAATTCTATGCTTCGGTTCTATATCGTCTTCACCCGCTGGTAAGAACTTACACTTCAAATATAAAAGTTAGATCACCACATACGACTGCCAAGCTTTAATCAAGAAAGCTTGTTTTTTCAGTTATTAAGGGTGTTGTGACGGTTTGTTTTTTTCGCCGCCAGAGGTCGTAATCGACCTCTGCGCTTCCCAATACACACACTGGCTGACTGATTCGTAGTATTACTATTTTCATTGATTCGTAGTCAATCACGAAAGTAATCCCTTAAACTGCTGCAAAGCTTTTCCTTGCCTAAGCCATAGTTTTAATTACATGAGATGAGCTAATTTACAGAATATCGCCAAAAACTTTAAAAGTTTTATTTAATAAATTCTATTAATTATTGAAAACAATTTTTTTTTCGCAAATGAAAAAAAAAAAATAAAATAAAAGAAAGGAAAGGAAAAAGTTAAGAACATAAATAAACGTTAGCCTAATGCGTATAACCATAATCATAAAACTCTTGAAAGACTAATCAATGAATTAAAAGAACTGGAAATGAAAAAAAAAAAAAAATTGCCTGTAGGAGACAAAGGCTTTGGGTCGTTATAGGGAATAACGATTAAAAAGGCCGTTATAGGAAATGAAAACTCTATATGAAATGCTTTGATTATGAAAGGTTCTAGATCGTGTTTAACCAATTCTCATTTGTTAAATATTATTTTTATTGCTTGATCAAATCTAGAAAATGTATTAACAAGAAAAATGAAGAATTTTTCTCTAACTATGAACGTCGAAAAATTCGAGTTTTAATTAACAAATTAATCATGTGAGCTACATTGGCAACCTACATTTTAGGTAATGATGTAAATTACGGAATTTAACAAGTATGCATGGTTTTATGGCTTAATCATTCACAACTACAACGCATTTGTTTCTGTAAAATTAAAATGTAGACTCTATAGCATTGAAATTACAATTCAGAGAAAGCTGTAAGAAAAAGTATCCGACATTCACTGATTCAGCAGAAATAGAGACAATGATGACAGAATTAAGTTGTCAAAATAATTATTATCAGGCAACTGAAATAATCTCCACATTTAGCAATGTATCGCGACATTATCACTGATAATCTCCTGCGATACTGTTCACCAAGCTTTCATCATCGGCCTTGTCTTACTTACAAGGAGACGACACACCTTGTATCTTTCAAATGTCAGTGCCCTTTTGTGAGATGAAAGTACTTGTTAAGTACTTCAAAAATATACACAAGTATTGGGGACAACGTCCTACAGAATTCGAGATATTCGGCGTTATTTTCATCGATTTTCAAGTATTTTCAAGTATCGATTTGCAGGCCAGAAACATACCGTTAGTCCACGGTAACACTTGCTTTCATATGATAGCAGTGAGCTAATAATGCAGTACTTGAAAATCGACGTAATAACGCCGAATATCTCGAAATCCGTAGGGGGCGTTGGCCCCAATACCTATATATATATTTTTAAGTACTTCATGTGTACTTTCATAACACAAAAGGGCACTGAGATTTGAAAGATACAGGGTGTGTCGTCTCCTTGTTAGTGTTGAGATATTTCCTATCACATTCTAGGAATCTTTCTGCTCCACGATGCTGATTCTACTGTTTACAATGTTCGCTACGTAAGGGATAACACATTTCACCAAACTGTCTTCCAGAAACAGGTCTATAGTAGTTGATGGCTTTTTCCATCAAATATAGAATGACTCTTTTATCAAGAAGAGTCATTCTATATTTTCTCTAGTACAAAAAAGTGTTTCCTTGAATGCTATCGGTCTTGCTCACGAATCTGTTGCCTTGACAGTTTATTCAAATATTAATTCCTTTTTGAAGTTGTAGCTCAAATTCAAAAGATCTGACGATAAAAAAACAAAAAAAACAAACTTACTTTCTACAGTTGGACTTTTGCAGTAGATATTTTCCTACTGATGTAAGCAAACACTTGAGCAGGATTGGGCTTTTATTCTAATGATTTGCATAATGCAGATGTACATTGTCAAATTAGTGAATTTGCAATTTCGATGTTACACAGTGCATTATAATGTTATTAATGCGTAGAGTCTGTAGAGGTAGAGATGTGTTGTCAGCGAGAACAATAAACTTGCGAGTGAAAAAGAAAGACAATGGCCAATGAACTAAAAACGAGGACAGTTGTTGGAAACACTAACAATTGTATGGACCGAAAGAAAGAACTATCCTTTGTGGATAGTTGTGTATTTTTAAAAGAAATATCTCTGCATACCGATGTAAGTAGATTACAATTCCTTTATAATTATCTGCACAATAAACAGAGATGCTGTCTTTTTTTTTTCCCTAACTTTTTTTTATTATTATTCCTAGAAAAAAAGCTTTCCTGATAAACTGAAACTGTTTTTCTTTTTTAATGGAATTGGAATTTAATATTAGTTTATTAATTTTCTGAACTGATAATCTGTACAACATCAATTTGGATTCCAACTGATATAATGTTTCGAGGTTCCGTTGCTGAATTTTGACTACTTAATATATGACTTTCTGTGTATGAAAATGGATGAGTGAAAATCTGGAAATCTAATAATAATAATAAAAATGACTGAAATAATAATGAACTGATATACAGTAAAATGGATACTTAAAACTTATTGTTTCGATCTGATTAGAATTTGGTTAGTGAGTCATTAATAATTAAGGAATATTTTTTTATAGATTCTAAACTGTGTGTGCCAGTGGTGTAATGAGAATTTGCTCCAATCTTTTCTTCGAATTCAATATAACTGATATTTACATATAAAATTAATATTGCAAGAAAATTAGAAAAATTATTAAATTATTATTATTATTATTATTCAGTAACTCTGACAAGTTCCTGCCTATGCTATTAATATGAGTAAAAACTCATGCTTAATTTCAATGGCGCTTGAATTAGGTTAAGTACAAAGAATTCTTTTGCTATAGTTAGGCTACTTTACATTTCTTTAATATAAGACAATGTAAAATGATTAACGATCGTTGAAAAAGATTTTCTTTGGTTACTTCAAATCAAAAAGTTAAATTTAATTTTTAATTTTCAATGATCTACAAACGATGAGATAATTCTGTAAAAAGTTATTCCAGTTGATTGATAACTAGAAGAATATTTATTTAGGTTTAGATTAAAATCAATCAATTTTATTTAATCAACACGGCCTTCAAAAAATATTAAGATATTCCAGTCTGTATATCTTTATTCGTTAACTTACTTGATATAATTACTTAACTTACCTGATTTTAACTTCTTGTGGGGTTCCAGAAGGGTTCTTGGGGGGTTTCCAGGTCAATTTCACTTCGGATTTGTGAGTCTTATTATTGTGAGTGGCAACTGGACAAGCCTCTACCATGTGAGTGACATTATCTTCGATCCATTCACCAATCCATTGTTTCTCATCTTGGCTGAGGATTCCCACAGCAAAACCCTGGATTGTAGTAGCCTTAGCTTTGCCCTTAATAGTCACTAATAAAAGAAAGAAAAAGAGAAAATCTTGTTTAAAAGATAAACACAAATTTAATATATTATATATAAAAAAATAATTAAACTAAGAAAAAAAACCAAATAAACATTAATTGGTTAACTGAGCAACACATTTTTCTTTAACTATTTCAGATTTTTACTACAGGAAGTTCAAAGAAATAGTTTAGGAAATATATGTCATATTCAAGCGGGAAAAAAATCATTGTTACATTGTTAACTTCTTTTAAAAGCTATTAATAAAATGATTCTTCAAAACAACGTCGAAAAGCTTTTGGTGCTATTATCAACTCTACTGTTATTTACTCATCAACGTCAATTTTCTCTCTAGGAATATCGTAGAAGTAAGGATTTTGAGATGCCATCGTCACTATCTTACAACGGCAGTTTTTTTTGTTATCGTGACAGATTGCATACACCCCACTGGTATCGCGGCCTTATAGGGTTGTATAAATCTTAGAATTTTTAAATATGCCATTGACGGCGGAAAGAGACAAAGAAGAAGCAGACAACAATCATGTCGCCTCCTGGATTCGAACCAAAAATGACTTGACGTTGTGATGTTGATATATAGCTTCTCATAAAATGACAATTAAAAATAGAACTGCAACAAATGAAATTGCCTGAAAGGGCAATATTAGATCTAAATCTTTTAATAAATCTTCTCACATGAATTCTATAAGCTATATTCCTTACTACTACTATTAATAATCTTAGTGAGTAATTTTCATAAATAATGTTATCGTTGAGGTCTTGTTCCTTCTCACCATTGGCTTTCGGGTTTTCTTCTAATTCCAAATATCTTGTAAAAACGTATCACCTTGTGGGTTTTTTGAAGACTTTTTTCCTTTACTATTTAATTCTTCTATGGACGTATTTTATTTAATCACCAGTTTGTTTCCATTTCCTGAATAACGTCAAGGCTTCTTTTCTCGAGATTACATCATGGCTTCAAATGGCAGGTCTACTATGGCTTTCAAATTTCTTTATTGTGATGAAGGAGAGCCATCATAATTCTGTTGTATTATTAATGCATTCGACGCATTAAATTTTTAAGTAGTTTTCATTACTGTGTTTTAGTTTTTTTAATTCTTTATTCTGTTGTAGCCTCTTTTTAACTGTCGTAGTTTCTATCTTCAGGTACAAATTATCTTTTAAAGAAATTCATAATGGGCGGTTGATTTTTTCATCCTCCTCCTAGTAAAACGATAACGTGATCATCAAATTACACTCCTTCCTATGTAAATTGATTTGGTTTCTTTCTGCATAACTAGTAAATTCTTTCTCAGTCTTCGATTTCTTTCATGTTTGTGGATTCTTCCTTCCTTCTCATTCCACCAGCATATTATTTCGCAGTTTTCTTCTGAACCTAGAACAGTAGAGAGGATTTATTTTTCTTCATTTTCAGACTTGCTGATCGAAGTAGTTTTTGTAATCCTTTTACCTCCATTCAAAGAAACTTCTTATGAAATCTTGATTTCTGAGATGTAGCGCAAGATCATTGATTTACTTTCCTTGGTTAGATCTATTTCTTCGAAATTAACTGTACAAAAGATTCCATTTTGTTCTTACCACTGACGATAAATGTACATAGTAACATCGTTTCTACTTTATTTTCTTTTCCTTCTGATCTACAAACACTCCCTTCTTCTTTATCTTCTGTTCCTATTTACAATCACCCTTATTTTTGTTTTTATGGCCCATTTTCAATAATGTCCCTTCCTTCTTTTTTTTCCTCCATCTGAATGTGGGTCGGAATTCAAAGGGACTTTTACATGCTTTCACTTTTATTTGATGCTTCCTTCCCCATTACGTTCTTCTTGAATGGTTGGCTAGAAGTGGGGCAATTGATTTATAATACATTTCCGTCTTCATGTTGTTTATCCATCGGATTTACTCAAATAAAATAAAAATTATCTCTTCCTTTAACAAACTAAAATACTTGATATAATAAACACGATTCTTATTTAATGTTTTATTACTACAGGTCTCTATTAATTCTCTTTTTGATTTTTAGGGAAAGTAAAAAAAAAAATGATATCAAAAAGGTAATAATCTAAGAGCCTCAGGCCATTTGACCTCTTTTTATCGTTGTCTGTGAGGACCCTTCGGCCCAAAGGCTACTGCGATTTACACCCGTTTATTGAATTGTTTCCTTTTCTTCGTTGTTGAATTTTAACGAATTTCTTTTTTCATTTCACTGAAGATCAGTCTCGAAAATGATTCGAGACTTGTTCGTTTCCTCTCTGATTCCTTCTAATTCACATTTATCTTCCCACTGAATCTTCCAAAATAATTTAATCCAAAGCAAATTAGGTTGGCATCTTTTTTTTTTTTTTTTTTTCTTCAAAATTTTAGAATTACAACATTGAATTCTCTTAAACTTTTAAATTTCAAAAAAAAAAACAAAAAAAAAAAATCTCAATTCGCCTTCGAAACTGACTTGGGAATTTCCAAACTGATCGAAGATTTCTTTTATATTACTTTTGATTTAATGCTCTTCAATATCAAATGAAGCTTTTACTCTTTTGAAGAGAATTTGAAATCGGGTGAGCGTAACTTCTTTTATCTGTCTGATCATCTGTGATCTGGCTGTTCCGGCATAGTCTTGTGGTCCAAGCGGCTTCCACGTGGCTTCTGTGTCGGAACCTGGGCTCGAATCTCGGCGCATGTTTGTTCATTGTTTGTGTCTCTTCGATAAAGGATAGCAAAAGTCTGACTGTAACCTAACGGTGCCTCCTGGATTGATATCTAAACGACAGCAGCATTTCTTTCCCATCATAAAAGAAATTCTGCTTGACCAGTGATTCAAAATGTCATCTCAGATCTCTGATCTGAAGAAATTAATAACTGGATTTGTAATTAACTATCCAATCTTAGAATTCCTGATGATTTCTTGCAAATTGTGAAACTGAATGTAATACCTAAGGAGTTAAAACCAGGCCGGGTGATAGTCATTGGACTGTACCCGGGAGCTTCGGGATGTCAGCAACCTGGCGGGTCCACGGGTGGTGGATAGTGGAAATCTTCGTCTCCGCGGAGTCCGAGGACACTGTGTGAGGCGAGGCAGTGCTCTACACCCCGAACCAGACTCCCCCCCAATCTAAGGTGTCAAGCGGACCGTGCCGATGGATGGATGGCACTGGGGTTAAAGTGTCTTCAACGGTGCCTCTGGGAAACCAGGCCGAATCCTGGAGTAAATAAAAAAAAAGGGCCTTCCCTGCGCAAGGGGGCTCTCCGCAGGGTGACTGTTTGATTCCCCAATACTTCCTTCTTGTATGGAAATTAATACTAATATAACAATGGAGGGCTCTGAAGAAGAGACCTCCAAAGACATCCCTATCCAGGGCAACGTGCTTTAAATTATGTCTGGTTCTTTTTCTTTTTTACAGATAAATCTTCAGCACTGTTCAGCGGCTACTGTGGTTCTTTCCAAAAAAATCACAGCTCGATCTTGACTTTGTCCTTATTCAAGAGCCTTGGCTCTATAAGGATAAAGTTAGAGGACTGGGAGGATGTAGAGGATCATTGCTTCATTGCTCACTGACCACTCCACGTGCTTGTATTTTTACCAAGCACAGGAATGTTTTCCTCCTCTCGGAATTCTGTACCAGGGATCTGGTTGCAATCAGATTTCCAAGAAACAACAGATGCGACATTGTTGTTGCATCTGCTTACTTTGCTCAAGAACCAAACTCTGATCCGCCTCCACTGGAGGTAAAGAAATTGGTTTCTTACTGTATGAACTCTAGACTGCCTCTTCTTTTGGGATGTGACGCAAACTCCCACCACACTGTGTGGGGTAGTAGCGATATCAACACCAGAGGAGAGGCCTTGCTAGAGTTTCTATCATCTACTGATTTGGACATCTTAAATGTTGGTTCAGTTCCCACCTTCTTTACCCCATATAGGGAAGAAGTTTTGGACCTCACCCTTGCTTCCACAGGTCTTAGGACTGAGGTACGCAACTGGAGGGTTTCCCAAGAGGTCTCCTTGTCAGACCACCGACAAATTCTTTTTTCTTTGAGTGCGGAGATGCTCAGCGAAGAATTGTTTAGAAACCCAAGGCTTACGAACTGGGCTTTCTATAAGGAAGATGTTAAACGCAACATGGCAGGTTTTCCTGCTCTTTACCGTGATGAATTTGGCATAGAAAACTCTGTTTGCTTTCTTTCAAATGCCCTCATCTCTGCTTATCAGCAGAACTGTCCACTTCGTAGTAAACGAAGGAACAATGCAACCTGGTGGAATCCATTCTTGGATAGACTCCGGTCTAAGACCCGTAAATTGCTCAACAAAGCAAAACTTACGGGTACCACGCAAGCTTGGGATTCTTACAAAGAATCTCAAAAGAAATATAAACGTGCCATTAGGCACTCTAAAAGAAAATCCTGGAGAGCTTTTTGTGACAACATAGGATCTTTGCCTGTGGCCACAAGGTTCATCAAGGCTTTATCCAAAAGCTCTGAGGCGAAACTGGGATCGCTGTTACTGCCCAGTGGGATTTTTGCCTCATCGGAGGAAGAGGCTTTTAAATACCTACTGCGGTTTCACTTCCCAGACTCGAGAGCATCTGAAGTCTCCTTTCAACATGCAACTTTGAGCAAGGATTTTTCTCTTGCCAAAAGCATTGTTTCTTATGAAAAGGTTAAACAAGCTATCGCTAGCTTTAAACCTTTCAAAGCAGCATGAGAGGATGAGATATTTCCAGCCCTTCTTTTAAATGGAATGGAAATTATTGTACCTCCCCTTGTACACATCTATCGCTCTTGTCTGGCACTGGGTTATATTCCTATGAACTGGAGGAAGATAAGAGTTGTTTTTATTCCTAAGGCAGGAAGGTCTGATTACACCTCTGCCAAATCCTTCAGACCAATCAGCCTCTCTTCTTTTCTTTTGAAGACCCTGGAAAGATTGGTTGATCGATATTTAAGGGATGTTGTTCTTCTAAAACATCCACTACACTGCAGGCAATATGCCTATCAGAAAGGACTTTCTACAGAAACAGCCTTACACGATCTGGTACATAGGATAGAACGTTCTCTGTCTCATGGACAGATGGCTCTTGGCGCCTTTCTAGATATAGAAGGAGCATTTGATCATACTTCTTATGACTCCATTTGTAATGCAGCTGAACAGCATGGTATTGACTCATCTATTATTAGATGGATTAAGAATATGCTTTCAACTCGCACCATTTGTGTACGCCTTTCTGGCAACACTATATGAGAGGATGTCCTCAGGGAGGGGTTATCTCGCCATTGCTTTGGTGTCTGGTGATGGATTCCCTTCTTGAGAAACTTGGTTTCTACTCCCAAGCCTATGCTGATGACCTTGTTATCCTTATTTGTGGCCTAGATCCTGGTACAGTCTTTGAGCTCATGCAAAGGGCTCTTAGCTGTGTACAGGCCTGGTGCTGCAGTATTGATCTTAGGGTCAATCCTAGCAAAGCTACTCTTGTAAACTTTACTAGGAATCGAAAGATAGGGAAAACTCCGAATTTAAACCTATTTAATAAACAAATTGATCTTTCCAAAAGCGTCAAGTATCTTGGAGTTATTCTTGACTCCAAACTGACCTGGAAAGAACATTTAGATTCAAAGATCAAGAAATCCATTGCCACCTTTTGGATGTGCAGAAGGACTTTTGGATGTTCATGGGGTCTTCAGGCAAAGGTTATCTATTGGCTGTATGTGACCCTGGTTAGAACTTCATTAAGTTACGGAGCTATTGTCTGGTGGAATAGAACAAGGTTGAAGACAGTTAGGATGCTCTTAAGCAGACTACAGCGTCTAGCCTGTTTAGGGATCACCAGATCTTTAAAGACGGCACCTACAGCCCACTGGAGGCAATTTTGGATATGCCTCCTCTCTACCTCTTTATCGAGCATCAAGCCAGAAAAACCGCCTTTAGGTGTAAGGCAAATGGTGTAATAACACCTCTTATCATTCCAGTATCTGGAGGGAAGCATAGGACCTCTGTCCCATGCTTTCTCTCAGAACTGCTCTGATTCCTATTTCAACATGATACCTAACTATGCCATTCACTTTCCTAGTAGGGAAGAATGGCTTGCTAAAGGACATGATCTTTTACCCCCATGGAGTATTGTCTGGTTCACGGATGGATCCAGGATTGGAAACAAGACGGGAGCCGGAATATATGGGCTGAGACCAAGGGCTAGCTTTTTCCAAGCCCTCGGGATCCACTGCACAGTATTTCAGGCTGAGGTATATGCTTTCAGGCTCTTCTGTGCATATGAAAACCTCAACCGTCATTATGTCAATAGGACTATTTATATCTGCTCAGATAGTCAAGCAGCTTTGCATGCTCTGAGCAGTTCTGTTTGCTCCTCTCAGCTCGTTGCTGAATGTAGGGAGGCACTATCCTGCCTAGCCAGGACAAATTTGATTAATCTGTTCTGGGTCCCTGGGCACTTAGGCATTGATGGAAACGAGAAAGCGGACCTGTTGGCCAAAAGGGGTTCATCTTTGACTCCAATTGGCCCGGAACCTTTCTTAGGTTTCTCGTTCGATCTAGGCAAACGATTACTAGGAACTGTCCTGGAAAAACAGTTCCATAGGCATTGGATTGCCTCGCATGGTATGAGGCAGGCCAAGTTGTTCATTAAAAGGCCTGACCATCACCTTGCAATGTCAATCCTAAATTTAGATAGGAAACATTGTAAGATGATTACAGGAGTTCTCACAGGACACTATACTCTTAACAGACACCTACATATTCTAGGCATTTCCCAAAGCAATTTATGTAGGAAATGTGGACTGGATCAGGAAACTCCTGAACACATTCTATGCTTCTGTCCAGCTTTAGCTAGGAACAGATGGGAGATCTTTGGTAGAATTCGTCTACCAAAACATCTCCACTTTTAATATTAAGGTCATTTTATCTTTCTGTAAGTCTACAGGACTCTTTATGACCACAGAAACTCAACCTTATGTTGAAGAATAATCATTGATGTCATCAATGTTTTATGAGGGGACACAATGGACCCAAACATGTGGTCTGAGTGACCAAACGGCAAATAGCCGACCCTCTTTATATCCTTATCCTTATCCTTAAGGAGTTAAAAAGCAAACAAGTAAACAAATAATGTAATATCAAATTAAATTTAACATGAGTGACAAGATTATTAAATAAAAGAAAACAGAATTTTATTCAATCATATGTTCTGTTTTAATTTCGCATTTTATTGTTGTTTAACAATAGCAATCGTATATTTAACTGAACCTTTCAAGGATTTGAATTTGTGTTGAAAAGGGGTTGTTACTCGCATAGGGACCCGATAGGTTCCACATTTTTAAGTATTTTTTTAAATATTTTAATACGTGATCGTTGTGTGTTTTTATTTTTTAACACACGTTAAAAACTCTTTTAAAACAGAAACGCACATAATTAAACAAAAATTCACTGAGCTCAGTGTATACCTAACTCAGTGAAGAAGGACAATACACAAAATTTGATATACTAACTTTTTAAATCCTTAATCAATTAATGCAAGCGTGGATATACCTCTCCTCTTTTATTCTTGATTTGTTTTTTGATGTTTTTTTTAAATGAGGAGTCATTGTCTTGTTCGTTTGTCCGTTTTGTATATTGTCGTTCTTCAGTGAGCTAAGTATACTGGGCGGATCGGACTGATGAGAGTGTAGTAACTCGAAACGGTATCGTCTCCGATTCCCAATGTAAAAACCAACATTAGCTCAGTGAATTTTTATTTAGTTTTGCGCGTTTCTGTTTTCTTTTATGTAATAATGTACTATATTTGCAATTTCACTAATTTAGTTATGCAGAAACGATCGAAATGCGAAATGATTGAACAAAATTCCGAGAAAAATATTTGTGTTACTTTTGGCAGAAATCAGGAAGAAGTTGCGCAAACTATTTTATCCCCTTTGATTGTAGAAGGTAGAGGCAAATTTGGGATAATTTTTCGAAGCCTGCTGAAAAGGTTTTAAGGTATTGTTTTGATTCACTTTACTGTTGTAGAAATTTAGGACTCAATTTAAAAATTGCTTGTCTTTTAATCCTTTATATGGAAAAAATAGCAAACAGATAGATTATACTATAAACCTAAGGAACTATTCCATAATACTATTCTTGAAAGTGCGTCAGAAATAGAGAAAATGTAATTCGGATAAATTAGGAATTGTACTTCATTATTAATCTATCTATAAATATATTATATTGCAAGCCATTATTTAGCAAATATTTCGGTCTTATTTTCAGTCTGAATTTGTTGAGGTTGTTTTTTGTTTTTTTAATCTTACCTCGAATTCGGTCTTTTTCATTGGTGTAATAATTCTTGGAAACTGTTATCCTGTACGGGAAATTTGCGTTGTTTTGTGGGTCTTTACCGTGTTGAGGAGTCAGATTGATGTCTTCACAAATTTCATTGGGAGCACCTGTAGGATAGGCAGATGACAGCCCGACCTGAAAATAAATAAAACATACAGAAACTTTATTGGAAATAATATTATTTAGCTTTTAATGACTGGGATTTAGGATGTATAAAATCGTAATGAATGTCTTCGGAAAAGCAAACTATCGTTGTTATATATTGAAACATCATCTATAGAGAATAAAACATTATGATTATTTATGAACTACATCGGAACAATGATTATAATATAACAATATATATGTACACAAGGTGATTATAATTAAAGTTGGCCTATTTAAGCTTCCTGCAGCTGCAACCAATAGTTGGAGAGACACCAAAAGTTGAACACATACTATTGAAAGGATGCGCTCAACGATTTGCAAAAAAAAAAAAAAAAAAGTTACAAAATCGTCTGCTAGAGGGCACTTTTTGCTATAACAATGAAAATAAATTAAACATACAATGCTATAACAACAGAGTACAGTTTTAATTGAAACTTTTTTTTTATTATTATTGTAAAAGTGGTTCAAATGTCATTACAATTGCGTAGGGTTAATCTTTATGCAAAGAGAAAACAATCTGATTTGCATAGACACCAAGAATATAGCCGACATCGAGCTATAAATAATTAGTCGGCGTGAAGAACGTGTTATTAGCAACAGCCGCGTTGACGATGACTTTACAATAGCAGGCGTTGATGGTCAAGTTTTATTACGAAAATCATGGTAATGCTGTAGCTGCGATTCATGAATTTCGTCGGGCTAAAAAAGTACGCCGTGGACCGATATCACCACAAGGTGTGAGAAAAATGATGAAAAACCTTGAAAAAATCGGATCTATAAGCAACGGGCAGAGAACGAAAGTACATCGGTGATTACGTGATTGAAGACGTTGCCACATCAATCGTTCAGCAGTCGTTGGAGAATGCCGCAAGTTCAGGTAATGCCCGTACCGCATCAGGACAATTATATCTATCCTGAAGTACAGTACATCCTGAGAAACTTAATTCATTTTTTTCCATACAAGATCAGTCACAGACAAGAACTGCTTCCAGGCGACAAGGAGAAACGACTCACTTTTGCATTGACCTTTCTGGCGAGGGTGGAAGTTGATATGTCATGGTCATGGGACTCCTATGGAGCGACGAAGCCCACTTTCATTTGAATGGCATTGTGAACACCCAAAATTGCAGTGTGTGGGCCAAGGAGAATCCACATGTTTTCCAGGAAATGCCTCTGCATTTGTCCAAGCTTACAGTCTGGTGTGGGTTTACATCCAAGTTAAATCTGGGTCCTTATTTTTTTTCAAGAAATTACTGCTAATGGTCCTCAGACATGCTCCATGACTGCGGTTAGATATCGTTACTTGCTCCAGAACTTTATGATACCCTAGCTGCAGGAAAGACAGTGTCTTGATTTAACCTCATCTACGCAAGATGGTGCATCTCCTCTTATTGGAAGGTTCGTGGAAACTTTGTTGTGTCAACACTTTACCAATGATCGAGTAATTAGTCCCTACTGCCTGGCCACCACGTTCTCCTGACGTAACTCCATGCAAGTTTTGGTTGTGGGATTATCGTGGAGGAATTGCAACATTAGCAGAACTAAAAGACAGTATCACGCTACATGTGCGAAATATCACGGGTGATCACCTACGATCAGTGGTTGAGCATACAGTTCATCGTCTGCAAATGACACACATTTGTCAGGGGGAATATATTGAGCAATAGCACATGACTAGTTCAAACGTCTGATATTGTTTGTGCGAAATAAATGTGTTTTTGAACATTCTGTTTTCGTTTTCCGTTCGTATAGCTATAAAAGCGCATTCTAGCGGACGATTTTGTAACTATTTTTTTTTTTTTTAAGAATCGTTGAGCGCATCCTTTGAACAGTATGTGTACAACTTTTGGTGTCTCTTCGACTATTGGTTGCAGCTTCAGGATGTTCTAAATAGGCCAACTTTAATTACAACCAATATATATATGTATATAATATCTAATAATGATTATCAACAACAGAACTTTGAAGCTCACTTGGGAGGCAATACCAAGCAAGAATCATTCAAAGGCAAATGTTTTGTTAACTGCTTCACTACAACATTTTCTTGTAAATTTCTGTATTAAGTACTAATATTTTCCCATTACTTTTTCTTTCGTTTTTTCCTCAAATTGCGCTAGTTCTTAGCTGCCTTGCTAATTTTTACCACTGGTATCTGACAACAATAGCAATACGAACTTTTCCACAAAATAAATCTTGTGCTAAGTAAATAGAAAATAAATCTAAATAAATATTTAATGCGCATTAGCTGAATCTTTCGTGAGAATTTAGAGTGCTGTTCTGTAGAATACTGGTGTTCATTCCGCTATAATTAACAATATATTCTTCTCCTTTATTTGTTTTTTCCTGCTGGAATTGAGAGAGAGAGAGAGAGAGAGAGAGATTTAACAACAATAGAAAACTTAGTTTCAATCCTGATAAAAGAAGGTATTCATACATTTTTAAAGTTCTGTAATTTTAGTAAAGTCAATAAAATAATGACTCACTACAATTAGTGAGGGATTAATGAGATACAGAATGTCGTTGAATGTAGTAGTGCTTCAGTAATGAGATTTATTTCAAAGTTCAATGGAGCATAAGTTAAAATATTTATTTTTATATTTAATTGTATTTTAATTGAGTATTTTAACTAAATGCTACAAATGTAATCCATTGATTCTGCTTTCTTCGAAAACTCGAAATTACCATAAGCAATTTTTTTTTAGAAGTCTATGACGACATTAACTTAATAAAATGATACAGAGTGATCTGTAATTTTGGTACGGGACGAAATGTGGGTCAAGAATATTTTAGAATTTTTTTGTTTTTTTGAAGGAATGTGATGTCCTTCGATAGCACAACGTTCCAATCATTGGGAAGATTCAATGGAAATGATCATAAAAGTTGGTTTTCGGTATGTAAGTAGAAGTGAACACTTTAATATTCAAAAACAACGGTCTATAGCAATTTTCCGCAACCGGTTTGCCGCCACAAAATGACAAGTATGCCGCGAACTTTTACCTGTTATAGTAAATTAAATGTTTTATTTATTTATTTACGTTTTTGCTCCCAGTTATGGTGTTTTATATATTTTTGTATTTCTCACTCTGCCTGTAGAAGATGCTCCTTCTATCCTTTGAAGAGTATAGGGCCCTCGTCTTATAATTTCGGTTTTATCACAACTAAGCTTTGAAGTAGTCAGAAAATTGTGATTACGATTGGCTGACATCGGCTACTATTGAAACCGACAGCTGTGATTTTGACGACGAATTAGACTTTGAATGAAGAGTGTCATAACATAGGCTTTTGAGGGATTATCATTCTGATGTGCCGTGTTGAGTCATGGGTGTGCCGCGAGGAGAAGGTTGCGGAACACTGGTCTATAGAGTAGTCTAAAATTTTCTCTCTGTTTACTACCTACTAGTTGACTGCAGGGAATACTAAAGAATATCTGAATATTTCTGATTCTAAGATTCTTATTCTCCCTTCTATGTGTGAGCTTAATAAAAATCAGAAGCGGGAAAATATGCCATGAAAAAGAAGGCAAATAAAAATGGTTTACGATTATCAGATGAATAATAGGCGAGAAGATATAAAAATAAGATCTAATTATAAACAAGTAAAAACCATTAATAACTAATACTCATGATTTATTTAGTATTAAATATTTAATATTATTATAAAAATAAATTAATACTAAACATTATCAGTATTCAATATTAATAATATTATTTAATTAATGCTAAATTTTGAATTGGCTCTATTTTACGAATGTAAATCTTCAATCTTAAAAATTGTTTGTTTACATATGCCTTTAAATAAACCATGCTCGTATAATATTAGATGAATAAAATAAAGGATGATTGATCTACGATTTATTATTTTTTTTATTATAATTCAGTTATTAATAGTTTGTGTAGGTTGAAGATCTAAATTCGGTCTGAGTAATTCACTACAATCCAGAGCTTCTCAACCTATTGAGAAAAGGTTGATTGCGCCGAGGGATTTCAGGAACAAAATTTGATGTGCCGCAGGATTTCTGCAAACATAAAAGTGCGCCGTGAAGCAAAAAAAGGTTAAGAAGCACTGCTATAATCTATGAAATGAAGGAGGCAGAAAGCACAGACAAATTACCAGTCCAAGTTGAACCTTTTGCAACACGTACAGTACTGTCTTGTGGAATGCGGTTAATTGGTTCAGACACACTCCCGCGCTTTTCAAAACGTTATTATAGTTTATTGTATAGTAATGCGCTATCGACGATCAATTATTGGCCCTTGAAATGACAACTATCATGTACGTACCTGTGATCCATCAAAGAATTTCTTTGTTTTAAAGTCACTTTAGTCGTACATGATAAAGTGGCTATTCCACGTTGTTTTATTTTCATTTTGTTTTAAATAACAGTTGTTCATACCTTTATCACGTGCTGTTTTTGCATACGATGCACCATTTTCGTGAAGCTTCATAATTTCAAGTTTTTGTTCTAGTGTTAACCATTTATGTTTGTTTGATCTACTATCTTTTTGACACTTCCTCTTTCCGCTCATAATTAATTATGAGCTGCGAGACATACCGGTAGCCGTGATATTGAGGTCTATAGAGCTGCAGTGGCGCTGTCATGCAAGGGCAACTCTGTTGCACATCTGTAATAATTCTGCAACTCTGTCACAGAACAGTGGTCGATAGTTTTTTTTTTCAAATAGGAAGGGTGATGATATTCCTTATTTAGAACGTAGCTAACGAGTACAACTGCTTTTGGATGTTTTAAAATTATAAACCGCATTATAGCAAACACGCGATGATTAAAACAGCGTTATACAAGGTATTATTGTAGTTGATGTATATGGTATGTATATAGAATTGATATAGCGGGTGTTATTATTACAAACCTACAACGCAGCGTTTGCTTTTCCTAACGAGATAAAGCTGATAAGGGAGGTAACGGAGAAAGGAGACATTAAAACGGACATTTCTGTACATCATTCGATGGCTCCTCCATAGCTCTATCGAAAAACATTTACCTATTTTGATCGACTTCACGAGGTATAATGAAAAAATTGAATTGTCTATTTTCCATTAATATCAGCTGATAGCTAATCTTAACATAGAAATGGATAGTTCATTGTAATCTTGACTTGTTCACGAAAAATGGCTCGAATTACGTGACCTTAAAAGCAGCGAAGTTGAAAAATTACCATCTGCGTTTTATTCAATGTGGAAAATTGCGATTTATGAGCAAACTAGAGATTTACTTAGTAATCTATGACAATGTCTTCTGTCAGGCCTCTCACCTCTGAGTACCGGGTTCGGTTCTCATGTGGGTTTCGTGATGGTGGACGATCCACGCTGGGCAGGTTTTCTCGGGGCTCTCCGGTTTCCCCTGCACTTCTCCCACCATACTTTCTCAGTCTTTCTCTCCATCTGTCCTTATTTCTGTGGGATAATACAATAGACCTCCGGTCGAAGTGTTGGCTTCTCTGCCACCCACATTCACTACTTAACATAACATAGCATAATATGCCTTCTGTCATTGCAGAATGCAAGGAGAGCTACGTTAGCAATGCTGACACCACGGAGGAAATACGCCGAACAATCATATGAATTAGAAAAGGAGAGCTCATAAGCACAACGGATGAAACACGCCGCAAAAGAAGGTGAAGCTATCATCGAAAACGTAACTAAATGACCTTGGATGCCATTTCTGTTCTGATTAGGCCTATGTTAATTAAATGATTTTTAATAAAGTATTTCTTTTACTTTACTAGTATTCTCTTTTGAAGTCAATTTCTATGTGAGAGAACCGAAGTGACGAAACTATCTTCTTGGTATCATCAGCATTTACATATATAAGCATTTGAATTACTTTGCAAATGGACGTTCAATAACTCTTGCCTGCGTTGCGATAGAAACACAGTTCATGCTTGAAACAGCAGGGGCTGTATATATTAGTCACCTAATAACAAATCTCTAATAAATTTAGTTGTATTCAGTCGATATTAATGGAAAATAGACAATTCAATTTTTTTCGTTGTATCTCGTGAAGACGTTCAAAATAGGTTAATGACTCGGCGTTTTCGGATAGAACTACAGAGGAGACATTCAATGATGTACGTAAATGTCCCTTCTAATGTCCCCTTTCTCCGTTACCTCCCTTGTTAGATTGCCACAAAGTTGAAGTGCTTAAAAAAACAAATTTTTAAATGAATGTTGGCTGTATCTTGATAGGAGCGACCGGAGCAAGTTGATACGATTTGCGGTTTTTAATTATTTTAATTTTTTTAGACAATGAGAAAACCATTAAATTATCATACGATTCCTTAGTCCTTCTTCTTTTAAATGAGCATATTATAATTTTATGAACATAATTTTTAATGTTGATACTGATATGATGTAGGTTAATAACCATGTGAGAAAGATAGATACGATCAGAAAAATCAAAAGCAAAACACTTATTTATTAGGTACAAATTATAATCAAAAGTTATAATTTTCTGCCTTTAATGAATTTTTATTATTTCTTTCTCGAGCTTCATTTTCCAATCTATTCTTTACTGGCGTGTCTGTAAGAATTGATGACGTCATTGACTGTTTACCTTTGTGATTGGATAATTTCTCATGTTTTAGAAGCACAACTCTTCTGGACTTTTTGCTGTGAGTTACATTTCTTGAGCCGCTTTGCTGGTGGAAAAGTGTGCTTCCAATTGCTCTTCAGTAGTCCCAGGGAGATCTACTTGAATTAGATGGTTGATCGTGTCCAAATTCATCGATTATTGGGCGTTCAGTTTCAGAACATGACAAAAAAAAATCTTTATTCATAACAATATGTGAATTAAATGGCATAATTCCAGTTGCAGATACAATGGCAGTACTGACGATGCCCGGAATGTAATAAATTGTGACAGGTTTTCCTGGATTGCTTGACATCAAATTATCGCCTGCTGCAAAGTAAAATTTTCTAAAAGTCCGACTTCTTAGAAGTTAAATTAAATTAACTTAGAAAAATTAAATTAGAAGTAAACTGACTTCTAATTTAATTTCGGAATTTATGTTTTTGGAATTTCTCAAATTCCTTTTCACTCTTCAATTTGTCATTTAAATATTGTTTGGTTAATTGAAGCAATAAGACAATTGACTTCAAGGCAATTTGTTCTCTTTAAACAGAACCAATGGAATCTCGAAATTCCAGTATCTGGAATATAAAAATGGAAATCATTTATTAAGTGTAAATTATAGACCAATATCAATACTATCGAATCTATCTAAAATAGTTGAAACATATCTAACAAACTCAATTAATAATTATATTGAAAAATATAACATTATACATCAAAACCAGTATGCTTATCAAAAAAATAAAAGTGCAACTATCTTACTGAGTAACTTAAGTGAGATAATAAACAAAAATTTAAATAAAAGTAAATATGCACTTATAATATTCGTTGATTTAGAAAAAGCATTTGATAGTCTAGACCATAAAATACTACATCAAGCAATGTATGATATTGGATTAACAGCAAATATATATTCTTTACTAAAAAATTATCTTAGCAATAGAAAATGTAAAATAAAAATAGAAAATAAACTCAGCAAACCTTATAATTTGAAGAAAGGAATACCTCAGGGTTCTAATTTAGGACCAGTATTATTTACAATTTATTTAAATACTGTTTTCAACTGTCAAACTACTTCGAATATCTATGCTTATGCTGACGATCTTATCTTAATTAACATGAATACTAATCTAGATATAGCTATAAAAGAAATACAAGCAGATTTCACAAATCTGATAAAATGGACACATGATTATAAAATGAACATTAATAAGGACAAAACAAAACTTATGGTAATCCACACGAAAAATAAAAAAATAGATATAATACCACAAATTAAAATCCATAATTTACAGTGTTTACACATGAACCATGAAAACACTAACAACTGTAATTGTCAAAACTTAAATTTAATTAGTAATCACAAATATCTGGGTTTATATATCAGTAACAAATTCTCCTGGCACAACCACTATATTTATATATTAAAAAAATTAAACAGTACTTTGTTTATGTTTTATCATGTTAAAGATATTTTCCCTACAAAAACCAAAATTATATTATATAAATCTTATGTTGACTCAATTATTGATTATGGTTTGTTAAGCTGGTTTCATCTAAATAAATCAGAGGTAAAAAATATTAACAGAATTTTGTATAAAATTCTAAATATAATCTTTATAAATTTTAAAAATCAATCTGAAAACCATAAACATCAAATCCTTATAAAAAACAAAATACTATTACCTCAACAAAAAATAATTTATAATCTAATAATAAAATATTATTATAAGATTTGTTTTAAAAATGATATAAATACCATCAATAAAACGAGATCAACAAGCTTATATGAGAAAATACAGTATGATGCCCCCAAAAATAATTTTGGCTTAAGAATTAAAAATAGAATCATTAATAATATCTTTGAACAATTCTCTTTTGATATGATAAATATACATAAAATTTCTGTATTAAAAAATATTATAATAAAAAAAATTATAACTGGTAAGATTAAATGGCTTCATTAAAAACTACGCAAAAAAAAAAAATCATTTTCATAGAATACCTTATTTTGAATACATATTTGAGTCTATGTTTATCAAAAAAAAAATGCTTAGTTTTCTCTTGATGAATATGTAATTTAATTTATTAATTATAAAAGTCATATGTGTAAAATTTGTAATTATTCTTTCTGTATTTTTAGCAATCTAATTTTAATTTGTTGTGAAAACTGTTGTAGATGTTTTAAAATTTATAGAATCATTACCAGCACCTACAACACAGGTACTTTTTTGTCACCTAGTAGGACTGGTCTTGTGTAATAAAACTAGAAATATATAAATAAATAAATAAAAAAAAAAAAATGGCCTCAAATTCATTTCCCTTCTTCTATCATTAGCTCCCAGTGACACGATTTTTTTTTTCACCCGTAAGGGAAGCAAAGTTCCCGAAGGGTTCTCAACTGACGGCAAAACATCTGTTCATTTGAGATCGTGATAACTCAAAAACTATTCATCTTAAAAAGATGAAATTTTACAAGTAGGTTTAGTTTATCGAATACGAACTCTTTACGCATTTTGGTAAGAATTGGTTGTCTATGTAAAAACATAAGAAACCTCGTTAAACGTTCCGTATGAACTGAATTATTCGCTACACTGTTATTTCCTTTTTACTTCGTTTAATGACTGACCTCAAAACTGGTCTACGAATTATTTAAATTTAATTTCGATTGATTTTTTTTGTTTATTTAAATAAACAACTTATCTCTTTTAATTTTGAATCAGCCGCAATTCATTCCTCCATTAATATTGTTGACCTCCGGGCAGAACATTTAGAGTTCAGTTAGAGAAAGGAAATTTCCCTTCGTCCTCTACGTCTTTATTTTTGTAACACGAAAAGAGAATTCTGTTATGGTAGGATTAGCAGTTTGTTATGTCTCTGACTTTTTAAACTATCTACATTGGAAAATGGAGATATTTCATGGAACTATTTGTCTGCTAAACCAATATTCCGTAAGATAGTTCGTAAATTATCATCCCGAGACGATTTTGTTTTTTGATTCATACAACATATTGGAGAGAGATAATTGGAGATGAGGGAGATTTTTTTTTTAATATTCAAAGCAGTTCTCTCTTATTATTAAAAAAATAGTAGCACAAACATTGTTATGTGGGGAATATATTTGAAAAAGCGAAATTTTTTAAATTTCTCTCTCTTTTTTTTAATTAGTTCCATGATTTGTCACATTCATTTACGACTAATATTAGCAGTTAAATAAATTGTTTAATTTTAAGATTAAGGAAATTGCAAGATTTATAAAACGATTATGTTTATCAAAATTTATAAAAAGGATAAGTGAGAATTATTTTGATTTACCGTAAATTTGAAAAAAAAAAAAAGAGAAAGCTTAAGAAAAAAGAAAGTAGTATTAATTTCTTCAAATCCCCAATTAGAATTTCTTTTAACATATCAGAACCACTAAGTCAGAATTCAAACATTAGACTGCAAAGTGCTGTTTTAAAATCTAGGGATGCAGTCAATAGGATATTTGTTACTGACAACTAACTGCAAATGATAGATGGTCTTCTATTTCACTTTCAATCTGACAAAAGATTAACAATCCCTTCACCTCCAATGCATTTGGAAGATGATTTTTCCATTGAGTTGAGTGATAGCCGTCTGCACATTTCAGCCAATCCCATTGAAGATTTACGTCATTTGTATCAAGAATCTTGAATTAATATAATTAAAAAGCGAACAAAAAAAATATTTCTTAAAATATAAACAAATGAGTTTAAAAGATGACTCACTTATTTGCCAATAGCAGTTCATTATCTTGAAAAAAATTTGAAACGTAATTCAAAAACGCTCATTTAAGTCAATTCAATGTCCTTTGCATTTTTTTTTTTTTTATTTACATATCGAAAGGTATACCTTGTGTTCCACAAGTATTCCACAAGGCTTACAGACGTAAGTTCAAGTGAACATATAATATAAAAGTTAACAAAAGGAAAAATAATCATTAACTTCTACAACAAAGAGAAAAGGGTAAAAAGAGAAGGAAATCATATTTGACTACAGCAATACCAAAGAACAAAGACAATGGCACAGTACGTTAACTTAATAAATATATACAAATATATACAATTATATACAAAAGACAAGAAAAACTAAACCACACATTCTGAAATAAAATTTTTAAGTTCTATAAATAATTTTTTGCTTTTCACCAGTTTTGATAGAATTGGTGGCCAATTTATCGATTGAGATCTTAGTTTATTTTGCAATGACAATCTGATTATTAAAAAAAAATAATAATAATTGCCGATTCAGAGTGCCACAAAGGCACAAAATTATTGCAATATAATACAAAACTTCTTTAAAAATATGACAATAAAAACCTGATTAAATAACGTATCAAGATTTATTCTAACTACAGACACATTACAGTAGCAGTAATCGTTTTACAATTGATTACTTCTTATTCAATTTATTTCGATAATTAATCTATTTCAGCAAAATTGATTATATTATCACAAATCTGAGTTTTAACTGATGCGCGTGGAGGTGAAAGTTCGCAAAGAAAAGTGCTTTAGTTTTAGAAAAATCACTTCGTTTTTGAAGATGAATTTACTAGAAATACAGGAGACAGAAGCTCTCTGCTATTAATCACTGGCGTTTGATAAAGAAATAACTAAGCCGTGAAACAGAGAAATTCAAAAGAAGACGTATTTCTGACAATGAAAACTTTCATTTCTACAAAAATTTGCAGATTTATCCACTTGATTTACTTTGTTCCTTTAATTTCAACGGAAATGAACACAAATAATCCTAAGTGATGATCGTCAAAAAACGTGAAACAATTGTAGTACGAACATCTCATCTATTCATATTTAAAAATATTGTAAATGATTAAGAAAATTTCAAATGAATTGTAATGAAATACCATGAATAAACTAAATTTGAATAAAAGACCTCAAATGAGAGGGTTTAATAAGTGAGTACAAATGAAACTGGTAAATAACTGGTAAATGAAACAAATTTAACAAATATAAAAATTAAGTTAACAGAAGAGATATTCCTTGAATTTCATCTGCATAAACAAGATAAAGATGTGAGTTAAGAAGCTTCGAGAAAGAAAAGAAAAGGAAGATTTTTCAAAAGGAGAAAGACAAAGACTCACCAAAAGAGAGCAGACGAGAAGGAACCTCATTCTGGCAGCAGTTTAGTCCTATGACCCAAGATAAAAGCCCAAATGAGGCCAGATAGGTGTTTATATAGATATATATTGATGGCAGCGAACGACACACAGCGGCCGATATAGGAAACACTTTGCACTGTTGTAAGGTTAAAAATTACCTCCAATTCAAAAATTCTTCCCTAAAAAAAGAAGAGAAGAGGATTTTCTTTGAAAAGGGATTCTTTTTAATTAACGCCCTCGTAAATATTTGAGCACAGGCCCATCGGAATATTGTCAATACAGAATTGGGTCCATTTTTGTTGGCTTTTTCCCTTTATTATTTGTAGGAAATGCCTACTTCTAAGCGCATTTTCATTTGAATGTTTTCTTTTTTGGTTCTAGTTTCATTGTAGTGTACAATTAGACCTATATAAGGTTGACTGCCGTAGGGCTTTTCATGTCAGAGCGGAAACAACATTGCAACAGCCACTGTTCAACCACCGAACAACCCTTGTTGTAAGCCTTTGATTTCAGCTAAAGCGCTCTCGAATTAACCATTTAGTGTATTTAACTTTCGAAATAACTTTAAAAATAAATAATGGAAGCTTACATTGGAAAAGCACTGAAACTATTTCATGTTCACTGAACAAAAGAGAGACCTCAATTGGGACAGATTTTGATTCTTTAATTTCTCTCCGAATATCATTAAATTAAATTTCATTAAATTTCATCTAGGAGTCTGCTATATGTTGAGATCTGTTGGTCTGTAGTACACTTTTTCTTTTTAATTATTATTATTTTGATTCCCTTGAAACAAATGGAATGTAGGCATAATAATACCCATGCGAATCAAGGCTGTGCGACCAGCGGTACAAGGAGGCACGACCACTATTTCTATTCCAACACTAGTAATTTAGGACTAATTTTTTTCATTACTTAATGAAAAATGATTATTTTGAAATAGAATGACTCATTCCCATACAAATTCATCTCCCTACCGAATTAAAAAGAAAAGAAAAGAAAAATTATGGAGGAAATATCTGGGAAAAAATCTTGACACATTCTGTGGTTGCTTTTTTTTAAAAAAATTTTATAATTGTTTTCTTGGTTTTTATTTGTGGTTTCAATTTTTAAATTACCTTTAGACTACCAACAAGTTTCAGTGATTTTATTTGCCATTTTCGTTCGAGGAGAAGAGAAAGAGAGAAAAACTGAATGATCGATTGACAGGGATTTCCTCAGGCCAAAAACTTCAGCTGAAACATAAACTTTATTGTCCGAGCACTGTGCCTGATGGTATTGCGTCCGTTTTATTGTTGAGTGTACGTGTATAATTGTATGCGAGTGTACACATCATTGGCGAGCCAAGGACTAATTGATGGAGGTTGTAATCTCCCCTACTCACACATACAAAAAAAAGAAAGAAAGAAAAAAAAATCCAACATTTTGCACTACTTTTCTTATTTTTATTTAGTTGGATGGAATCCAAATATTATTTATAATTCCTCCCCCTCTCATTAAAAATTCTTTGAACACGCTAATGATGTAAAAGTGTTATATGTATGTACATTATTTATTTAAAAGTGCATCATGTGTTTGTCTATGGGCGTACACAGGGAGGGGAAATCTGACCTCACTCCGAAATTCCGAAATCTAGGATAAAACCTATTTTCTTTCTTTTCTTCTTTCTTTTTTTTTAATAAGATGGTTGATTTCGCCCCATTTTTATAAATTTTAACAGATTTCTTTTTTTTTGGTTAGAAAGTTGAACTTTTATCTCTTCTTCGAAATAAAAAAAAAAAAATCCCAAATATGCTCATGATACATGTACACGGATGTGGTATCTCAAGTTTATGATGTGTTTGAACAGAGGAGCGACAAGGAATTTGAAATGGGAGGTATTGTGCTGATCTTAGCCGTTCAATTAAAAAAAAAAAAAAAATCCTTTTCCGGATTGGGAGACGACGGGTAAAAAAAAAAAAAATAATAAAAAAGATGTACTTCCTAATCAATTCTAAATTTGTTCCATTTTCGAATTCAATTAATTTTCGATTTAAACCCCTACGAAAGTATCTCTCCCCTCCACTACGTATGCTATTGTGTTTGATTGTTAATATATTTATGTTTGTATGTAGGCAATTTTTATTAACTCAGTCAAGCTTCTTTCAAATTTATTTTATTTATTTTTTCCATCTTTCCCGTTCAACCATTCACTTTCTGTTTAGATCTAATTCAGATTTCCTAATTTTCTTCTATTTCCTTTTTTACCATATGATCAATCTATTTCCGAGTTACTTTCTACCTTTGCGGTCTAAGGAATGTTCTTTTTTTGGTGACTACTATTTCGAAAACAAGTTTCAAATCTTCCTGACTTTTATTTCTACCAACGACGCTAGCAAGCTTGACTCACCTGTCTTATTTTATTCACAAGATTAGGATCCATCTTGCCCGAGGGAAAAATTAGATGTTTTAGCCTCCTTAAATTCGTCCTTTTCTGTCCTTTTTTTTCTACTTCTCTAAAATGACCACTATTCAATTGTTATTATTACTAATTGTTCCTAAAAGTCGTTGTATTTTGCAAAATCACTAGTTAATTGGCTTCAATCACAAAAACAAAATACAGTTGGATCTTATAAAGATTACTATTTGTTGATTTTTCAAAGAAATTAGTTTCTTAATTAATTTTAACTCAAGAAAGCATCAACATATAAGTAAAACATATAAATAAATTTTGATTACAATTCAGAAACTATTTATGGATTTTATTTTTATTTCTTTTGCTTTTTCAGTATTAAAATAAGAACACATTTCATAATTTGCCAATGTTTTCTTTGACGCATTAACTTTCATTACTTTAAGATTAATTTCAATGTTTTTGTACAACTTCATTAAGAAGTTATTTCAGCTCAAAAAGTATATATGAATGTTTCACAATATTAATGTTTGAATATTGATTTAGTTATTTTTAATTTAAGATAACTAATTCTGCAGTAAAAAAAAAAAAAAAAATCTTGTAAAGTGAAATGATGAAGGCCTTCTGCATTAAAAACGCAAATTTAATAATTCGATTAATTAAAGAATTCCTGTACAGGCCAGAATAAGCACTTGCGAACTGGAATCGATCCAACAATTCTTTGCTATCCACGATACTACCACGAAAAAGAAATTTCTCTAAAGTAGGTTTTGCAACAAACTTAATAATATTTTTTTTTATGTAAATATAGATGAAAAGACCATCACACATTCAACCAATAAAATAAAACCCCATCAGTTCAAGTATTTTATATATATATAATATATATGTGTGTGGGGGCCCGGTAGCCGAGTGGGTAATGGCGCTTGGCTGCGGGTTGGAGGTAGCGGGTTCGATTCCCGGCCTCGGCGGAGGACGGGAATTTTTCCACGCTTCTTTCTCCTCCAAACGGGCCCTAGGGTCTACCCAGTCCTCTATAGAATGGGTACCGGGTTTCTTTCCCGGGAGTTAAAGGCGGGCGAGCGACGGGCTGACCCCCCGTCCTCAACTTCGTCCCGTAGGTTCTGAACACTGGAGCCTACCCTCTAGCTGCATTGCGCGGTCCTCTGGGCCTGATCGCAACTTTAACTATGTATATATATATATGTAAATTGTGAGATAACATAAAAAAATTAAAAAGAATAATTAAAAAATCGTAAAAATCTTTAATTAAATAAAAATAAAATCAAAACATGAAATTACAACAGGGGATAAACGAAATATATAACCAATTAAAACAAACATAAGCATATGAAACTTAACAAAAAAATATAATTTACTTTATATTCAAATAAGAAACAAAACAATCAAAGAAAAAAAAATCCACAAAAAATAAAAGTTGAAAATAAACAACTATAAAATTAACAGGAATATGTATTAAATACACATTAATAAATACCAAATAAGAAATTAAATAGGCCTAATGTAAACAAATAAGAAATCAAATAGGCCTAATGTAAACAAACGAAAAGCAAACCAAGAAGTTCCTGAAGACAGTTAAAAGCCTAATTTCTTTAAACTGCAGTCTTTTAAATTGGTTTTTAAAATCATAAAAACAATAAAAAGGGAAAATCTCCGTATTTGTAAATTATAATACCTAATTAAAATAAATACCGAATTCAAATAAACCTAAATTCCGTTCACATTTCTAATAGAACTTGTAATTCGTTTGTTTGGGTGGAAATCAATTTCCTATCAATATATAAATAAAAATAATAATAAGCATCAGACAACGAAATAAATTAAAATTCAAAAAACGATATCGCCAATATCGCGAAAGGGTATCGGAAGCTATAGATCATTTCTCAAAGAGCCACATGCCGTTTAAGAGCCGACTCCTATACCACAATTTAAACAAGGACAGGAGTTTTGAGGTATTATTACAAAAACTACCAGCTAGTTCAATAAATATTGTTTTTACTTGCGCTGTTCATATTTTAACAAACAAATGTAAAGCCTGCACACCTGCTTAAATTAAAAACTTTATGACAAAGTTTTTAAGAATTACAATGATACGATCAGGTTTCAGTCACTATTATAGCGTGACTTTTCTCAAGTAACCAAATTTGCGAAATGCCTCGTTATTTATACAGAAAAATAGATCAATCAATGAAACCTTCAAATCCATCGCATGACGTAATAATGTCAATTCCAGTCATGACTGAATATGGGTTCGATAAAAGAAAATCGATCATGAATAAAAAAAATTAAAATTAAGAGTTGGTTATATAAATTTATTAAAGCAAAGTTGCATATAATTTTTAGTTCAGAGCCTTTTTATTTAATTATGATGTGTTGATGTGTTGTTCCAGTGTTTTCCTGAATCCACAGTAGAGTTATACAAACAAACACACGTGGATTTTGTTTTGATTCATTAGTGTATTCGTATTCTGCTGGTAGGAGTCCGTTAGGGCTGACTAATTTAGTTTTGTGTAATTACGTCACACGACGTCATGAAATGTAATTTCTTTCATTTATGTAAATTTCCATTATTACGTCATGCGATGGATTTAAAGGTTTCATTGATTGATCTGTTTTTCGTATAAATAACGAGTCATTTCGCAAATTTGGTTACTTGAGAAAAGTCACGCTATAATAGTGACTGAAACCTGGTCGTATCGTTGTAATTTTTAAATGTCATAAAGTTTTTAATTTAAGCAGGTGTGCAGGCTTTGCATTTGTTTGTTAAAATACTACAAGCTACTAGTTTGACGTTTTGTATCGTTGAATTAATTAGTGACTCCTCATTTGCTTCGATTAGAGAGTGTGATCGATGAGACATTGCATCTAATAAATGATCTTTGGTCTTCTGTTGGATTTTATTCCATTCATCCACCAAAGCTACCACTATTTCTTAGTTTCGTTTTGAGCTCTTTTTATGCAAATGCAATTGGAGATCTGCTGTAGAAGAACTTTGCTGGGTTCATACCCGGGATTTTTCCGGGCCACTAAAAATATTCACTAATATTCTCTTTTCCAAGAGACCGCATTTTGTACTTAATGGCTCCATCTTCTAGGAATATTTATTGGGATTTATCGAGAGTCGAGGCACAGAAAGGTAATAGATCACCCAAAACTAGCACTGGTCTACAGTATCAGTACTGGCTTGAAATGCGTTTTATTTATTTATTTATTCCGTCTGCTAATTGAAAATGGGGTCCGTACCTATCTCTTGGGATGTAAGGTGTACATAACAGCCAGATATCTTAATTCCCGTATTCTAACCAAATATCAGGGTCCGGATTGCAACTATGTAAAATTAGAGGCTCTAGGCATATATTTGGTTGTCATGCCAGTTTTATGTAATCTCAATTTCTATTTGTCAAGTATAAAAATAAGAGAGGCTTCTACAAGCGCAGGCCATTGGTAAACACCTATGTTGCCTAACTCAGAACACTTCTGTGTAAAATGGTTATGTACAGTTAAGACGTGGTTCCCTAACCAAAATTAATTTCCCTAATCCAAACACTCCAAAAATATCAAAATAAATTCTGACTGATTTTAATGACTGATGCAAAAAATTGTACTTTGAAAGATGGCTGAAGACATATGTCCTTAATTGGGCACTTACTGCAAATGATATCGGTGTTCATCTAAAAATGCTATCAAAGTTTCCTGGATGGGAATTTTCAAAGCCTATCTGAAACTACGCTTAGTTTGAGACTTCCTGAGAGGTTTCTATTCTCAGAGGTTTTTTTTTTGGTCTGATGTGGCCAAATTTCTCGTTACTATTTGGAATGACTGTGCTCAGAATGACTGTAGCCAGAATTTTCTTTCGGGGAGAACTCATTCCTAGGTAAAGTGCCATTTAGTGGTCGGCCATAGTAAAAATATCAACATTCCCTATCTTCCGTTGAATATCATAATAGGCGATAATTTTACATTGATATGACTAGTCCTTTGATTTCAACTCGTGAGAGAGATTTTTCTTTTCGGATTTCGGGAAGGTCTTCAAGGAGGGGCTCCTTGAGGCCCCTCCGTAGCCACGTGCCTGACCGTGCCACTTCTGCAACTATTTCCGTAGTTTGTCTTCTATCAATGCACAATTCATTTCATGGCCACTCGTCTTGGTCTCTGAAACTTTTTTTATTTGATATCTCGAAGTCTACAATTATTCGAGTCACCGTAGTTAACGGAAACCTTAAGAAGTCACTCTTTGACTTGCATCCCTATCGATCTATTAATACAAACTGCAACACGAACCATTATCAAGTCTCTTCGACTGTTCCTGGAACTCCTGTCGTAAGAATTCAGTCTGCCGAGACAGGATTGAGAAATCATCATGAAAACTGAAAATCTCTGATGATTGGCAGTCAGCCAACAACGGCTCTTCCGAAGAATCTTCTTTTCTTTTGTTTGAACCTATTAATTGGAAGATAATAATATGAAGACTTACGAATAAATTGATTTGAATGACTATCAACGACGTGTCATTAACAAGCAATCTCTCATCCAAAGTAGTGGAAGGTGCTGGAGATTATAATGTTTTCGCCTCACCTAATGTTTAAAAATACCACATGGCTATAATTTGATGCATTTCTAAAAAAAAAAAATGCACATATTCTCACCAAAACATTCTAAACAAAATTTACAGTTTTATGTTTCATTAGTTCTTAAAATCTATTTTAATCTTACATATCATCGGGACTATGATCCCCTCCCCACCGCTCCAATAATGAGTGACATTTAATAGGTTTCAACTGTTTTCTCTACATCACCAAAATAATAGACTAAAGTAAAATTCAATTCAAGAATTTTCTTTCCTTTGCTGTTATGTTTCGTAATATCAAAAACAATTCGTACAATTTTCTTCAGAGAAATTTCCTTCACAAAGTGATTTAGTAGCAGTATGTGATTGTAAAAGAGAATCGTTTTATATTGGACAACTAATTTTCATGAAACCTCTGTAAGAGTTTTTAATTTCAGTCAAAACCTGTTATCTTTTTATTTTTTCTTAATATTCTTTAAAACAAAGAAGACGGAAAATGAAAAACTTACTTCGGGTTACTTTCTAGACTCGTCCTTTCCATTGAGATATTACATAATTCTATAATGGAATGAAGCTTAATTGTCTCATCAATAACTTCCTGGAAAATAAAAAAGCCGGTTGTATTGAGCGAAAATTCTTTAGAAAGAAAAACAAAAAACCAATGAGAAATTAGATATAAGTAAATTTTGAAGCAAGCATTTTAATTGACTGAGCATATAAAGAGTCACTATGAAATTTTAGTATGGTGTTTCTTTTTTAAGGACGTATATAAAAGCTATCACATTTGCTTAAAAATTTAAAATTTAACAATTAAAAAAAATCTTTAAAAAAAAAACTTAAAAAAAAAAAAGTTAGTTTCCAAATGTTAATTAATATTGTTTAAAGAAAATTTGATATATTAATTATTGAATATGAATAAGATTCAATTATAAAAAGCTACATATTTATCAACCAGTAAACGGCTTAAAAACAACAACTTTTGAATACGATACTAATACTTAGTGATGTTTGCTCTTTTCTTGTTTAGCTACAGCTTTCAATTAATATCAACGTAGTTTATGTATTTTACTTTTTCTCTATTTCATTATGATTCAAAACTTTTAAAAGTGTCATACAATAACAACTTTAATCAAATAGTTGTTTCTCTCTTTTTTTTTAATAATAATATTTTTCAATAATATTTTTTTATATTAATATCCTTTCTGAATTTAACTTGGTTAAACTGAAAATGCAAAGAAATAGAAGACCTAACACAAACAAATAACAGCTATAATGTCTTCAGGGAAATAGAAGAAATCAAGAAATATCGATATTAAATGGGAATCAAATGCCTAAAATATGGAAATGGGAAGATGCTTCTTGAATCTGAGGAAGTGAAAAATAGCTAAATACACTCAGGACCTCTTCAAAGAAAGAGAAGAAGAGAGAAAACACCAACAAAAAACGAAGATCCTCCCATAACAACATTTAAAAAATCATACATGTAATTAATTAAAAGAGAACAGACAAATCTGCAGCATCTGATACAAAGAGAGGCTCAAAATCGTGGAAGGTAATATGCTCAATGAATTAATAGATTCAATTAAATCTACAACACAAGGAGAGCTTTCAGATGATTAAAGAAGTCAATTTCATTAACATCCGAAAGATAACCCACCAAATGCAGTGACTTTAGACAAATTAGCCTCATCAGTCACATGACCAAAGAGTAATTCTAAAAAGTAAATACTAAAAGTATTACTCTAACCAAAACTAACAAAACAAATAGACGAAACACAAAGCAGTTTTCAAAGAAATATGAGCATGAGGAAAAGTATCTTTAACCTTAAGATATAGAAAGAAATGAACAAACGTATACATCTCTGTATAATCAACTACATCAAGTATTTGACTCAACAGATCATACCGTCCTTTTCTCAATTTAAATAAAAACTTAACAGACAAGTAATTTGCGACCTTCGCCAAACAAATAAAAGACTTTTTAATAGGGTAAAGAAAAACCATTAAAAATATTTTTTCAGAATATAATTTCAACCTTATATTTAATTAACACTATGAATTTTGATATTGAATTTTGCATCATAGTGAATACTTTTTTTTCAGTTTACTATTTCTAACATATAATTTCTAATAATAACATTGCATTTGTATATTTTATATTTAGGTAGTGAATCAAGATCCATGGGCGGAAATTTGAAAAAAATATAAAGGTCCGCAGTAGCAAATAATTGAAATAATATAAAATATTTAATACGTAGGAACATATTTAATACGTAGGCTTTTAATATTTTTTAAGTATCCGCCACGGTAGATCTGAAGTCATTTCTTTTCATTTATCAACCACTGATAGCAGAGTACTGTAGTGTAGACATATTGAAAGTGTTGAAAACCTTCATGGTAAAATTTCTTATAAAATAATTGCAACCAAAAACAACCACGGTGACCCCCTAGAAAATACTTAACGACCCCAAGGTTGGAAACTCGTTAACCTATAAACACAGAAACAGTAGCAATAAGATAGATACTAATTTCTTACTAATTTCTTCAAGATTAACAAAAGAGTCCGCAAATCTCTCTCATATACAGCGAAGAAATTTTCAGATGATGTAAACATAAGAAGAAAAAAAATATAACTACCCTGAGATATGCAGATGCTATGGTACTCATCGTCGAGTGCAAAACTGATCATCAAATCTTATTAAATTGAAATCTACAAAAAAAAAAAAAAAAAAAAAAAAAAAAGGCCTGAAACTAGCCTTTAACATAAACAAAATAAAATGTTATAACATCTAAATATATTCCCTTCCACGAGCTTAAATATAATGCTCAAAAGCCAAAACATAAAATAAGTCTTCGCATTTACGTATCTTGGATATCAAATATCAGCGGACGACAGATACAAGGACGGAGTAAACAGAAGAATAAATATCGCAATTCCTAATACAGAAAAACCTATTCACATAAAATGAGATTTGCCTAGATGTAAGACTTATTTATGGCCGAGTGCATCAAGCTTCAATTAACTTTGATGGCTGCATTGTGGACGTAGCTAAAATTAGTGGGGGGTGATGCCCAAGAAAAAGTTTAGCCTTTGTTTTAAAATTGTGTGAAAGGAAACAAACATGTCCAAAAAGAAATTTATCAAGTTTCTGAATAAATTTTCTTTTTATACATGTTTGTTTCCTTTCACACAATTTTAAAACAAAGGCTAAACTTTTTCTTGGGCATCACCCCCCCCCACCCTAATTTTAGCTACGTCCACAATGCAGCCATCAAAGTTAATTGAAGCTTGGTGCACTCGGCAATGAGACTGGCAAAATCTAAATCTGGCCCTTAGCTGTCTATGGAGCAGAAACATGGACAAAAAAAGAAGGACACAGAAAACAAAAATTAAAAGCTTTGAGCAACAAATGGTCCCTGAAAAATCTGTAAAGAGAGAGAACTTTACACCATATAATACAAAGATACTTTGGTAACGTAATACGAAAAAATAGCATACAAAGATTACTGCTTGAAAGGAAAATCACCGGAGGAAGACCTAGGGGAAGAAGGAAGCTGACCTGGTTCGATAACATCAAAACTTGTATAGGAATGATTTACCCAGATCGTACTAGAATCGTCTTTAAGAGAAGATTTTGAAGATCAATAGTCTGCGACGGAGAAGGCAGCTACAAGAAGTTCTTCTATATAAAGAATATGTAAAAAAAAAATGTAAAGAATGATATAAATAATATATTTTGCTAGAAATAATACTTGTAACAATTCTTGCTTTAATTTTCTTAAAATAAATATGGTAGTTCATAAAGTCTGTTTCTTTTCATTTTATTTGCATTATTATTGAAAAGTTCGACTGTTATTTTGCTTACCTTGGTTGTTAGTGTAGATATGTACTTGTGACATTGAAAAGCTGTAATATGTGTCAATCATCTATTGAATTCTTTATTTTCAACTCAGTTAAATTTCTTTTAAAACATATGAATTCTGAAAATTAATGTAATACACTTACAATATTTTAAATTTTAAACAATATTTCAAATTACTCAATATTTTTGAGTAGGTCCATTTAGTGTTATTTCAATTACCATTTGCTGCTTAACGACGTAGTTCGATGGTTTTGGCCAATCACATCGCTAGAAATAGTTCCCAGCTAGAAATACTCACTCCAATCAGGGTTGTTTGAGAAATAGCAATACAAGTTTGTTTACAAGCATAGTTGGCTGCAGTTCTATAGTGGGAGGGAAAAAAAACATCTCTATAAAATTTTCCTAATTTTTACAATAAAAGTGACTCACGAAATTAACAATAAATTTTAAAGTAAGTAAGAAAACACTTCAAAGAAAACTAAATAGAAAAATAAAATGAATGGCTGATGATGGTGTGATTAGCGACTGCTTCAACAAGTCTAACAATAAAGACAATTTAAAGTGATGAAAACCAAGGATACATTTGAGGTCAACTAATTAACAAGAGGTTCTACATCACGTATAAACAATTATTGAAATACTTGCACAATTATTAGATTCCAATCGGTGCCATCATTCCAAATTTTTGATTGGTGTATCTCGTTGATTGGTTATCCTCCTACGTATTTTCTATTGTTGAAATATTGACCAGTCCTAATAAGATGTGTCATCACCTACGTCGTCAAAAGTGAAAGCTGCCTTCATTATCGTCTGCTCTTCTGCTGCATAGAAAACCAATTACTTCGTTGTTGGCTTGTTTATTTTTCCTTGTATTCGCCTTCTTTCTTCTTTTCTCTTGCGAAATTGTGGAGCGTCACACAGCCCGTCAACGTGGAGTCATGGTTTAGGATGCTATAAGGACCTCTAGTATGCACTTCGGGAAATTAACGGCACGGCTCTATATTGATGAGGTGCTGCGGCCTGCGACACTACCATATCTGCAGGACGTCCCTAACCTAAGTTTCAACATCATAACGCCCGGACATATATAGCTCGGATCAGCCTACATGCTTTGCAAGGTGTGCAGATGCTTCCTTGGCCAGTCCTATCCCCCGATCTCTCGTCAATCTGTGGGGCACGACTGGACGTCGGTTGAATACCCTCCCACCCCCAAGAAATGGAGATGAACTGTGGACTCGGATCAATGCCACATGGTCTACAATACTCCAGGACATTATTCGGGCAGTCATAGAATCGACACCATGTAATGTTCAGTAATATATCGCCCAAAATAGAGGTCCCACTTCTTTTTGACCATCCTGTATTTTAGGCCACTGGAGCCTTGTCTGTATCTGAAAATTCACTCATTTGTTTTGCATCCGTTTGGCCATCTATGCATGCCGTTTGGTTATTCCTTGATGGTGTGGCATTTTCTCTGTCAGGCAGTGTATTTGCTCATTCATATTATCAATAGCAATAATCTTTTATTCGGTACTAATATAAAATGTAAGGTACTTATATATTTAAACTTTAAAATTAGTTTAAGTTAAATTTAGTTTGAAATGTGTTTCGAAAGTATGCGTAAAATGACATTGTCATTTGTATTAATGTAAAGTCAAACTTCTACTTTTTAAAAAAATATTTTAGTATTAATGTTAATGAAATGATCTATTTTTAAACATTTTTTTATAGATAGAATTCTAATCTATGTAGTAACCAAAGATGTCATGTCCTGCTACGACTGATTGCTGTAAGATCAAATTGTGATTTCTTCTCTTTGCATGTAAAGACACAACATTTTAGAGGTAATACGACTGAAATTGATGAAGTCTACTGTAAACCTAATTTCTTGGTCAGCTTACAGTAATTCCCAATCATCTCAATATAGATAGATTTATTTTGAAACGATTCACAACAGGCGAAGAGAAGAACTATAGTCCAGATATTGAAACTCATATACATAGCATAAATTAGTAATTTATAAGTAAATAATCAGGCACGTAGCCAGGATTTTATTAAGGGGGTCGGGCTCCATTACATTAAATTTTTGTAAATGACTTTGCTTTCTTTAACTGAAACTTTAAAAGTAAAATAATCTTAATACTAAAATCTACGGCGAGATTAGGCTCTTTCAATTTCATCATTTACAAATACACACTTGAACATATACACTTTCTTTTCTTTTTTTCTTCCTTGAAGAGGGGGGGGGGTTCCTGCCCCCCCCCCCCCCCCCCGGCTACTTGCCTGAAACAATTATTGTGATAACACAATTAGAATAAATTAAGATATTATTAAAGGAGTATTCATTAAAAAAGGAGTAAGTTATAACTTCAAATTACACAAATAATAAAAAAACGACTATGATTTTGGTAATTTTTTTTTTTAAAAAAGAAAACAAAAGAAAAAGAAACAAAATGAATTGAATTACTGAGTAAACCAGAAAATAATTCACTATCTTCTTAACAATGAAGAATGAATAAATAGATCATCTTAATTACGATATTTACAAAAAAAAAAAAAATTCTTTCCAACCTTTCCTGATAAGATGCTCGGCAAACTTAAAGAATCCTAGGGTCTTTACTTTCAGAGGAGCTAGCATTTATCAATTCATACTCTGTTAACTTCTTATCAAATTAGAAATTTTAACATTGAATCTCACAAACATTACACAATGTTTTCTTAAAGTGGGTACAGCGATTAAATGGTGTGATTGAAAAACTTAAACATGAAACACCTGAAGTTAATGAATCCGACGCCCGAACAACTACTGCGGGAAGTCAACTTCGCCAATAGGAAAACGTGGCGCATCCGGTGAAATTAATAGTAAAACGAGGCAGACTGACCTTCGTGGTTGCTGGTTATAGACTGATTTTCTTTTCAATGTCACAGCCAGTTTGCAATAGAATAAAGAGAGCTGTAACTAATAAAAAAATATTAAATGGTAAGAAAATAAAAAAAAAAAAAATTAAATGGTAAGAAAATAAAAAAAAAAGTTCTATATAATATATGAAAATACAATATTACAAACGTAAGACCCTCCCATTTAAACCAGTGAAAATGTGATATAGTTTCGAATGAAGAGAGTTCGAACTGAAACCGTACAACATACGATCTATTAGGACAACTTAAAGATAATTTAAAACTACTTGATAACCAATAGCCAATTTAATTTTTTTTATTTCTCTCTTCTTTTTTTGCTCTAGTTTTTAATGTGCGTTCTTCGACCTTGTAAGTTAAGTTCAATGTATGGTAAAGGATGGTAAAGATATATTTCGACACGCTGTACGTACATCTTGTGAAACTTCCTTAGAAATCTAATATTTACAAAAACGAAGACAAAGATCCTTGGTTACCGATTTCCATATCATGCAAAGCCAATCACCACAGTGGCTTAAAACGGAGGGGAAACAGTGACATCAAGTGCTGCCATCAGGCAACAACACAGTAGATTCAGAAACTTTATGGTGATAATGCGAAGATACTCCATTTGCTGTTCTCTCCAAGGATAGTTTACATGTAAACTTTTCATTTCTAATTTACAATTTTTTTATTTCAATTTACAATTTATTTATGTATTAATTTATTTTATTCTCTTAAAGAATTCCCAACTGCGAAAGTTTTGATATTTCTTCAGAGAAAATTTTAGAGAAAATAAAAGAACGACATTAAAAAGCTGAGAAATTAACGTTGATAGAATGCTTTCAGAAATGTGCTCTTTTCCTTATAATTTTAGCAGACTATTATTATCTGATTCAATTTCAAAATATTGATTGGGTTTTATGTTCAAGTTTCATAAATTATCTGATCTTGAACATTAATTCTCTATATACTTCATGTTAATATATTTCTTAATTACCAGAAGTGCTACAATAAAGTAAAAAGATGGAGTAAAAACCAGTAGCATAGCTAAGGTCCAAGTGAGGCGGCAGACAAAGAATACTGTAAAAGAAATTTTAGATTTGCTTTGAAAGTAGTGATTTTTTGTTTGGTTGGATAGTTTGGACTCCAAATGTAGAGCAGTATCTGTGATCACTCGCCTTTGGCACCAAATTACCCAGCTGTGCTGGGAATGACTGATCCCATTCTTTTTATAACATCTTTGCAACAACAGAAGTAAGTAGGTGAAACTCGAATTTTACTTTAATAAGAATAAAAAAAAAGAAGAAGAAGAAATAAAGATTTATTCAGGAACTGATTTCACATTTTCACAGAAATACATTGATATAAATTATCAAAAAACAAAACAAAAACAAACTTAACTTTAGATATTATTTTAGCTTTTCAGGCTCCACATCGATTCCGACGTTATTAACTTTAGATACGCCAGTTCTTAAGATACGATGTTACTCACTGTAATGTTTATAAATAAAGTTTGTATTACGACTACATTGAATTGTGCCCTTATCTATTTCGTCTTTCTATTCTCTATGAAATGAATATTCTTTTAATATTCTTTTGAAACTTTACGTTTTAACATGAACATTTAATAGAGAATAGAAAGACGAAATAGATAAGAAATCATTATTTTAATCATTAGCAAAAATCTCCTTTCTTCGTGTGGGTTACAATGACGTGAATGAGAAAGAAATTGAAATTGTGAGATCACTTTGAAACTTTGTACCAACTTCCCAGTTGGTACAAAAATCACGTGATACGCACAAAGTAATGTTATATTTGAATTTTGCAACTCGATATCCCTACCTTCCCATTCCTTTCTTCTCTTCTCCACACCCCTATCACTTCAAACGTTCTCCAGTTCGTAAAAAATCATGTGAATTTACATTCCTTAGAATGCCAATATTGAAAATTCGTCTAATATGAGTCTTTTTGATTTTGACAAAGAATACTCATGTCAAATTTCGAGTTTCTAACTCAAACGATTTCCGAGATATGCCTAACATTCAAGAAACTTCTCTCCACCTCTCTTTTTCCGGTTAACACCTCTTTGGGGTGGTATTTTTAAAAATCCTTTCTTAGTGAGCGCCTACGTCTTAAAGGAACCATCCCGAAAATTTGAAGTTCCTAAGTTCAACGGTTTTGGCTGTGCGTTGATGAGTGAATGATCTTTGTCTTTCATAGGTATAGATTAACCAATATTTAAGAAAAGATCACTAATTCTGGACATCCGACATTATCATATTAAATCTATCCAGTGTTTTTACGATTTTCGCTAACCAACCGATAAGCTATAAAATAATCAGGTCCCAGCTATCGAACACACAATCAATGTAGGCTACGCTTTTTACAATTGACAGTAGTGAATAAACGCGACCATCGGTATTCAAGCCGTGTGGTAATTAAGCAGATTAAGACGAATATTCGTTATTAAACACTTAGACTAGTTAATACCATATTCATGGAAAACCATTTCATGGAAATTTTTAAGAAATTTAATGTAGGTGGTACTCTTTCGCAGGACTGTAAATGTACACCAGATATCTGTAAAGGATTGCTGTAATTGAGGGTGATTGAGAACTATTTTGAAATGAGGAGTATTCTGAAATTTCATTTTGGGGTTTCATCCCTCTCTCGGAAGCAGCAGAAGCTAAGTCCCCTACTTGCAGCAATTGAAAAAAAAATGAAATTACGATATGGGGTACAGACTCATCGTTTGTCCTTCGCCATGTTTTAAAGTGAAGTACTTCGCACTGTTCATCCACTGCCTGACGAAATGCCAGGTAAATCTCAAATTTCTTAAAAACTAAGAAAACAATCACATACAGACAAACGCACGCAGCTTTCTAAAATAGAAATAGAATATTAATTAAATGTTTTCGAAACTCGGTTCGTTCAAAAACAATTGATTATTCTTGTAATTTCCAAAGATGTAGCATTCTGTAAACTACGAAGGTCTCTTCCAGAGCAACTGAACATTCTGAGAAATAGACAGCCAATGATTAGTAAACTTATGAGTCAACCTGCACACATTTTTTCTTGTCAACAAAGCAATAGTTTATCAAATAATTTATTTTTAGATATGATCCTGCTTTATAATGCCAATTAGATGTAAATTTACAAATTGATTAAAAAAGATAAAATCTAAATAATAATTTTTTTAATTGTATTTTATTATTATAAATTTGAAGCTGATTTTGGTCCGTAGCTCAACAGTATTTTTATTAATACTGTTGTGTTTGGGCATTTTAAAATATTTATATTCAAAAATAAAGGGAAAAACATTATTACTTTCATTACCTTAATATCGTGGTTCGCTTACACGGCTCACTAGATGTTCCGGGCCGGGATGTTGGGAGTCCCACTGCGCGGAGTTTAGCCCAGGACTTTAAAATCAGTGAACTATCACCTAATTATGTGGTTAGTATCTAGTAGTGCTACTATCTGCAACTCTTCATTGTGATCTTATCAATATCAATCGCATTTACAAGTAATAAAAATAACCTTTTAAAGTTAAAACAATTTTTAATTGTAGAAGTTTGTTACTGCATGATATTTTGCTTAGTCGAGTAGTGGCTCGTAGAAAGTCACTCACACAACAAGACTGAAACATTCATTGGCACCTTTATATAAAGTCAATTTGAGACATTGATATAAGGGAAAACATGAAAAAGATTCATCAACTCCATATACTGACAACTTTTGCTTTCATAGGCTCGTTGTTCACTTTTATCATTTTTGGGGTCTTTTAAAAGAAGTGTATAAAAAATGTATTAAAATTACAAAATAATATTTGTTGTGGCAAATTGAAGAGCTGAGATTAGTAATAGGTAGGTGTAGCCCACAGGGCCCACAATGGTCTTTGGGGACGCTGGAGGTAAGGCTCCCAACGTTTCATTGACCAACGGGACTGAGATGAGGTCAGGTGGTCATCCGAACGTTCGCCCAATATGTTTAGCAAATCAGTCAGTGTGTGTGTCTTCCTAATAACTTTTAAATCGCTTGAAGAATCTTCTGCAAACTTAGTATGCATATTCAAGGACTAGGGACGATCTAACTTATATATTTGACAAATACAAAAGACAAATATAAAAGACAATTGGATTTTTGTCGAGAAGGAGACACAATCTCATAGAAATACACTAAATTTAAATAATGGATTTCTATCCTATTTCTTTTAATATTACGTTATCTTAAACAATGAATATTAAGTCCTTAATCTATTCCATGATTAAAATTAATACGATTTAGGCAATTTAAGTAAATAATGTGGCAGTTAATAGAAAATTTATACTGTTTGTATTCAGTATACAAACAGTATATAATTTGAATAGAAATATAGGTTTTACTTTTTAATCTTTTTAATGAAACCAATACTAAATATAGAAAAGAATAAACTGTACTCCATTAAAATCATACACCAAGGCAAATTTCAAGTGTCCATGTCAACTTCTTTTTCAAGCCAAAAAATATACTTAAAAATAAAATCCCCAAAAAGAAAAACATTGGAATCCAAAACAATTAGGATACATCAGGCATGATATTTTACAAATTAAATAAAAGATATTACTTAGAAAATATAGAAAAAATATGAAACCATTACAAAGCGTTATTATTTATTCATGTTTTCATGAATAAATAATAACGCTTAGTTTTCATTTTAACAAAATATTTTCTGCACGTTAAATTTATTTACTTAAAGTCAGAACAATAACCTGTGTTGACTAAAACGTAGAACCGTTTATCTGGCAAGGAAACAAACATTTTTTATCTTCCGTTTATTCTTCTCCTGTTTCTTCTTCAACCTCTTCTTCAACTATTTCTGCCTCTTCAACTTCTGATTCGTTTAAAGATGATTCATTAGTTTCAAGGAGGCCTAAATAATCGGTCTCGAGACAGTGATGGAACAAGGCCTTATGGAATTAGCTCGACAAAGGTATTCCTGCGTCATCAGTGCGCAACATTCTATGGCAGGACTTACATGTGCGGAAGACTGTTGCCAAATGGATGTCACATACCAAAACTGACGTAGAGCAGTGGACTTGCTATGAGACATGTCGTATCAATCTATAGAGAAGGAAATTACATGCTGCATAGTATCATTGCAATCGATGAAAAATGGGCAACGATATGAACCGGAACTGAAGCGATAGTCCAATGAATGGCGACCCAAGGTTTGCCAAAATCCCTCCCCGCGAAGTTGATGATCATTTTGGCATACGACATTCAAGCAGTTCTGGTGTACATCCAGTTCGAGTGGGACACACTGCAACTGCCCAGTACTATTTTTGCTTTACCATCTTCGTTGTGTAATACGGGAGAAACGTTCCGAACTCTTAGGCAACGCAAGTATCTTGCGTGACAACGCTAGACCTCACAAAGCAGACACTGTTAAACGTCGTTTACAGCGTTGGGGTTGGGAGGTCCTGCCACACCCACCCTCTTCTTCTGATCTTAGTCCGTGTGACTTTGATCTCATTCCTAAAGAAGCCATTGCGTGGGAAACGCTTTGCCAACATCATCACTGGACATCATCACTAGTTCGGGGTGAAGTAGCACACATTAATGAATCGCATGCGGCCGATTGTATTCTCCGTCTTCCCCATCGATGGCAACGAACAGTGCACAAGCTGGGAGACTACTTTGAAGAATGTTAAACATGTGTTTAACACAATGATCTCCCAGTGATGTTTCAGAATGTGTAACAGGTTGTACGTAAATTAACCGATGATTTCAAATGTCATGTTTGTTCCTTCTATCCTCCCAGTGATTACTGTATGCATATCCCATCTGCTTGCAACATTTCGTACTACATATCACACATTTTCAAACGTATATATCTGATTTCCAGTGGTAGCATGTTTTCGAGAGATAAAAAAATAGTTGCCAAGACTATACACTTGTATATTCTTTGGTTGTTATCATTTTTAAAGATATCCTTATTGATTAAATATTTTCTTTTTTGAAAGCTAAAAGCCAATTTTCATTTTTCTCTTCTTTAAATAAATCTTACAATGATGGGTCTATTTTTATTATAATTGATCTCCCAAATCTATGGAGAGCTTCTATTTTTCTGTGGGATTATGAAGTTGTAAAGTTTCCGAGATTTTAACATTCGCTCTGCATAAAAGCCGTGGGGCATTATGCGATCGCTACTGGGATTATTGCTCCTACCTGTTCATCGAATTAACTCAGTTTCTTGTAACAGCTACTTCGTCCAAATAGTCGTGAGTTATTCTTCGTTTGAGTTCAATTGAATCCAATGAAGACATGAGTTAATACTAACACTATTTGGAGAAACAAGCCGTAAATTTCATAAAGAAAGTTAATATAATGTTATTTAGCTGTTTTTTAGAGAGTTTTTATGTTAAATTAAACCAATTATGTTCTGTATTGAAGTAAAACCTAAAAAAGGGGCTTTTGAATGGTTCCAAAATTAAGCTGTTTTAAGGGCCATTTCAAAAGTGACTTTAAAAAAATAATTTTCCTTCAATGAAGATTTTAGTTTGTAATTTTCTATGTGGCTCTTGAATTAATTTTGCATAAACATTTGTTTAATTGGAAAATATCGGACTATAATATTTATATAATATTATGTAAGAAATATGATTACATTGTCAATGAAATCATTGGTAGTTACAAAAGGGACATAGCAATCTCTAGGGTGTTTAAGGCAAATTACGTTGTTGATCCCAGACATGGTTTTTGCTCTCTGAAATCCTATAATTTATCTACTATAGTATGCTACAATTATAAAAATTTTGTGTGGCTTAAAAATTTAGCAAAGCCTCTCACCTAAGTCAAAATAAAAATCTGCTTTTATTTTTGTTTTTTGGAAATCTTTCTTCCGGCATTGCACTATTAATTCAAAAAAAATAATAAAATAATTACGAAGATCAAAAAAATGGGAATCATTTCGGGTAATTTCAATTTTCATTAAAAAATATTTAATGTAATATTTGAAGGAACTAAATGCATTAGGCCTGGAAGAAAGCAATAAGAAATTTAATTTCAAAATGAAAGGCAAGTGAACTGGTTTACTTTTAGAAATTAACAAGGACTTAGGTTGTTTAACTCGTAGAAAGTTTTCAAGTTAATTTCTATTGTTGGAAAAAAGAAAAAAAGCGCATTGGTTCTAAAAAGCCGATAATCCAGCAGTGATCTCAAACTAGTTTCAAGGGCCATACGGAGCTGCTTCAGTCTTAACATGGGTCGCAATAGAAAGTGGACATTATCACTAATTCCGACTGAACAAAGCAAATAACGAACTGTTATAAACTGAAATAAGAGAATAGTTATATAAGAGAATAGTTTAAATTTTAAATATATAATTTTATATAAATATGTATATATAAATGGATTTTTTTTCCCCTCGTTTGTAATTATTATTTTTTTTTAACAGAACTCCAATTTTTTAAAAATAAAATAAAATAAAATAAAGGTTTTAAAATTATGAAATAAAGTAAATTTAATAACGTAAATGTTTAGGAGTTCTGGCGCCGCTCACGAGTTTGAAATCACTCGTAATGTATATGAATATACGTATAAAGTAAAACTCTAATACTAAGTCTTATTAATGATCAATATTATGGATAATAATAAGTAAACTTTTAAAAGCTATCCAAAAATAACCCAACAGTAAAATTCTGATAAATTAATAAGCTAAAGAAGAAGTTAATGGATAAGAAACAAGACAAAGTAAAGTTATATTAAAAAAAAAGAATATCATGTTATGGAAATTAATAACCGTTCCTGCTCTAACGGAAGATTAGCGTTAGTGCTAAAGTATCGTGTTCGATTTTTATTTGAAGGTAAGGAGGTAGATGCTCTTGGATCGCCAATGGAAGTTTTTTTTTTTTCTTACTCTTGCCCACCTGAAACGAAAGAGTAAAAAAAAATGATTCTCGATCTCCCATTGCATAAATCTGGTTCCTTCAGTCCGTAGACTTATTCGCAACTATTCGGATCCTTTCGGTTAATGAATAACATATAAGTACTCCAGAAATATTCTTCAGAAATTATTAATTATTTAAATTACATAGAACGAAACAATTTTTAAGGAGAACGAATATTTCAAACAGCGCTTCATAGTTCTTTAAAAGAGAAATTAGCAATTTCTGAATACATACAAGTTGTGCTAAATAGGTTTTTTAAAAGTGCAAAGAAAAATACTTATGAATATTTACTAAGCAAAAAAAGAAAACGATAGAATGAAAGGTTAGCGAATGTTGAAAGGGAAAAGATAAAAATTAAAAAAAATAGATAAATAAACTCTTGTTCTCATTTTATTGTAAAACTCTCAATTAAGATTTAAAAATTCAAGGATACTTTTACGACAATTTCCTGGAATTTTTCAGCAATTCAGAACGAGTTCTACGACTTTTAATAATAATATAAAGACAGTCTTTAAAAGATTAAATAGGTTTCAGTTTTTACTGAAGTGAAGATTTAGAATTCTCATTTTAATATTTAAGTAGTTTTAAAAGAGATAGATCGGATTTAATCAAATGTCCAATTTAAATTCAACTATTACAGAATTAAACTAACTATTTATTAAATTCAAAAGTAAACTAATTATGCTGTAAAAAAGAAATTGCCTTAAAGCAAATATTTATCAAATTTTAGTAATTATAAAATTACAAAAATTTGATAAAAATTTTTAACATTTTTTTTAATAAAAAAATTACAAAATTTTAGTAAATCAGATTTAACTTTAAAAAAAAAGTTGGAATCCGTAACACTCTTCAGATCGTTCAGCCCATTTCCCTCTTTTTTTATCATTATGTAGACTATCTCCGGAAGGGAGGAATCACATCTTGTCCTCTAAACCCGACTACACTTGTCCTTTTAAATGAAATGAAAATTAATTAAGTTAATACATTTTTTTCTTGTACTTTGGCATGCCACAACATTAATAGTTTTGTTTTTAATTTATATTATGTTTGTTAAAAAGTAACTTAAGACTGAATTAAACCATAAAACAAAATGAAATGTAGGATTAAACATTAAATAGTCAATGTTTCTTTTTTCACAAAAGGAATATGTTCTACATCTACTTTTATTTCGTAATTTTCTATCTCTGTAATCCATGCATTAGGAATGAATCTATTCAGATGTTAATCTACAAGCATTATTCGTTTCCAGTCTTTTAAGCAAAACAGGTCTGTTTCGACCTATCATGCCTCATCAGGTCGTACTTCCAGAAATGGAAAGTAATGTTCTACGTGGATTTCCGAAATAGAATTAAGAAATAGAAGCAGATGGAGAACTAAGTAAAATCTTCGGAGAAGAGCAGTAGAAAAGTAAAATCTTTCTTTTTCTTCTTTCTTTTTGGTCAAAATAAATTTTAACAAAATATTATTGTTATGTGCGGAAAAATACCCATGAAAAATATAAAACAAACGGAATCTATAGGAAATCTATTATGCTTTTTTAAACACTTCTCAAATAATAATAAAAAACAAAGATGAATATAAAACTCGCATTGTGACCTTTATCTTTAATCACTTAATTAATTATTTATTTTTACTCTCAAGATGAATATTAGTTAAAATAAAAATAAAAAAACAAAAACAAAACAAAACCTAACTTGAAATACGTTGAAATGTTAACAAAACCCTGTAACATTTCTACGTAGTTCAATTGAGTTAAACTCGAACGTTATTTTGGTCTTTAATTGAATGGTTACAGAAAAAAGGGGAATACACAGAAGCATTAAGTTTTGCTCCATGAAAGGGTTATAATTTTTGATGCAAACTCATCTATAATTCTCCAAGAATTTGAAGGTTGTTGTGGAGTTTAACCTTCGTTGCAGCGTCCCTGAGCTATAACACCTTGGCCGGAATCGCATCTGACCCAGAATGCCTTGCTAGGAATAAAAATGGCCATCGCTTGGCAAGTTTTTCGATAATTAATTGTTTCCTAGAATGATTCGGGTTCATTTACTGTTAGTCTCTTGTAATTGCTTTCGGAAATATTTCAAAACAATTTCTTTAATCAAAGTATTTAATCATAATAAGCACAGCTGGACCTTCAAAAACTGTCAAGAAGCCGTTATGAAAACGAAACATTTGTTTAAGAGTCAAACCAATCCAATGGACGACATTCATTCCATTGTTGATATTTCATATACTATTATTATTTGTATGGAAGTAACAGGGTTAAATGATTTTTAACTAAGTTTATTCTGAAATTACTTTTGAATATTGGGTGAATGATGCAAGAACAACTTCTCATTTCTAATCTGTTTTTAAGAGTTAGCTAAATGAAATTCGATGCCTTCTAAAACTATCTGCTTTTCTGTTAAAGAGTTTGATTATTTCAATAAATCCACTACGTGATTTAGGCGCTGGACTGCGGACTGGAAAACCTGGTGGTGGTCGGGGATTTTTCTCTAACTTTTTTGTAGAGGAATTTATGTAGATTAATTTAGTATATTGTCATTTTTTTTCTATAGGCCTCAGTTTTCTGGCAATTCACGAAAAACTCAAAAAAGGGACCTTTAAACCCCCACCCCATCCCTTAGCTCCACTCCTACCCATCAGTACTTTTAGTATGTTGTTCAGGACACCTTCCCACACAACTGTGCAAAAATTGGCTTGTACACGAATTATTTCCCCTATTCGGCCTTTTTTGGTCTTCGTTGCCTGGACTATTGGGGATGTTTGATGTTACTGGATTTCTTTCATTTGATTATATTGGTGCAATGACAAGACATGTTTGTCCTCTGCATCTGTCTTTTAACCACTTTATGAGTCAGAAATATCACAGAGTGGCACGCTGTGAATTTTGAACGAAAGGCGGGCATGAATATTATTTGGAATTATCCAAACTTAAAAAAATAAATGTTATTTGGAATTATCCAAACTTTAAAAACAAACAAACAAACAAACAAACAAGCAAATAATAAGAATAAAAAAATCATCTTGTTGTGACTTGCATCATCCAACCAATTAAAAAAAAAATCTTTTATTCCGCTTTCTTTCTCGCTTATTTTCTTCCTTAGTTTTTGTCTTTTCAAGATTTGCTGATGCAGTAGGGGAGGGAGGGAGAAGATTTATTTTTAGCCTCCTTCAACTCACACTTCTCAGCATCAGTTTTCGCTCACCTACCCTTTCTCCTTCAGTTAAAATATCCCATTACGGGCCTGGATAATGGAAGGTCGCGGAACGTAAGGCTCCCGGCTTATAACCAAGGAGACAAAGTTGAGGTCGAGTGATCAGCCCGACGCGACCCCGTCAGTTTTTAACCTCCCCGGGAAAGAAACTCAGTCCCCATTTTACAGAAGGCTGGGTGAACCCTATGACCCGTATTGAGGAGAAACACCTAGGGAAAAAGTCCCCGACCTTCGTCGGAATTGAACCCGGCATCTCCAGCCTACAGCCCAGTGCCTTAGCATTGGACTACCTGGCCCTTCTCTAGTACAGTAGCTAAAATGCTTTCCACTTCATTTTTACCTTCATTTTTATATACAAAACTCTCTCAATGTTTTGGATACAAAGGCAGATTCTGTCAAGTATTTTAAAGGAGACCTCAAAATAGAGAGTTCTGCTGTTGTTTTAGTGGAAATTAAAATCCGTTTTGTATTTTTGTTAGAAAATAAGATCCTCGAGCTTGGGGACGGTCGTTGATAATTTGGCCTTGGCGTAAAATCCTAGCTACCACATTACGATTAGAGCAATACGGATGTCAGAATAGAGAAACATAAGAGCCTTAATCCACTTTTTAACTTATTCTCTATTTCAGCGGTTCCCAACCTTTTTCAGCTGGCGACCCACCTTTCCTTATCGGAATACCTCCACATATATAGGAATAGAAGAATAAGGAATAAAACCATATTTGTATCGTATCCCTTCGTTATATATGATCGATTTTCGATTTTTCTGATCTTTTCTGATGGTTTATTCGATGGTTTCTGATAGTTTTAGGATCAAGTCGCGACCACCTGTAAAAAAAGTTTACATTAGGACTTAGAAAGATATAAGAAATCAAATGAAAAATAACTTCAAAACTTTTTTAAGACAACTTATCTTTTTCGATTATGAAAATATAGACTTTGGAAACTTTATTTACTTTTTTTTTATTATTTTGACTTAAAATGTTGTTCCTTGGATTTTAGTGAAAAAAATGGATTCAAATAGGGATCATGTCGTCTTCCAAAGCTTTCCGAAACTACGTATTCAGATGTTACGTGAAATGACCATTGGAATTGGTTCCACTTTTTCAAAGCATCTTCTTTTCTTGATGACGTGCGTTGAAAAGGAGATAAACGACTTATAGATCGAAAAACAAAAGTGAAACATATCTTTCACTTCTTAGGAAAATAAAAAAAAAAAACATTATAATAAATGTTCCCAAGGTCTATCTTTTCTTGTAAAGGTCTGAGGAATCGTTTGAGGCATATTGAACATTTTAAAAGTTTTTTTTTTTTCATTTTAGTGGCAATGCTATGGTGGTTGGCTCACAGCAAGGGTTTCAACTTTGAGCCATGATTCAGCAATTTCTTTTATTCACTCTTATTGACAATTTCGCACTGGAGTAATTAAATCTTTCCTCCAATAAATGCAGAACTCATTACATGAATTTTTTAAGAGTTTAATTTCCTCCAATAAATGCAGAACTCATTACATGAATTTTTTAAGAGTTTAATTCCATAGTAATTCCAATTGGATTCCAAATGCGCCTACTATTTAAAGAAATGACTATTTACCTAAAATTACTATTTGAAATTGCTATTTCCCTAATTTAGATTTTTGTTAATGTATTTATATTGTTAACATTGTTGTACTTTAAGGTTCTTAAACTATTTCTTCAAAAGCTACGTTGACTTATTTTACTAAATAATGGTATTACGAATTGTAGTAGGATCTTCACAAAATTAAAAAGAAAATGACAAGAAACATTCCATATATTCTTAACGTAATATTATTAATAAATTATTAAAATTTCTTCATAATTACTCCTTTCTTTTATTATTCACAGCAATCATTAATCAGAAACGTATTGATCTATTTCTAAACTGTAACTATCTTATTACAAGATATTTGCAAAGATATCTCGCTAGATATTTGTCTTATATTTCCTTTCCTCCATCTCATTTAAAAAAATAAAATAAAATACTAATCTGATTCTAATTTCCTCAAACATTTCCTCTTGAGTTAGAGAAATATTTCATTAGCATTGCAGAACTTCTAGCTTCCGTTTTCGTAATTTTCGAACCAATTTACAGATCTATTTCGAGGTAAGATTCCTCTTTTTTTGCGTCTCAGCAGGAGGAGCTTTGAGGTTCCCGTATCTCTGTGTGTGTGTCCCGCTTTGCACAGCCCAAACCGGGAATCGGGGCCCCAAGAGTCCCATGACTCGGAAGTATATCGAAATTCCGACCAATCAGGCTAATTAGGTGGCAACGGGCAGGAAAATAGTGGCAATTAGTGTCTATCTATACTACAGGCTGAGAATTACTATGATACCCTCGACCCAATGTGGCCAATTCCATTTCAAGATGACTACTGGCCACTTATTCATAGTTGCCTGAAAGCTGCAACATGATTCAAATTTGCACGGGATCCCTTGGTATTGTGATAACAAACATAACTGTGAATTGGATGTTTTTTTTTTTTTAAAACAAACGACAAAACTCTCTTGTACAAATTCTTCCAATTCTTCATTCTGTTGTCATATTAAAGCTGTTGTTTCTTTCTCCGCCAATTTTGTGATTTTTTTCTACACCAACATGCTGTAGAATCTGTGTGATTTTTAAATTTCAAGCGCTGATTAAAGGTTCATTGAAAGTATGAGTAATCTAGCTGATTGGATGAGAAAATGAGAACATCTACCAAATTTTGATAATCTCAACTGACAAAACAAACAGTAGCTAAACGGCTTACACAAATTATTAGGGTTATTTCTACTAACAAACTAACAAGATTTCCAAAAGAAATTCTGTTTTTAACTAGGCCTTCGTACTTGGATAGTTATGGCTAGTTTAATTGGATAAGATTTACTTAACGGTATCATTTACACGGATTGATTGATTTTAATTAGAATTTTAAACTCTATTGTATACTAGCTAACAACAGTAAATCGCGGTCACAGGATTGAGAGTGAATTAATAAGTAGGGCTATAAAAGGTTTCTTGCTATGAGATGATGGTAATTATATGCATAGGTGTTGTGTTCTTATGTCGTGCATAGATCTAAATGATTAATTTGGGGAAAAAAGAAAATCAGCCTATGGTGAGGTTTTTGACCTTCACGTCAGTACAAGCATCATACTTCACATCATACATCAAAGTTTATATATACACATATGAAGATAATTTGGGATACAAAAATCATTTGTATTGGTAATTATTTAAGCATATTTGCTTAAATAATGAGTATTAATAAGTATTTTTTCGTTTACTGTTTATTTAGCCATTAATACATCCTGGAATGTACTAACAAAATTTAAAAGTGCTGTAATAAAAATAGAAATGCTAAAAATTTCAGAAATGATTGTTGTTGTATTTCACTTCCTGTTTCCTCTTCTAAATAGAAAACGAATTAAGAAACAAAAAACGTTGAAAGTATTTTTAGGTAAATTTCGAAGTAAAGAATACACTACAGTAAAATGTCCTAAAGCAGTGGTGCCCAACCTACGGCCCGCGGGCCATATCCGGCCCGCGAAGGTGTTACATGTGGCCAGCTGTTTTATTCGTTTTTTTTTTTTTT
>JAFIDM010012231.1:144922676-144941374 GCA_023159025.1 Thereuonema tuberculata
TTGTTTCTAATCCACACATCACTCGTGCTTATATAAGGTAGGCAATTTTTAATTTGTATTCAGCTCGGTTTTCAGCAAATATGTTTTCCTTCTTGTTTAACTTTTTCTACAATGTAAGAAATAAGATAATGAATACGAAAACAGATCAAAACTAATATTTCAATTGTTTATTCTGGAAATTTGTAATTTCTCAATATATATGGGCTGTAAATCTGTAATGGAATTTTGTATTGCATCAATGAATTACCTAGTGAACTTCGAGAAGGAATGTTCAAAATAAACATTCAAATGTGGTATTCTTTCTACTGCTTCGTCCCATTTTGAAGCCTCAATGAAGTGAGGTTGACAATTGACAAAAGAGAGAAAACGGGATGATACTTCTAATACGAGAATCCAGAGTTGCAGTTATCAGATACTGAGTCCAAAGTTTCACCACCAAAATTCTCATACGGTAGAATCAAATACTTCAGATTTATAAACTTCTGAAAACTGAATACCCCTAAGTTGCCTTACCCGATTCGTATTAAAGTACCCCAAACTACCTATTGACACCAATACGCTAGCAAAATCTTTAGTGGAAGATAAAGCAAACATAATTTTTTTAAATCTCAAATAAACAATTAAGCTGCTATATTAAAGGAACGATTATCAAAAATACTTATTATCGTGATCATCGTAAAAGAAAGCCTAATTATTTAATTTTATCTGCATCATTTGACATACACGTAAGTAAAACCTTATATAGTCTTTCACGCGTTTAATCATAAATCACATTTATAATAATATTTTCTATTAAGACGCATTTCTAAAGGATAAACATACTAGCATCATCAACTGTTTCTATTTTTGACAAGGGATTGCATAATTAAAGTTCTTTGTGCAAGATATTGCCAAGCCATGTTCGGTTACTAATGTGAATTAAAAATTATAGAACAAAACAAAACAGGAAGTAATGTATCTGTAATGTAATACAAGAGTTTTGTTTTCATAAATTTGGCTTTTCTTAAATAAGACTATTTGATTGAAGTAAGTTTTATTTTCTTACTTAGGACTTAATGCAGTGCAAAATGTCATTTGGCTCTGTCCAGTCAGAATCCTGTAGTTAAATGTTTGAATATTTGATAGAAATCTTTAATATATTTTTTTCGAATCACTTTTAACAAAAATCCAACTAAATAAGTCACTTTTTCAGGTCTTCTAGTTATGTAACATATTGATCAATAAGTGTTAGATAATTAATTAAAAAACAAAGACTTTTCCAAATGAACAAAAAAACCCCAGCTGAATATGAAATAATTTGCTTTTCTTCAAGTTTTTGACAAGGGATTCATAACTAAAGCCCTTTGTGCAAGATACTGCCAAGGAATGGCGTAACTAGGAATTTTAGTCCCTTGAGCAAAAAATCTATATGGGCCCCTTTCACCCTTTAAATTGGGTGAAATTGAATTATAATTCTATTATAAATAGAAATGAATGGTTTAGTTGATTTGAATTTCAACTACTTACCAATTAAATGGACGGAAATCCTTTTCCTCCTACAATTCCAATGTGAATAGGCTTTCGGCAGAACTGGAACAGATTGCATCTAGTATACTGTATTAAAAGCGCTTCATGAAGTGAACACAAATCCCATTTTATCCAAACTTCTTTCAGACATTTTGAGTGCGAAGAAATTTACTGATTTCAATAATAAGAAAATCCACAGCTTGAGAAGATTTTAATTAGGCAACGTACAAAAGAAGTTCTATTGTCAAAAACAAAGTCTTCCACTGGGGCACTGTTTTGTTTGCTGTTATTTAATTTGCCGAAAAAAAAAATACAAAAACTTGACTAGACATTCACTACTTGAATGGTGAAACTGGATTTCGTCTTTCAATCCGTTATGGTGCATTTAACTTTATATATAAAGACATCGTATCATAAATAAGTGATTAATCCATAAGCTTATTAAATTCAGGATTAGAATGCTTAATAATGAGATTACAAAAAAACTGATTATCAATAAACAGTATTGAATTAGAAAAGAGATTGAACTTCTTTCCTGCGGTGTTTATATAAGAATACTTAAAAACAGGAAGATAGATTTAAGTATTGGTATTTAGAAATTCAAAACAACAATAATTTTATAAGCTTTTTTTTGGTAAAAATAAGATATTATTATATAAAGTTATTATTATGTTTAAATATTTGAATTTCCTTTTACATTAGGGAATACTGACTTTTCTAATAACATATCTTAAATTTAAAAAGATCATTAAAAGTTATTTGAAAACTACTTATAATAACCGGCAAACTTAATATTATAGTTTGAGATATTATGTTAAAATATATAATAACATTAATGGAGTTTACATCAAAGTTTATTCATTTATCATTTCAGAAGTAGTGAAATTAGATAAATGTGGCTGTTTTAGCTTCGTTATCTGTTTTAAAAGTTTGTCAACAAAAGCGAAAAACGTTCCTGTTCTGGATTGAATCTAAATCTGTTGTGGACTGAAGATCACTAAATGTCTCAAGAGACTAATAGACTGACAAAGGAATTATCACAAACTATAAGAAACCCTGTCAGTATCAACATCACTAAATTCTAAATACAGTAAACTCCCGATTATCCGCGGGCGGTTTATCCGCTTTGCGGATTATCTGCGGACCTCTCCTGTTTTCATTTTTTATACTGTACAATAAATTATGGAATTAAAAAAAAATTAAATTTAGAATAAGGTAAACAATAAAAGACGCTAACAAAGTAAGTGAAGACAATTATAGACAAACAATTTAAAGGACGACCTTGTGGGCGGAGCTTAGGCCGGCAGGTTACACTAAATTATGGGAAAGCCTTCCCGTAATAATAAAATTTAAAAACCAAATAAATCATTTAAAATAAAATAATTGTTTATAATGTATTTACTGTAACTGTCTGTATTGCCATTTTAATGTAAATAAAACATGTTAAAAGCATTTTTGTGTTGATTTTCGTCCTTTTTCGTTCTATTTCGGATTATCCGCGGAATTCGCTTATCCGTGGTTGCCGCGCCACCGAATTCCGCGGATAATCGGGAGTTTACTGTATAGAAATTTCCAAAGATTTGGTTTGTAAAAGCCTCGGTCCATGCCTTACAAGTAGCAGAAGCATTTCTTCGATCATTTTGACGTGAGATAGTTGAAAATCTCAACTAGCAAAGATAACGGAAGTTTTTCCCAGCAAATTGAAGACGCCGTAATTTTAAAAAGTAAATAAATTTTTGAACACCCTGCTTGCAATTGAAGGGCGGAAAACCATGGTGGACCATCTCCATCCACAACGACAAAGCAGTTGATGCCATCTATTGGTATATTATATACTTGTGCGTCATATATTTATATAAATCTGCACGATTTTTCTTTTATAGTTAAAGATCATCTATGTTACGTTATGCTAAATATTATTCAATAAATTATGTGATAAATTAAACTTTTTTCCTCCATTTTTAAAAAAGGCATATAACCCACTATGGTTCTCAGCCCTTCAATTTATCTACGAAAACTTTAAGTCATTCCTTTAGAAATCATGAGAAAAAAAAAAAAAAAAAAACCCTAATTAATCTTAATAAAAAAGGTCACTTGTTTTAGTAAGGAAATGTTATTTATTCTGTTTATTATAAATCTACGATTCTGTACAAGTAAGAATAGAATTCGTGTCAATAGATTATTGATTTAAAAATATAAAAATGTGGATTCTTCATTATTGTTGGACCAAGAATGTGACAATTGCAAAAAACAAAAACAAGACAAATATAAATAAGGAAATAAGGAAATGAAATAATTTAAAAGACAAATCTGTTTCCATAAAAAAAAAAGCCTAAAGAAAAGTAAATAAATATAGTTTATAAAATATTCCTGTTGATGGAAATACGACTAATTTCAGTAATAAAATATTATTAAAAAATTTTTATCTATGCTTTTCTTTCCTCATGAACGAAGAATGGTTACGTTAAAGAAGATTAAATTGCCTCAATTTATTTGGAATTCAGTAAGAAAAAAAAGTTCCTAATTATTTCTTAAATTTGTCTAAAATATTTATTTGTGAAGTTTGAATTTTTTAAAAGATCATTTTTTTTAAGTTAATTTATTTTAATTAAAAATTTAAAATCGAATTCATTTAAAAACAATCAGAGAAGATATTTCTATATTTTAACCATTTCTCAACCTGTGGTTAAGAATATTTGATCAAAACATAATCATTATTCAATGTCCTTTGTTTATCGAATCGTTTTTGCATTAAAATTAAAAACTTTAAAGTCAGCATTTTAATTAAAATGAACTTTTTTGTCAAAAGAAAAGAGTTTTTGTAAACGTAACTGTATCGAACGTCTTTTTTTTTTCCTCGTGATAAACAAAACGGACTGAATAGAGAACAACCGCCTCTGTACCTTCGAGATTTCGTGGAAGATGTTTTGATGTCCTTCATGACCCCAAGGCCAGTTGCCCCAAGGTCTTTGATTACTTCATATTCGATTGAGGTCAATCATTATTCGGGGAGGGCCTCGGCTTTGTTGTTACAATGTTTTGGCTTTTACTTTCACAATCAGTGGATCTAATTGACCTAATGGAGACAAGTAATTGAGTCCCTATTCAATGAAAGATTTGGTTGAGAATATAAAAGTACGGTAATTAAAAAAAAAATACTTTGAAATATAACTTTAAACATTAGCAGACAAATGTTTCACGAAATAAGTTTTCAAAAAACTTCAAAGAAAAATTATTTTCTGCTCCTTTTCCTGCAATTACTTGAAAATTGTTCTTTTCATTCTTGTTATCGTCCAGGAATGAGACAGCATTTAACTACGATTTAAAATGATTGACAAGGTAAGTAAGTTTAGTTAGCGTTTCTTTCTTTTCGTAAATAAAAGTATCATTTTAATCTGATAAAGAACACCTGCAAACATTTACAACCTGTTTAAAAATACCTCTAAAATAAATTCACAATCATTCGATAACTTTGCATCTCGTTTTTAAGAACTTCAATAAATATTTGAATAAAGAAGCTAAATCCTAAACATGAAAAAAAGATAAGGATTTATTTGATTCAATTCAATTATGAATTTTGCTGCAGTGGATTATTTTGAAGGACCACTTCAGTTAAGTTATTTTACTACACATTTTAATTTAGAGGTTAATTCATTCGTAAATTCACCCATAAAAACGGAAACAAAATGAGATAATTTCCATTTCTAAATCAAAAATCTCATTACGTACTTAAAAGTAACGTTAATAACATTAAAATGATCCGATATCCAGATAGTATCAGTAATTCGTTTATAAATGAAACGTAAAGGGAGAACTAACTTTTGGATAGAATTTGAAATTCTAATAACTCATATAATATATCATTTCAATGTAAAATCGAAAATTCAATAAAAATATATCACTAATATAATATAAGACCAATTATGTAAGTTTTAGGTTATAAATCCACTTTCGTATCCTGATAGGCGGGAGAGCAGCTCAGGTGCTCCTGTGATCCTGATACAGGTAGGGGGAAGACTAACACTCACCCATTGGCAAGAATAAGATTTGATAGAGAACTGGGTGAGCCCTAGTCCCAATCAAAAGGAAAAACAACTATGGAAAAATCCCAGCTGCCCGGATATCGAATCCGGCTCAAAAACAAAACCGAAAACAACAACAGTTATTATTATTATAAATTATACATTCGAAAATAAATTTAAATATACACTGATAAAGCATTAATTAAACTTGCCTTAGATTTCGTTGTTTATTTGTGAGTTCATTCTTATTATCAAGATTTCTGCAATTCATTCGAAATAAAAACTGAAATTTCCAAAAGAAGTCTAGTTGATAACTTTTGTAAGGAAAGTTGTTCTAATAACATCGTTGATGTTAGGAAGTGTTACAGCAGTAGTTTCAATATGTTTTTCAAATGGAATGGATACAGAAATGACAATAAAAACCTTCGGTAGAAATCTGAAATGAAAGAAGTTGTTACATCTTTGTGTCCTTTTTTACAGACAAATAATAAGTTTGGATGTTGGATTTTTTTTTTCTCTCAGACTTAAGAATAGCCTTTAGAAGACAGATTGAGAACATGACTTACATCTCACACTGCTTCAGGGAAAGATAAAAAAAAATCATGAATGGAGAAAGAGTTTGCTCCTAATTCAGTTGAGATACTTTTCTCAAGCATTGATTGTAACAAACTGGCACCAAACGTATCTACTAAAGGTTTTCACAGGAAGTTTTGAAAATCCCAAGTATTAATAAAGTTGAAAAATAATAAATAGAACATAATGTTAGTTTGTAATAGTTTTGCTCTTCCAACTTAGTAACAAGCAGCTGTATTGTCCGAAATAACAGATTCCTTCATTTTAAAGTATCTTTATTTGAAAGCAAAAAACTTTCCAGAAATGATTCCGCTTAAATTACGAAATATCTGAAAAAGAAAAGATCAGTCGAATTATGCTAATTAAATTTGAAAGGAAGGTGGACAGATTAAAAATTTCTTGACATTATTACCATCCCGATTTTATTAATTATAATCGATGTTTCTATAAAAGCTTAAATTTAGTAAGCTTTAATTTATTTTTTAGATTTAATAGTTTTCAATAAATAAGTCAATCGATCTGTTTGCGTCATTCTCTTAAGGTGAAAGCTTCATTCTTATTCTATGAACCTATTTCGTCAGCTGGTTGTAAGCTTATTAAATTTATTACAATACTTATTCTCTTGCCACTACAGCACTAGAATCAACTTACAATAACTTCATAATTTAAGCTCTGACGAAATTATGGTATCACAGATTCATATTTATAAATATTCGAGGATCACTAAATGGACTAAGACATTCTAGACTTTTATTGAAGTGTAAAAACAAACATAAAGTTTACCAAATATACATTATCAAATTTTCACTTCCATACATTTTTATTTATTTTTCGATTACTAAAAACAAGAAGTTGTCAACCTTAAATTTAAAAACCATTTCAATATTGTCCTCTTATAAGCAGTTACATCCAAAACAATGAATGGGTATAACTCTATAATTGTATAAAAAAATACTAAGAAATTCATAACTCTTATTGAACAGTTATAAGATATTCATAAAACCTATTGAGTTTCAAACTTCCCCAATCCTCGCTGTTTGAAATGAATGCAAGTTAATGAAACAAAATGATTGATGTTTAAAAAGCGAGGAGACCCCATCATTCATTCGTTACAATTTTACCAATTAAAACTTCTGTCGATGGCGGTTTTAGTTCATTTTTCTTTTACTGATTCAAATTCAAGCTCTTCTTTTTCCATTCGAATCCGATGACAAAAATAGTTTAACATTGATTATAACCTCGCTTTGAGTTGTCGTTTTTTAATTTGGTAGGTTTTGTATCTTTGAATGTTTGGAATCTTCCAAAACGAAAGGTGAAATCCCTTTTAAGATGACTTGATGTCTGCAATAAACATGTACACATGTACAAAATAACTAAATGTGATGTTTTTAATTTAATCAATAAAATTGTTCAATAGATGTCACACAAGTCAGAAAATGCAATGTAAATGTTTATATGCCATACGATACATACTTTACATGGGCTTAAACGGAAGTTTGCTCTGCCGTAAGCATGACTGACGTCTTTTAGCCGCTCTGTCCCGAAGTTGCTTCAGTAGCATAAGTTCTGTAGAATCAGAGTCAGTCTGTTGCTCCAACCACATCAGTCCTTTAGCAAAACATTCAAAAGCATCGGAGTTGCTTATTTTAGAAGTTTCACCTGCTTCAATTCTGCTCACAATTTGGAAACTTCTGTTCCACCCTTAATAAAACGCGTTTTCGTTTAGTTGGCTCCATGGCATAAATGAATGTTCTATATTTCGGTAAAACCAATACTTCTGAGTCGGACAGAAAGTAGGCAATAGAAAGGCAGAAGGCAGATGGTCTTGGAGACGAATGGAATTTCCGGCAAAGGGAAACAATAGAATGGAATTCCCGACAGGAGGGGAGAAATTGCTTATTTAACAAAAAAACAAACTTAAGGAAACCGACGTCGGTTAAACGAGGTTCCGGTTACAAGAGTTTCGGATAATCGAGGTTCTACTGTACCTTTTCTATGTTACATAAAATGCTAACAGATGACATATTTACAAATGCAATTATTTTTAGAAAAAGATAATTTCTATGAAATATTGTAATTAATCTACTATAATTTCATGTTTATGATTTTTTTCTGCATAATATCTAAAAATTATTAAAAAAAGGAAAAAGAAAAGAATAAGGAGAAATTCTATTCAAATAATAATAATAAAAATGATTGCCAGACAATGGAATCTATGTTTATTTTATTTTTTTAGATGATTTAATGAAACCTAAAACAATCAATTTTTAAAAGACAAGCTTCTGTAATTTTATATCTAAAAGAAAATTAATAAATGCTGTATATAAATTATATTTGTAAAATAAAATTATAGAAAATAAAATTTTCTAACATATCTGTTAGTTAAATATAACTTATTATTATAAAAAGTCAGAAACGGCCGTTCCAGATTCTGAACGGTGATCGCTTAGGTTCCAAATCCTTTATTATGATTCATTTTTTATTTAGGTTTTTTTAATTTAACACATGCATATTAGACTTTATTTTTATTGAATAACTTATTATTATTTTTATCGTTTCGTCTCAGTTTTTTCTTCAGATTGTTTCTTAGAAATTATACCTATTCTATATTTCTATATTTTGATGTTTTTAAAAGTGTGATCCACATTTAGGTATTCCCTGAAAAAAATCGAAAAGTCAGGCCTCTTAAAACTCAAAAATTCCAATTAGTGAGTACAAAATAAGTTTAATATGTATTAAATATATTTCATTTTAAATTATGATCCTGTATTATTTGCAGCAATGATTTACTTGACAAGATATGCTGTCATTAAAATCTGGGCTATCATTATGTGACAGTGATCTCAAAAAAAAATTATTCGGAAAAAAGAAAACGCTGTCTTGCTGGAAACGTTTGGAAAACTTTTGCATTTTGTTGATCAGAAATTAGCGTTGGTGACTGATTCTAATACTATATTTGTTTCAATATTACAACCTACTGTAGCCTTTTTTTTTTTTGTCGTTTATTTTTTTGCTAAAGTTGTTGAATGTTGTGGTTCAGGGACACTGATACATCGACCATTATCATTGTTTTTTTCCTCTTGTGAATGTCTAGTCTTTTAACTGCTTTTGTTCTAATTTCATGTTCCAGCACAGTTTCTATTAGTCATTATCTAATAGTTCAGTTTCTTCGTATTTATGGACTGGAACGGTTGGTGTTAGGAGGTCAGTTACTTTTGAAAAGGGTTATCTAATTTCTTTCTTATATCTCTGTATGAAGTAATATCCTAATGTGATACATCCTGAAGATGTGTTGAGCAACATCTACGTTTTTCATTCGTTATTTGTTCCTTCACGATGTACGCGATCATCATAATAAAAGATTCCGCGAGTTCCATCTATCTACATGCTGAAATACTGCACATATTTAAAAATCATTATTAGAAATAATTATTAGAAAGTCTATTCTTTCTAATAAAGTCACAATTCTCACTCATAACTCAGTCAATTTTTTTTGCACGGTATCTTCACATAAATGCTTAGGGGGTAGTGCAATGTGTTTTGACTTAAAATCAGCTGCAAATTGTCTGTTAAGTTGGATAATATTAAGTTGAATAGAAGATAGACAATTATTCGATTGCTTATTGACAAGGAGAACTGGCTCATCGATGTTGGGAATTTTTTTGGTAAAAGTATCAACAAAATAAGAAGCAGAGTGTCTCAGAAAATGTTTATTTTGTGGAATTTCTAGGAGTTTTAGAAATGATGAAAAATTTAATAAAAGATACAAAACTTAATTTGTTTATGTTCGTCGTTGAAACTTTCTCAGCTCAAGAGAGTGTGTTTTAATACTTCATTAAACACATTTTTAGTAACAAGTAACTAACTCATATAAATTTGAAAATAAATAGTAGTTTAAAGAGAAAGAAATAACATTAAAAATACCTGAAATTTCTGAAGAAAAAAAATAAAAAAAGATTCTGAGAGCACCAGTCTGGAAAGATTAAATTGAGGACACTATTCGAATAAGTGTTATTCCATAATAATTTTCTCAAAAGAATTTTCATCTGTATAGAAACTATTACTGTAAAAATTAGGCAAATAAAGAATTGAAGACATTGACTTTATCTTAATTTACATCTTGAATAATGTTGAACTTTTCTTAGTCCAAAAATTAACTAGAGAAATTGGGAATTAAAAAGGATTTTTTTTCCAAAAATTATTCTAAAAAGACGAAAAAGCCATACAGGACTTATAACTGTTAAGCAAATAAACTATACAAGAATAACTTGAGGCTGGAAAAACTTAAGACTATTAACATTAGACAAAACAATTCAAGTTATTAAAAAAAATCAAAACCTGATGGCCGAGATACAAAAATAACTTATAACTTCATTTTGTTCGTCTTCATTGTGATAACATTTGAATGTTAACAGGAAAATAAGAAAAGGATAGCTTAGGTAGCTGAATGAAACTGAAAACATATCTATTTGATACCCAATGGATGTGATGTAAAGAACGTGTTGAAACAATTATTAGTCCTCTAATTCAGAAGGATTACTTGTGTTAGGTTTAGTGAATACGAAAAAAAAAGTGAGTTTTTTTTTTTTTGAATGTCTAATGGCAGTTAAATAGCCTTTGAAATTGGCCTAAAAGATTAAATTACATTAAATATTATTAGATATTAAGTGACTCATTAAAGCTTCTGATTTGTTGATATTTGAATAGACAGTGCTTGAAGTATTAAAAGGTAGTATTAACGCAGTCATTCATGTACATCTAAGAAAAAATAGTAAGGATAATGTTTGTATATAGAACTAGGCGCAGTTACAATGCGTTGCCCGGAAAAATTTAAGGCTTTGCTAATTAACTCTAGTCGGGACATGCAAAGTTTGAGATCCAATTTTTTTCCAATATTTTTTTTTTTAAATCGTAAATATGAACTTTATTATCTTCTCCCAGCTATCTTGTTTTGATCTTTTAATGGTAAATGAAGACCATCTGAAAATATTGTTTAATATTGTTTATAATATGGTAAATTTATGTTCAATAGCCAAGTATAAAATAGCCAAGTTTTTAACTCGTCCCCACAGAATGAAGTCTGTGAGATTTAATATAATTATAAAGATACGCTCACTGCATATCGTCTGGTAGGAGAAATTTAATGTAATTGCGAGATATACTCACTGCCATTTCGGCGCCTAGGAAACGTCCATGTTGTTCTTTCCAAGTCATTCTCTCTAAAGCTGGGCGAACACGTAGCAATATGAGGCAATATTGTGAGACAATATTGCTCGTTTGTATTGCTGCAAACGGTTGTCAGTTCATATCAAGCGCGAACACAGAGTTTTTCCTGAACGAATATTGCCCTGAATATTGATGGTTACGGCGCTTCGTGTTTCACTAGGGAGCCCTAGTCATTACACACTCAGTAAGAACGCCTTATAAACACACCACACGAGCAGAGCATAGGTGCACTGGGGACAATATTCCCAGCAATTGTACGACATCGGTTTTATTTATACAATTTATTTGCGAATAAAATGGGAGCTATCCAGTGTAAGCGTACTTGCGGTTAAGCCTAAACTTGTTACGAACGTACAGAATCGATCTAGTATTAAACGCCTTACCGCGGTAGAAATCAATTACGATTCTTTCATTATCAATTGACAACATGTTGTTGTTTGAATTATCGTTTTTGGGCCGACCCATTTTGCTGATTTTAAGCCTTCTTTCTCAACAAAAATGGTCGGCGTGAGTGAGTGATTTTCCGATTTTCAAAGTCCCGCCTTCCTTCGACGTCACCATTGTCACGTGATTTCATCCGTTCATGTGATTCGCTCGCGAACCAGCAATATTTCTCGACAATATTGTTCCAGCAATATTGTTCCTTTTGTACCGACAATACGAAATGGGCAATATTGTCCCACAATATTGCCGCAATTTGCTACGTGTTCGCCCAGCATAAGTCGCTATGAAGCAATCGTCTTACATCTCAGTTGAATCTAGCACTACAACAATCAACGCACAAGCTTGCGTTGCGTGACGGTCGTATCTTGATTGTTGCCTTTCCCGTTCTTTCGCAGATTGTTCGCTTAAATAGTCTGTCTTTATTTGTCACCATTCATATGGCTTTTGCACAAATGATATAGGAGGCATTAATCATTTATAATCTATCATAAGTATTATAACATTCTTAATTCCTTTCATTATAAAGACTAATGGAGATAAGTCAGGAGAGAGAGGTGGTTAGGCTACTGGCCCTCCTCGTCCGATACAATGTTGATCAGATTCTGAAAAGTTCGGTCAATACCAACCAGCAAAAAAGCCACAATAATATTGAAGACTGTCAAACAATGGCAGCCAACAGTTACAAATCACGACTATCGGCACGAGTTCCAGTTCAAGAAAGGTTGTGTTTCCGTTCCACTTTACTCTGCATTGCACATTTTGAACGCTGATTAGATCATTGTCAATTTCATTGTTGTCAATATTTGCAATTGTTCCGATGAGCATCTTGATGACAAGCGCCATCATTTTAGTTTTTCCTAAATTGTGACTAAACAAGGAACGTTAGAGAAAATTTTTTTTAGTAAAAGTTGTTTCTTTCAAAAGATCTATCCAACGATACCCCACATGAACTATGTTTTAATTTGAAATTTCAAAGCTGATTCCGATTACACTCATTTCCGGTTTCTACCGGACATCCACAATGTCACTATATTTGGGTACTATTTGGTAATGAAAATTTTTACGTGAACAACCTATACCCTGTGATTTTCGAGAAAAACAGAGGATGCGGGTGCTCTTGAACACCCTGTATAAAGAAGAGGCAGATAAAGTGTCATCTGCGAAATATAGCTATGTTTAAGAAGAAGAAAAGATGTTGTGGTTTTTATTTCTAATAAAGTACACTCTTGTTAAACTACCAAAGAGGTGATAATTAGATAATTTATTAATTAGTAATTACGCCCACAGTTATAAAAATAAGAAATCATGGGTTCAGAAGTAAAGCCATGAATTCATCATTTAAATTACAGCTTAGTTCATAAATAAGAAGAAATGAGAAATATTATTCACGTGTTTTATGCATTTTGTTTTTGCTTCGGAAGTTTTTAAAAAACAGGCTAATGCATGCATCGTCCTTCGAATTAAAATTGCATTCTAAAAACGTTTTTTTTTTTACAACCCTTGTTTCATTCTAATCATTGTTTTTTCTCTGATTTGTTTAGTATTGTTAACTTACAGCCACAGGAAAGAAACCCGGTCCCATTTGAGAGAGAATGGGTAAACCAGGACCTTACCGTCGGAGAAACAGTTGGTAACAATCCCCAGCTTTCCCTAACATGAACCCTATTTCTCCAACCCAACGCATATATCACCCGAACTCACGATTGAATGCCATAATTAAGCCAATTTAATTGCACGGTTTGGGTTCCTGTACTCCAACGGATCCGGCTTTATTGCAGACAATGCACCTGCTATTCTGAACCTATCATTAATTTCTGTTTCTGAAAATAAATAATTCCCAATAACCGATGGAAGGTTGACTGTTTATTTGAACTTAAAATTGTATTCTAAAGGTTTTTTTTATTTTTTTATTTTAACTTTTTTTTTTTGTCTGTGAGTAATGGCATATTTAAATCGAGCAAATGGTTGGAGAGTAGCAGATCGATAGACACATCACTGGACATCAATGTTAAAATTAATCCAATAAGCAGTTCCTGTTTATAATGCAAAGGCCATTCTCGAGAAAAACCTAAAATAAAATCTTGTGAAAATGAAATTGTTTTAATTTATATTGATTTTCTAGTCTTCAATCACTTAGCAATTATACAGTAAATCTACCTTAAGTGATATGTTTATAATAATGCTATTACAGTAAAACCCCGATTATCCGAGCCCCGATTATCCGAGTTGTCGCTTTAACCGAGCTATCAAATATTGCTAGGATGTTTTTTTCTTTTTTGGTTCTACATTTTCCATTTTGAAAACTACCGAAAAAAATTCTGAACTTGATCTCAATCAACAAAGAGGATATACGTGACTGGATAAACGCTGACGAACAAAAAGACATTACAGATGAAATGATCGTCAATAAGGAAAATGAATCTAGTGATGATGATGAAGACAGTGACGATGAAAATCGACATATGAAAATCTCCCATACAGATGGACTAAAAGCTATCGAAAGTGCTATTGAATATATAGAACAACAAGAAGAAGCGACACCAGCAATCCTGTTATCCTTAAAATAATTGCGAAACATTACTGCAGAAAAACACCAAAGTAACGTAAAACAAAAAACAATTAAGGACTTTTTTAAGTTAAAGAACTCTTTAATTATCTTAACCATATGAATTGCATGTGGTGTATTTACAATTTTCGCTTTAACCGAGTTTTTCGGTTATCCGAGTTAGTCTTGGTCCACATTAACTCGGATAATCGGGACTCTACTGTACCTGTAAAAATGAACAGTTTTAGTATAATGTCAGATTATTGATTATTATTGGTCACTTGTTTTTCAAAATTAGCATTATAGAAAGTGCAAATTACAGTGTATTAATAGATATTAATACATTTAAAACATAATTTTTTAATTATTACTGATTCTAGTAAAAAGTAGCAAAGACCTTACATCGATAATAATTATAATTTATAATTTGGCTATTAATTGTTTTACTAATTTTATAGCAAATAGTCTTTTTTATCAGAGAGATCGATATTTATAGTAATATTTCTGTTTCATGAATTTTATTACAATTATCCTTATATCTATTAGCAATTTTGTTAAACAAATAATTACTGCAAGAACAAAACAAATTCGTTAGTTTTTTAGTTTATGATTCCGTCAAAAGATGGCAGCAGCCTACCAAGAAAAAAAGTTAAGGCGACACAGTGTTAAGCGGCATGTTTATTATAGAGATTGAATATTTATTTTTTAATGTATTTAATGTTTGTGAATGTATTTATTTATTTAATCTTAATATTACAGTTAAGTTTGAAATAGAAGTTTTAAAATGTACATTCTTTTGACATCCACAGTAAGTTTCTTGCGGAAATGCTCTATGCTTGAAAATCGAATCAATTATTATGAAATCCTTTTCAAATAAAAGACAAAAAATAATTCCAAAGCATTCTCAAAAATAGATCTGTCTTCACTATTTCCATTTTGCATTGCAAATAATTATCTTACGAAAGAAAGTTTATTTATAATATATATTTGAATAAAATGTGCTTTAGTTATTTCATTATTATTATTTGTATTATATTATTATTATTTAATATTTACACTTGTTTGTGGCTGAAGAAAGAATGGGGACTTGCAGAAGATATACTTCATTCTATCAATAAAATTGAAAGCTTACCCTTGAACTTTCACTTTTGATCTTGAATGATAGAATTATATTTGTAATAATTGTGTATTTCATTGGTATTGATAGTAAATTCAAATAAATAAATTCGCAATTTTCTTAGGCTTCGAAACTTGTCTAAATCTTCTGTGAAAAAAAATTATACAAATTTTTCACTTAGAACAAATTTAGCCCAAATTTCACTTGATTATGAGTTTATTTTTATGAATAAAACATAAAAAAAAAACGAACAATAAATCTTTGCAATTACAATTCAATGCATTTTTTTTATAAGTTTATATAATTTGCTAATTTCGTCTGTCTAACGAAATTTTATAAAATAAATTTAACAAAATTAATATTTCAATATTTATTTTAAAAGTTAAGTTGTATATAATGTTTTTTTGTTTTGTTTTTGTGTGTGTATTAGATATGTCTTGTTGAAGATAATTGAGTATCAGGAATTTTGACAAGAAAAATTTCAGTTGAACTATTTTCAAACTGAATTATAGCGTGGCTCTACGATTTTTGTTTATTTATTTATTTATTTATTTATTTATTTATTTATTTATTTATTTATTTATTTATTTATTTTCTTCTTTGTTTAAAACATAGACCAGTGTGCAGTAGACTTTTACGTAAATAAAATTAAACATTTTATTTTATATTAATAAAATTACAAGTTACTTCTAATATTAGACACACTTCAAATAATAAAAATCTATTCTAAACACAAACACCACAGTAAACAAACAACACTTCAATCTGTTGTAAAACGAAACTGAATCTTAGAAGAAACACGACGCTAATACAAAGGATTTTCAACAAAAGAATTGAAACCAAAGTTAAATTCGAGACTTTTTAGGAAACCAAAAGTTTAGGATAACATGAATTTAAAAACCTGCATTAAAGAAAGCAAAAACCGAACTCTTATCTTGGATCCCGCTAATTCGCATTTTTACCTAATAATAGAAGGTGAATTTTTCCGCAATCGTCGTAGGTGGTTTACAAATAAAAAACAAAACAAACTATGACTACATTTCGATAAAGTGATTTTTTGATACCACAGTAAATTGGCAGAGTATTTCTTCCATTTACACTTGTAGAAATTCTTCATTTTTGTCAACAGCGAAAAAAAAAATAAGTAATAAATTTGTTTCATCTGTTTAACAAGCTGAAACCTACTGTGTAAATCCCTGGTGACCATGGTCAGCTAAATGGAAGAGAAGGCTAATTTAGTTAAGGTCTCTGCGGCATTTCTAGCGATTTCGAATGAAGCGAAGTGACATCTATGTCTTCCCAGATCATGAATCAGACCAAGCGTATCTTTGAGTTACTAGTCCAAGAAATTGATTACTACAATGACCTTTAAACAATTTACATTGGAAAGATTTAATCTAAATAACAGATATTACTTAGCTAACTAAGCTAATGTTAGAAATCAGTTATGTAATTTATCCGACAAATTTAGAATTCTTGTTTTTATTTTTTTATTTTTAATCATAAAGAAATCCAAAATTCTTCTCCTTTAATTATTCACATACGTAGTTAATTCTAGTTAACGCGGGCTATGCTTCTGAAAAACCCCGTTTTTAACAACCGCGGTTACTGAATCTTAAGGGAGAAATAAGGTGACCGTTCTTGTAAGGAATACTTTCCATACTACAGTACATATTTTTGCGCTTGTGATTAACAAAAAATCATAAACTAAACAAGTCTACAAGATAACCAATTTCCATTTCCATAACTGATTCCCCTGAATCAATAGACTTAATATCGTCTGGATCTGAGTCAGTTTCAAGTAATCTACAGTAGTTTAAGTTTCCTTTTGTATGATCGTTTTGTAGGACTATTCGATTGTTTTTGTATCCCTTTTCTAATTCTTTTGATCATCTTTCTGCTTCATTAAGTCTTCCTTTTCTTTCTTTTTCATTTCTTATCGTTTTTGTTCTTCTTGTTATGAGCACACAAGGGGGCTCCTATTATAACCCTCGCCATATTTGGAAACAAAACCTCAAATCATACTATTTTTATTATAAAATAAAATAAAACTAAAATTACGGTTTTATAATCCTTATCCGTGTAGATAGATACCGCTAATTTTAAAACAACTCGATAAATGAGAAATCAGTTAAATATGAAGGGAAATATATACCTTACAAATTTTTCATCACTACGAAAAACGAAACCAACCTGTTATATCCAACAGCCACATTGGAAATGAGTCAGACCAACTTAGCAGCGAATCCACGAACTATGGCTATAGGTTTCGGCTGCTGCCGCTTGTCTGTGTGCCATATTTTAAATGATATTTTAAAATGATATTTTAATTGATACGTATCATATTATATACAGTTCCCATATTATCTCATATGACGATCAAGTTTTGATAGCAAATTCAGAAGATGAACTTCAAATTGGAGCAAATCATCTAAATACTATCTCAAAAAAATATAAAATGAAAATTTCAGAATCAAAAACAAAATCTATGGCAATGTGTGGAAAACAAATACAAAGAGTGAACATTGTAATTAATGGGAAAATAATAGAACAAGTATCAGAGTTTAAATATTTGGGAAACATAATTTCCTGTTATAACGATGAGGCAAACCTGATATCAAACGTATAGACATATAACAGAATAAATGGAATAATCAGAAGAAGATTTGGAAAACAAATGGCGAAAGAAACACTACTACGTTTACATAATATTACAGCCAAAGCAGCAATTAAATATGGGAGTGAAACCTGGATGTTGAAACAAACAAAGACTGGAAACTGCACAAATGAAATTTTTAAGACTTTTATTAAAATTTACACGTTTCGACAAAAAGAAAAATATTGATATCAGAGCACAACTTAAAACTCCAAATATAATTCAAGAAATTCAAAATTATCAAAAAAATTGGCTTAACCGTGTAGAAAGAATGTCCAACGATAAGATTCCAAATTTAATTTTGAGATATAAACTCAAAGGAAAAAGAGACCGAGGACGCCCAAGAACAAGATGGAGAGATCAAAATCATCTTCAGAGTTAGGAACAGACAATCATGTCTAAACCTAAAATGTTCAAGACAAGGCAAGACAAGACATTTCTATTACAGAGTTTAAAAAATATCAGTATTTCAGTTCACAATCTTCTTTATCAATATCAGAACATACTGCAGCTACTAGTATTTCTTTACAACAAATTTGACTAAGACAGCCATAATGTAGCCTTTTATTCTTAAAAACATCACTGGCGCATCTTCTTCAGAGTCCGTAA
>JAFIDM010012231.1:144961374-144993260 GCA_023159025.1 Thereuonema tuberculata
AACTTTTTGTGAACATTCCTGATCAGTAGTGAACTTTCAGTAAAAACTTGTTAACATTTTTTTTTTAGTAAATTTATCAACAATTTGTGAATTTGTGCTATCAATTTAACTTATCAATAATTTTTCTTGTAAATGGTTGTACTCGTTCTTGTAAATAGTTGTAAATAATTTTTATTTTTATGCGGCTCAGAATTTTTTTTTTTTTTTTGGACATATATTGTTGTATTTCATTTACTCTTGTATATATGTATATATATTTTTCGAGGACGAAAAAATCTTGAGAGGGGGATAATTGTGATGAGTTTTTACATTTATATTTATATTTATTTTTATTTATTTATCCTGTGTGTTCTATTTTAACTTATTCATTTATTTATCTAATCAAAATCACTTATACAATTTCAAATTCCAACCGTTAACGGTTATTTCTGTTTTGTTTACTTTTAAATCCCAACAACTGGAGGGGCTCCCATCATGCACCTTCATTTAAATCCTTCTGTTAATTTCAGTTATTATTTAAACCTTCCAATCATCTGTTAAAGCCCTCCAGCCAATCAGCAATCACTGTAAATAAATCTATAAAAACCCTTGCTCTCCCTTATTAAATTAAAACCCGTTCAGATCCAGCATCAGTCTAGTTCTACCTTATTCCACGAACCAGGACACCAACAAAATCACCACAATATATATTTGATTCCATTGATGATTTGATTTGAAATTTTTTTTTTTAAATGTTTATCAGACCTGTTTAGATGTACTTCTTACCTGTACACCTGTAATATAGTTTCTGAGAGTTTAATCTAAAGGATCATTTTCCACCCAAAAAGAAAAACGAAATACCAACCATATCTAAAGTTTAATTTATCTAAAGAATAATTATTATTTTTGACTCATAACGCCGAAACGCAATTAAATCTCACCTTTGTATAATCTAAATGCTGCGTTAACTTGTGAACGAAGCTTCTACGGCAAAAATGGTTTTGAGTTTCAAAATCAGCGTCAAAAACTGAGTAAGTAAGCCAAATTTCATTAAAATCGGTTCAGTGGTAACAAAATTATTTGATTTTGAACATTTGTTTTGTTACAATTTCAGTTAAAATTTCATGGAACCAACATGGAATGACAAAATGAGCTAATATTTCATCCATTTTGAGTACCCTTGATTCAATGGTACTATTGAGAACCTTGGATCTATCTTAATAGCTTAATTATATCGAGTTACAGACAGACGGACAGACAGACAGACAGACGAAATTAGCAAATTATATAAGTTGATTTTTCATAATATTAGCTGCTGAAAATTAAGTAATTCCAAATAAGTAAATTAGTAATTATAATCAGAAGAAATGGCAGAATTCGGTTTAGCTTTAGGACGGAAAAAAGTATTTTTTTTTGTAGAATTTAAAATTATAGAGATTAATTCTCTTAGATTTTCAGCAAAACATTTCTATAATCCATCGATTTTAGTGATGATACATATAATTGATTCTATAAATGTCTTTCCCAATTAGAATATACAACAGGTCAACTTTACAGTATTCATTTTGTTGTTTACAAGTTAGTTACTTCTGAAATGGCGCTTCGTATACGCAAAGCGCCGTCGCTTCTCCAATAGAAGATATTATTTCTACTTTGATTATTTTCTTTAAATTTGTGGTACTGCACCATTAAAAATATATATTGAAATAACTTCATCCATTAGAAATTAAATTAGACCTCATTCTCTGACCTCACTTGTTTTTGTTTTTTTCCGAAGGCTTAAAAACGAAATCATTTGAATAAATTATATTTCATTACGAAAATATTTTTTATACACAATAAAACTCTGCACTGATAAGGTAAGTTTTGATCAGAAATTTAATGTACATTATAGAGAGAGAATTGGATCTATACTATATTGTACATCGAATACTGCAGAATTAAGCATTTTGGAAGTATTAATAAAAACGGCAATCATGGATCACATTAATAAATATAAAATTTCTGTATTTTATAAAATAAAATTACAACAAAATTTTAGGAAAATGAATAATTTTGTTTATTTTCTTTTATTATTTAATTTATTTTATAATTAATAGAACGAAAATTCTTTGTTCTTTCCATGCTGAGATTTTTTTTTTCAATTCCTTTATTTATTAACCATCCAAAGGCGCCAACTTATATCTTTCGACGGTCTATGAGATATTAAGTGAATTGATTATAACGTCTTATTTTTCTTTTTCTTTACTTCAAATAAACCATTTAGAAAGAGTAATTAATTTTCTTTATTCATGTTAGCATTAAATGTGAAATTCTCCTGTGTACAGATTAATAATAAAGTAAAACTAGAATCAAACTTTAAATAACTACTACGATTATATTAACTAATAAATGATCGAATGTTGGAACTCGGTCAAAATTTAAAGTAATTAATCATAATAGAAATCTAGATGAATATGATCGCAGAGCGAGTAAATGATTAACCTTGATATTCACAAAAGAAACATTCTGACATCAAAATACTAGACATAATTTATTTAACAAGATACTTGTCTAAAACTAGTAATCATAACACATCGCTAACTAGAGAAATCATTAAGTAATAGTTGCTACGAGAATTCATTAACTTTATGTTCAAATAAGCATAAGTCAATTACACATATCAAATACTATTCGTTCAATTAACGCTATATTCAATTAAATAATTGAAATCAACAAGTATCTATAATGTATGTTCTAATATCAGATACAACATATGTTCGATTGAACTTATCAGAATAAAAATCTGGAATTCATTCTATACTTAGTCTTTCATCTGAGTATGAATTCTTTAAACTAAATATTCAAAATATCATTGAGCTTAATTATTATTCAATTAAACACTGAGGACATTATCTTTAAATTAAGATTACAATGTGAATCTTAAAACTCAGAAATAAATTAATTGACATACATTAGTGTCACATCAAATTACTCATTTCATTATATTGAACGCTGTGACATTAATAACAATAAGTTAACTTTATAACTTATCTAAAGCTCTCTTAAAATGAATCCATTAAATAATCACTAATTCCTTGTGATTAGATTAGCTTTTACATTACAATATATGACATATTACTATTAATACAATAATTCGAACATATCTTATTCGACTTTCTAGATTGTCTCTTTATTATACTCAAAATGCCAGTTCTTCACTCGTTGATAATCCGTCGTGAAAGATAACTCAAATCTTCCTACCTTATCAGTGAAGTTCTATGATGATAACATGAATTTCATCCCTTGGCAACGTAAGGCATAACGGCGTTCGAACCATCTCCATGTCTGTCGATTCAACTTTCAGTATTCGACCAAGAGAAAAAGGTGTTCAGGACGCTTGACGATATTACCAGTAAAGCTCTCTCCAATATACAATTATCGGCCCAAATTGTATAACTCTAATTTGATGCTGGCATCTGATTGGACTTGATGATTAGCCGGCTTACCGAGATTCCCAGATAGGCCTACACATGTCTGCCGAAGCCTACTTCAATTTGTATCCCAAGCCGTTGATGAAAATGGATGAATCGTACATCTATTCTCCCGCTATCGGACAAGTGCAAATCACATTGCCAAATTCATGGCAAACATCAGAGGTTTCTAACATTATCTTCGAGTGCCTCTGACTTCAGCCCAACATCATGTTGCTTTACATAAGCAGAACAACCATGTTCCATCTCACAGCGCCAACTAGTGAGCGATAGCGTTAAAACTGCATAACAACGCTTTTACACATGATATCAGAAACAAAACATTCATATCATATCATTAACAAACGTGAAATAAAACAAAATGAAAGTACCATATTTTAATTACTTCCACACAAACAATTCCTAGTGAGTATCTATTCCTATGTGATAATCCTTGGCCATTTCATTGTTTCTTAACAATTAACAAGTCATCGACAGAGACTAGGAGGAAGATGCATCAGTCATAGAACACTAGATTTCATAGTTACAACGCAATGGAGGTGGAGTGAAAACAAATCGTTCTTAAATAAATGGAAAGAAAAAAAAAAAAAAGGAGAGGTCCTGAATTGGCTTTTAAACTTTAAATATTTATAATGAAATTAAGAACGGTCAGTGATTTTATTTTTACGAATATACGTTAGAAATGTAATATTAAAATCTTTCCATCATTCGAAGCGCAAACCAAAATTTGGTAGAAATTTTGTGATTCTTAGTTAGATGTTTCTGTTTTAAATTACAAAATTGTTGTATTATATGAGAAAAGAATAGAGGGGAAAAAAAAGATATATAAATTAATAGTTATTATTTATTATAAACGATATATATTTTATTAAATATTCGAGAAAAGAATTTAGGCACGAAAAATCAATCGAACGGATATATAATGTCTTTGCAATGAATTGTTTTGCTCGATTTTCAATAGTAATAAAATAATTGTGGTTTAATCAATTTGTGTTATAATTCAAATTATTTAATGTGTTTCATTTAATTTTTTTATATAATAAAGGCTTCGTTGTTTAAAAGAGAAGCAAATGACTGTGATTTTCTTGTTTTTTTTTTTTCACCATACGATATCCTAGGATTTTAACATTTTTAACATGATAACGGATAATTATTAATGAGAAACACTAATTGAAAATCTTAAGCCCCGCGAACATCTTGCAACTTAGCTGCAACTTAGTCGCGCGATTTTGACATCACGAGTTGATATTAACCTTTGTCAAGCGCGAACACGTTGCAACACGGATATGCAACTCGAAAATGCAACCGACCCATGACAACGCAGATTTTAAATACGTCACGTGTGACGTCAAGGAAAATTCGGTTATGTCGTTTCAAACATAATATAAGAGTGAATGATTTGCAACATATGATAAATATTTTTTTTTAAATTATTAGCCGCTATGGAATTTAATTTCATGTTGTTATTTCGAATCAAAAGTAACGAATGACCAACAGCCAATAAGAAACCATGCTCCCCTGGAAACAATGACGTCATAACTTTTGCATTCTGCGTCAGCAGCCTTCGCGTTTGCCAAACCCGATGTGGAAAATCCAAAAAAATCGAGGTTTTGAAACCTCTCTGATAAATTCTACCGCATACAATTACTGCATTTCAGTATAAACTTTATTTCTGCATGAAAGAAACTCGCAATACTCTGATATTAATTGAGTATGAGCCTGTCTTCAAAACGAATTGAGCGATAAAATTTTTGACGCCATTTTTTTAATGGGCGTGGTTTCACAACTGACGTGTTCCAACGCTGCCCTGTTATTGGGTAATCCCCAGTGACGTCGATGCAATTTTCAGAGTTGCAGCAAAGTTGCAGGTGTCCATGCAACTCGACTCGGATGACAAAAGTTGCAAAGAAATTGCAATTCATGACGTCAAAATCACTCGTGACGTCAAAATCGCGCAACTAAGTTGCAGCTAAGTTGCAAGATGTTCGCGGGGCTTTAGGTTACCAGATTTTAAATTCTAGGACTATTTAATAAAAATGTTTAAAATCGACAGCGTTCATATTAAACTTATTACTCGAGAACTTGAATTATTTACCAAAAGCATTGCTATTGAAATAAATCTATTCAAATAAAAAGAAACCGAAGTGGCCTCATTTAGTATTTTAATTAATTATTACTTCACTTGAGTATTTAATTATTTTCAAATCGAATTTATTATTAATTGTCCAAACAATTAGGGGCTTCAAAGATGTTCCCGAAAAGCTAAGAAATACTCTTGATATTGCAGGAATATTTTTTAAAATCTATTTCAGAATAGTAGTAATAACTATTGTATATAACAATGAAATTGTGGCTCAACTACATTTTGTTTTGTATAAAATGGATATTCTGATTTATGTTTCGTTATCCGAACTATTGGATTTAATGAACTATCCTTTGTCCCAAATAGTTCAGATAATCGCCTTCTACACTTTAATTTGTATTCAATTTGAAAACAAATTGAATACAATGTCATTGTCGTTCAGATGTAGATGAGGGGTCTTGGTGGTCGCCAATTAACTTGGCTAATATGCCTGTGTCTGCTGATATGAATATTACCTTTCTTTCCTGTATCTATTTCCTCTTTTATTTCTCTCCTTCCTGCTGTCGGCCTTTATTTACTTGGGTCTATTGAAAAGGCTTTGCAGGCCACACAACTACTTGGGTGTATCCACCGCTCTTTAAAATTAAAAAAAAAAGGATAAATCTTTAATTTTAAATTTCAATTACATACAGCAAATCATTAAACAAATGGAAACTGTTTTTAAAAAGTATATTGACTGGAATCGTTCGCTGTGAAGGCCTCTTTGATCATTTTTAATTGAAATCCATTGATATTGCAATTTATTTAATAGTCTAGAATCAAAACCCTACTTAGCATTAATTAATAAATAACACTGGTCTACAAAAAAAAAACTTTTTTTCTTTCACAAGGACTAAATAAACGGAATCTAACTAACTTTTCCACGCTGAGTTCAAATATGTTCTCAGATTTTTTCCATCAGGCAAGGTTTTGCTGTGGCACATGTTTAAAGTTTAAAAAGAACTAGTACTCACGAAACACGAAATAATAAATATACGGCTAATTTTGGATTACCTAAAAAGTTTTATATGATGATTTTCAGCTATATTTTGACTTTGGGAAGTCTCTCTTCGTGGTCCAGCAGTAGTCGGCCAGCATACTGGAACTACATTTGCCTTGGTACCTTTTTTCCATAGTAGAACTCTGCTGATGAAAACGCTCACCATGCGCATCGGAGAGAGCCCCGAGATTTTCACGGAAGAAGTCTAGGTGGGATCATCGGGCTGGTGTTCAAGAGCCTCAAGATGTCCAAGAGCCTCCATTACTGAACAAACATTATTTCAAAAAACTATACGGCCTTCTTTAGAGAAGTAGTCACTTAAATCACTATTGAGACTATGATAAACACATATCCGTGTATCTTTTGGAGTAGGTTCCAACCTTTCAGCCAGGAACTTAAAAGCTCAACCGGCTGTTTAGACAAATTTAAATCCCGTATAAGATCATTAAGATCTTTTTGAGATAAAAAGTGAGGTTCTGATGAACAACTTGCTTCAAATGTAGGGTCACTTCCGTCCTTTCTTTCGTCTTCAGTGTGAGCTTGGTCGGAGTCGGAGTTATCACTGAAGGTCATGACATCTGGACACTTTCGTACAGGATACTCTTCACTATGTGGTACAGGTCTCATTGCAGATGCCAAATTGGGATACTTAAATGTATACTTTGTTTTGGACGTAATTCCTTTAATGTTAAGCAGAAATAGCAGTTAGTTGAATGGTCCTTCTGTTCCCTCCAAATCATAGGGACTGTAAACGGCATATGATGAGTACCCTTTTTCCATCCAGTGAGAAGCCTAACACATGATACACTGCATACATTTGGGGCCCAGTCACCATCATTACACCCAAAATAAAGCTTATAACATTTTTTCACAAGTGGTGTGAAATTTCGCCTCTGAGACTTGAAACTCGGTTCTCCACAGACCTAGCAGAAATTGTTTGGTTGATTTAAACACTTTCTTGGCATATGGAAACGTTTATAAAACACATAAAAATTACAAATAAAAACAATATACAGCAGAAACCACTGTGTGTTGCCAGGCTCACTACAATTTCAGTACTGGCTACTGGCCATCTGCTTACTAAAACAATGCAATATTTGAACATGTTAGAACATGTATGAACTTGAATAAGCCTGTACAGATTTAGAACATGTTACAAAGTGAATAAGTCTGATTGGGGCCAAATTATTCTGAATAAAATTACCACTTGTATAATTTACAAGAATTATAATAAAAAAAACCTGATATACAGAAGTATATTATACAAAAATGACCCTTACCAAAAAAAAACTATGCCTGATGGAAAAATTCTGATTACATATTTGAATCAGTACACAAAACTACACTAGAATCACTATTTAGTTTTCTTGTGAAAAAAATCAAGTTGGCCAGTGTAATTGGTTCAATCTAACTTTTAAATGATTAACTTTTCAATATTAAATAAATTTGATATATAGTTGTGTTTTTCCTTTTTACTAGATCACCCTGACGATTTCAGTAGCTTCCAGATAAAAGTAAACACATATGAGTAGCAAAGTCAACTTCGTTATTTGGACCCAAAATTGCCGTAACAATGTGTGACCCATGTCCAGATCCAGATTGTGAACATGCTCCTAAAGAATGGGGCAAGAACAGATGTAAATGTAAGGATACAGATGATCCCAGCAAGATCCTGAGACTCATGATTCAGGCTATACAACATGTACACTGTGGCCAAGGATCAACTAGGGATGAAATCCGTCGATACATCCAGAAAATGCATATTATAAGAATGGATTGTGATAAGTTTGACTGTGTGGTCTATGAGGCTTTGAAAAGGGGAGTTGATTTGGGATATTTGAGACGAAACCAATGCAATGGAAAGTACTATGTGGCAAGGGCCACAGAAGGTAAATGTGGGCGACAGTACTCACGATGACGAAGATTCTCTGCCTTGTCCTCGAATCTTCAGTCTTAAACCAATTCCCAAGAAATGCCCTCAACCACCTCCAATGAAATGTCCACCCAAAGCACCAGATCTTTTCGTTCCACCTTGTGACCAGTGTCCTCCACCATGTACAACTGAATGTCCACCTCAAAACAGCCCTGTTCCACGTGCTCCTTGTCCACCTCCTTATCCATGTCCACCATGTCCAACATCTTGTCCACCTGCGAAATGTCCCATAATTTTAATTATGCTGAGTTAATCTATCATCTATGTTTCGTTTATGAGCATTCAATATCCATCCTGCGATAAGTCTCTTAGCTGTTTTAGATTATTTCCTTAGATTAATATTTTGCTTAACATAGAAAATAAGAACTTTTTTAAAAGTTTTGAATCTCCTTCTTTGGTAGAAGGGAACTATCATAAAACATCAAATTACTATTTCCAGTTTATTCTTATTACGGAATCAATTACAGTGAGTGAATTAAATGTCATTGTGAACAGTAATTTATCAACAATAAATTTTGTAAAGCATATTTTTGTTTTTAATATCTGAATATAAATAGCCTTTAATTACTGAAAATTAAAGTGTTTTTAGGAAGTTTTATTTTTTGAATCTAGATCTATATGTAAACTTTTTTTTTTCTAACTTTTTTTATTGGAGAGGTGAAAATAAATAATTTGATAATAATAAAAGTTAATACTAACTAGAATTGTTGTTGAAAAAAAATATAAACATATTTCTAGTTAGTATTCAATGTTCTAAATTATCAAAAAAAATTAACGAAAGAAAACATTTCATACATTTAAATTTTGAAATCATCGGTCTCAGATTAAGAACTACATAGCTGTAATAATGTAACACTTAAGTCACATTCCAATGCTTATGGACACTTAATGTTTACTTTCTCTAAATTCTTTTCTTAGGTATTTTTTTGTTCACTTTTCTTAGAAGTTAAAATCTCATAAAAGTTATTGAACGATTTAATGTTGCTTTTAATTATGCTCAGTTAATTCATCATTAGTTATATAATGCTGCCAGTAACATTTCTTTTTTATCTTTAAACTTGTATTTTTTTTAGTTTTAACAGGATAAATAATTATATTAAATCGTTATATGGAATGAATTAAAATATTTTTAAAATTACAATTTCTTTCGCATATTATTTATTGAGTTTGATGCAACTGAATTAACCACTCAAAAGAAACTTTTTTTTTTGATAAAACAACATGATAATATAATACTTTGCATATCGTAAAATAAATCACCTGTATTTGAACAGTAAGTATTTGAGAAACTAAGAATTTATGTATGAGAAAGATATGTTAATGTTCCTAAACACTGAAAGGATACTTGAGAATATCATTAATTAGAGAATTTCTGAAGCAACGAATGGATAGAGGTAAAACCTATTCTGAGTCGAATGTAATTCATGGATTTTGGAATAATTGTTAAAGCATAGTTGGAGAGAAGACACTCAATGAAGGGAAGTAGCAGCGTCAAATGAAATGTTTGCCAGTGAAAAGGAAAGGAAAAGAAACTTTCTCTATTCCAAAAAATTGACTCATTAACATTTGGGAAATTGCTAGTATTTCTTTAGAAAAACGGTATTTTATTACTTGTTTATTAATCCAAGAAACAATGATAATAATGTCAAAGAACAAATGAGAACTGCTAATAGAAGGAAATGGATAGGTATTGAATGTACGTCGATCCATTCTTAAGCTATAGAAGCTGACCACTCCTAGATACAATCTGACATATTCCAAAATTCCAGAAGAACGATGAAATACATAATGATTACGAAATCGCTTAACGGCGTTTCCATCTTACACTTATCTTTTTTCTTATTTTTTTCTTATTTAAATACAGCATACTCTCAATATCTCAAATTTCGATATCTTGAAAACCTTGATATGTCGAAAAATTATTTTTCCCCTTGATATTATATATTCATCTAATATTATTAGATTTCTAATGTTCATTGTATTTTACTAATTCTTTTGAATTTGATGTCAGTGTTTTCGAGTACTTTTAAAAATTAATATTAACTTTGTAAATTATAAGTCTATAATTTAGATTAATTGTCAACTTATCATTACAAATTTATACTTATTCTCAAGTACCAAGACAGTAATTTTTAGAATATTATTCCGGATCTCGTGTTTTTACGTGAACTTTTATGTTTTCGTTATGATCTTGTAATCTCGAAATCTCGATATCTCGAATTTTTTTAAGCATCCCTTCCACTTCGAGATATGGAGAGTATACTGTATTAGCAAAAAGACCCATTCTTCGGTCAGGTTACAAAAATCAAATGTCCTAATGTGGATGATAAAGAATCAGATAAAGATCTGATCTCTTTACAAATCTATATCTATCCCGAAAACCTCATAGAAGGCTCATCCACTCACAGCCCTTCCAATGTACACCCATTGTTCCAGGTTATTTGTATTTTATAACTCGAGATTCCTAGATATGAAATTAATATCGAGTTCAGAAAATATGAGATTTCCCACCAATTTCTCCCCTTTTCCCTCCCACTTATACCCCTAGTTACAGGTTATTCGAATTTGTGGAGCTATTTCATGCATTTCACTTCTTTTTATCCCCTGGAGCTGCTGTGTCCATCTTCCAATGTAGCCCTTACTTCCGCAGTGTAACAAACTTATGTACCAAATTGGGGCTGATTAGGATGGTTAAATGTATTTCAGTTTAAAAAAACAGTGATTTCCCAAAACAGCATTTCTATTTTCAATAAAACTTACTTTTTCGTCAGTTCAAGTTACAAATAGACAGACAGAACGGAAATAAATAAACAATCTGAGATTCAAAAAAACAGGTCGAATATATTTTTAATAGGGGATATAATAATATATAATAATTAAAATTATCTTTGCAAATTATAAGTCTATAATTTAGATTTATTGTCATTTATTATTACATATTTATACTTAGTCTCATCTATCAAGGCAGTAATTTTTAGAATATTATTCGGGATCTCGTGTTTTTACGTGAACTTTTATGTTTTCGTTTTGACCTTGTAATCTCGAAAACTCGCTATCTCGAATTTATTTTAGCTCCTTCGACTTCGAGATACGGAAAGTATACTGTATTAGCAAGAAGACCCGTTCTTCGCTCGGGTTACAAAAATCAAATGTCCTAATGTGGATGATAAAGAATCAGATAAAGGTCTGATCTCTTTACAAATCTATATCTATCCCGAAAACCTCATAGAAGGCTCATCCACTCACAGCCCTTCCAATGTACACCAATTGTTCCAGGTTATTTGAATTTTATAACTCGAGATTCCTAGATATGAAATTAATATCGAGATCGCAAAACATCAGATTTTCTACCAATTTCTCCCCTTCTCCCTCCCGCTTATTCCCCTAGTTTCAGATTATTCGAATTTGTGGCAGCTATGTCAATGATTTCACTCTTTTTCATCCCCTGGAGCTGCTGTGTCCATGTTCCAATGTAGGCCGTTACTTCCGCAATGTCCTAAAGAGTAATTCTGGAAAGTTTGGTCCAGATAGGTCAAAGGGGACCTATATTGAAAAAGCGACGGCGCTTTGTGTATACGAAGCGCCATATAAGAAATAAGTAACTTGTCAACAAGAAAACGAATACTGTAACGGTTACGTGTTGTATTTTCTAATTGAGAAAGACATTTATAGAATCAGTGGATTGTTGAATGTATTGTCACTAAAATCGATGGATTATAGAAATGTTTTGTTGAAAATCTAAGAGAATTAATCTCTCTAATTTTAAATTCTGAAAAAAAAGATAATTATTTTCCTCCTAAAGTTCAACCGAAGTCTGCCATTTCTTATGATTATAATTATTAATTTACTTAATGGAAATTACTTATTTTTCTGCAGCTAATATGATGAAAAATATGAAGATAATGTTTTTATTTGGTAAATATAAAAATTTAGAATCACAGTACTGTATTTTTTTTCCCTTTTTTCAAAGAACATTCATAAAAGAGAGATGGAAAAAGAAAAGTAGCATTAGGGAAAGAAAAGTTTATGTTAAGAAAAAGAATTTGTCTTGATCCATTGCATAAGAATTTTTAGACATAAGACTAGGGTCGGAATTGAAATTGACATGAAGTTGAAACAGACTTCTGCGCTTTCTTTCATTTTTTTTTTTTTTTTGAAGTTGGTCTAGAACAAAGTGAAAAAAAATCTGAAGATTCTGAAGTTTTGGGCTTAACAAATTTTGGCTTCTCAAATTGCTAGGGTCTTCCTGTTTTCTATACACTTTATAATCAACATCTAATCCATATATATCGTATTGTCCGGCGTATAAGACGTCTGTGCGTATAAGACGACCCCCAATTTTTCTAATTAAAATATGGAGTTTGGGATATACCCGCCGTAAAAGACTATCCCTCTTCTAACGCACACCAAATAAAAATTAAAAAAATATCAGATTTGATTTCAATATGGTAAATTTAATTCAAATGCTTATGACATGCAGATAGTTAGCAGGAAAACTGTCACTTATAAACATAACGCTGTTTGTCATCAAACATGTAAATATAAAACAGTGCAAGTGGATTAAACTTTTCCTTTAAAAGCGATGTACCTTACCGGCGATTGGCTTTTTGTTGTATACAACGCCTGCTTGGATTGGTCAGCTCTCCCTGTCTCCAAGTAACTGTAGCTTTGTTTATTCTGGTGCATTATTTTAATGCTACTTTTTTTTTATAATTTCATTAAAATCATAGTATTTCTTAACTGTAGCCTTGTTTATTCTGTTCCCGCTCTATCTCTTTTTTTTCCATACCCGGGCGTCCCGGACGCCTGCAGCTTGCTCCGCCCTTCACTTACACCTTCCCGGTGAGGTGCCCCCTCACCTCGTCATCGGGACCGCGTTAAGTCACTTCTTTCCACGAATCCTGGTGATTGGATTTTCTTCTACCATACTTGTACCGCTGCGTCCTTGCTGCTTTCATACGGTTGCCGCATACGGCGGGGATGCGGCCGCGGCCGTTTTTGAGCTCCCCCCCCACCATATGTGGCGACCGCAGATTCTCCAGTCCGGCTCGGAAGTTTCAGCACCTGGCGTATAAGACGACCCCCGACTTTTGAGAAGATTTTCCTGGTTTAAAAAGTCATCTTATACGCCGGACAATACGGTACATTTCATACTTTAAATTTCATATAAGTTATTTGCCTTTCGGATAATACATTACAAAATGAACAAACTAATGCCTTCTGATTAAACTGAAATCGAAGTAATGATGGGAAATCTTATGGGTTCGTATTTTGACTAGATAATTTCGTAGAGTCAGTTCAATTGAACGACGCTAAGTTTTAAGAATCTTTTTTTTTTTTTTTTTTTTTTTGAAATATTAAACGGAAATGGAAATTCAGTTTTAAAAACCAGAAATTCTTTGAAGACAGATGGACTGATATCTACTTTAGTCATAACCCTCAAGATTTAAATGAAAAATCAAATTATTTCTAACCTTCTTTAAATTAATACACTTGTTCACAAGAAATTACTATCAAATAAATTTTTTACGGAAATAAAAGGCTTTTTCAAATCTTAGTAATAGACAGTAGTAATAGTCGTCTACACGAGGTGATATCACGAGCCTAAAAGCATTCGTTGATGCTATTCGCGAAAGATGTCCTGCAATTTGAACTGTTGTTATTAAAGAAAACGATATTGAAAGAATAAATAATGTGATTAACGATAATTAATTAATGGTTGCTTTCAAAGGAACGGTTTTGGTTCACCAGATAACTGGCAATACTTATTTCTTCAAATCGATTTGTAATGAAGGCACTTAGCTGCTTCTCAAGCCCTGATGAATGTGGATCATTATTTTCAGGTTGGAATTGTACACAAGCAAGGTTAGGTTCGGTTTCCCACTCTGAGGCCCATTGCGACACTGGAGGTAAGGCTACAACATTTCAATACAACCCAGGACTGAGATGAGGTCGGGTGGTCAGCTCAACGCTCGCCCAATGCAACCATGACCTCTGTCTACATGCTTCTGCAGTGTTTACGGACTCTGAAGAAGATGCGCCAGTGATGTTTTTAAAAATAAAAAGCAGGATAGCTACAATATGGCTGTCTTAGTCAAATTTGTTGTGAAGAAAACTTATACCAGTAGCTGCAGTATGTTCTGATATTGATGAAGAATATGGTTAACTAATATTTTTTTTTAATACTAATATTTTTTAAACTTTGTAATAAAAATGTAACTATTTAAATTAGATGAAAATGATATTGCAGTATGTGTCTATTGATCAGGTGATTAAAAAACTGCCAGTTCCTAACTTGCAGATAAGGAATGATAGGCTATTTTATAAATTTAAGGATATTATTAATTTTTTTGAAAAGTGCTTTGTAATTCAAATAAGAAAAACTAATTTAATAAAATAGTGACATAAATCAGTCAAGAAAATGTCTAAGAGACAAAGTGTCTAGTCTTGGCTGTGCAAGAATTTCATTACTTACTTAGTATTAAGGTAATTTTCAAATACTAGAAGTATTTTTACATTACATAAATAACTAATTGTTTTTAAACTGTTATAGTAAGACTGTTACTTCAGATTGTAGTCAGTTGAATTCCTAATTCACTTTTTTAATTCAGTATGTTTTGATTATGACACACAAGGCTGATGGTTTTTTTTTTTTTTTTTTTTAAATATGTAAGAGACAAATTATTTTATGTACCAAACTGGGGCTGATTAGGATGGTTTAATGTATTTCAGTTTAAGAAAACAGTGATTTCCCAAAACAGTATTTCTATTTTCAATAAAACTTACTTTTTCGTCAGTTCAAGTTACAAATAGACAGACAGAACGGAAATAAATAAACAATCTGAGATTCAAAAAAACAGGTCGAATATATTTTTAATAGGGGGAAAGGGGAAGGAAACATGAATCAAAAAACAATACAAAATGAGCTAGAATAATATTGATAATATCAAGGACATGGAATGATATAATATAATTAATTGTTAATTGTTTCTTAAGTAGAATTTTAAAATTGGAGCCTAGTTTAATAATAAACAAACCAGAAGTTACTGAAACAACTTCGATTATTTCTATCCTTAATATTACTTTTTTTTATTTCTTTCATGAAATTAATGTGAAAACATTATTAAAGTAAAAAAAAATTCTAAATTACAATATCTAACAAATAAAAACATTATCTTCATATTTTTCATAATATTAGCTGTTGAAAATTAAGTAATCCCCAATAAGTGAATTAGTAATTATAATCATAAGAAATGACAGAATTGGGTTGAGCTTTAGGAGGAAAATAATTATCTTTTTTTTTTAGAATTTAAAATTAGAGAAATTAATTCTCTTGGATTTTTAAGCAAAACATTTCTATAATCCATCGATTTTAGTGATGATACATTCAAAAATCCACTGATTCTATAAATGTCTTTCTCAATTAGAAAATACAACAGGTCAACTTTACAGTATTCGTTTTCTTGTTGACAAATTAGTTACTTCTTATATGGCGCTTCGTATACCCAAAGCGCCGTAGCTCTCCAATAGAAGATATTATTTCTACTTTGATCATTTTCTTGAAATCTGTGGTACTGCACCATTAAAAATATATATTGAAATAAATCCATCCATTACAAATTAAATTGACCTCGTTCTCTGACCTCACTTGATTTTTTTTTTCTTAAGGCATAAAAACGAAATCATTTGAATAAATTATATTTCATTACGAAACTATTTTTGATACACACTTAAACTTTGCACTGATAAGGTATGTTTTGATCAGAAACTTCATTCGGTGCTTGCTTGCATACTATGAGTTAAATTTTTCTGCTTTTAAAAAAATCAAACAAATTCACGCACTAACAGGCGACGCAAATTACGAGAAATAAAAACTAAAAGTTGAGGGAGAGGGGGAAGGTGTAGGGAAAGGAAATGAGAGAAACAAACTTTTGAACTTTAACGATACGGAAGCCGTTAATGTGCACATTACCTAGGTAAAGTGCGGAAAATTCTTGATCCCGCACATTAACGGAGCAAAACCGTTAAAGTGTAGATTATCTAGGTAATGTGCACATTAACTAACGGCTTTCGAGCTTTAACGGTATAATGTAACTTTAATATAGCTTTAACGGTTCAATATACATTCATTGAACAGAAAAAGTAACATATTTCTCAAATTTTAAGACTGCTTACCAGAGCCATGTAAAAGCGATTGAGTTGAAGAAGGGACATATTTTTCAACTCAAAGCCGAACTAGTACTAGTGTTTTTTTTCGAATTTTTAAAACATTTAATTGAAAAAGGAACATATTTCTCAACACATTTAAATAGTTTTATGCTATAAAAAGTTATAAGTATGTACATTTACAAAGCACAATACATGGCGTGGTGTAATGTTACGTTACATTACAAAACATAATATACACAAAAAAGAAGTTTTATGAGGATTTTCTCATTTTTAAAAACATTCAGTTGAAAAAGGAACATATTCCTCAACATATTTACGTAGTTTTATACTATAAAAAGTTATATGTATATATTTACAAAGCACAATGAGTTCGCTTCACTTAAAGGTATAAATCGATAATAGAAAGCTTTTTTGTAAAAAAAATGAATTTTTTTTTTAGTTTTCCAAAAGTTTACATTTTTTGAATAAGTACCGTTTTCAACTCACACATTCAATTGCAACTTAGGAATCTTAAACCCTGAGGTAATGATTTCTTTCAACAACTGCAGCCACCAGCACAGATTGACAGCTAGTGGAAAAAAAAAAGGTAAGCTTAAACACAAACAAATAATTTTCTAATAATAAGAAAATGAAATTCTTCGTAAAAAGTATTTTTAATATACTCAATAAAACGATGAAATTATTAATTCTGTTATTAATTATTTCGCTTCAGTACTGCATCCGTAATGTCACCGTTTAAGACTTAGTACTCGCTGAGAATTTTCTATAGCCTTAAATAATAAATAAAATAGAAATTATATTGACATAATAAAAAAATTTTGATCAAATACTAATAGCACAGTTGGGAGGAATTATATCAATGCCCAGCTAATAAAGTAAAATTTTGCATTTCGGTATCAACTAATAAAGCGACGAAGGGATTGAAATTCATGTCGAGGGTGACAGGACATCCCGGATTTTGTCTTAAGAGCCCAGCTTAAGTATATGTCCCGGAAAATATCATTTTTCGTTCATCTACTTCTTTTTTCTTAGTCGTGAAAGTTGTCTTGTCCTGGATAGATATCGGAAAATCTGGTCACCTTATTAATCTCACAACATTAATTATATAAAACCCTTGCTTTGACATTATCTATCAATTATCTTGTAAATAAGTAGCCTAACCTTCTGAATAAAATGCCTAATTAATTTCTAATCTATTTATAACCATACTGTATATTTACACGAAAAGAAAATAGTTACCCAACTGAAATCCTTGAAATTTACTAAATATTCGAGAACGTCAGTTATCTGAATTGTCAATTAAACAAACCACTAGCGAATTACACCAGTAGTGTTGAGGGAATGTTTTTTAAAATATAGTTCAAATAATAGTAATAATATTGCATACAATTAAATTATAATTAAATTGCATTTCGTTTTGTATAAAATGGATATTCTTATGTATGTTTGATTATACCAACAATTATTGAGTGCCTCAGTAATCACTTTCGATGGAAATAATATCTTATATTCAAAGTTATTTATATGGAATAATTACTTACTTAGCATTAATTAAAAATTAATTTTTAAACTGTAACTAAAGTGATTAACTTTTGAACATTAAATATTTGATATATAGTTTGTCCTTTCCTTTATACTAGATCAGGCTGAAGATTTCAGTAGTTTCCTGATAAAAGTAAAGACGTAAGAATAGCAAAATCAGCTTCGTTATCGGACTCAAAATTGAAGAAACAATGTATGATGCATGTCCAGATCCAGACTGTGAACAAGCACCTAAACAATGGGGCAGGAACAGATGTAAATGTAAGGATACAGAAAATCTCAGCAAGATCCTGAGACTCATCATTCAGGCCAACTAGCATGTACACTGTGACCAAGGATCAACTAGGGATGAAATCCGTCGTTACATACAGAACATCCAGAACATGTGGTCTTTGAGGCTTTGAAAAAGAGAGTTGGTATTGGTTTTTTGAGACGAAACCAATCCAATGGAAAGTACTCTGTGGCAAGGGCCACAGAAGGTAAGTGTAGACGACAGTATTTTCACGATGACGAAGCTCCTCTGCCTTTTCCTCGAATCTTCAGTCCTAAACCAATTCCCAAGAGATGCCCTCAACGACCTCCAATGAAATGTCAACCCAAAGCACCAGATCTTTTCGTTCCACCTTGTGACCAGTGCCCTCCATGTACAGCTGAATGTCCACCTCAAAACTGCCCTGTTCCACGTTCTCCTTGTCCACCTCAATGTCCCTGTTCACCATGTCCACCTGCAAGATGTTCCAGGAAATGTCCAAGGCCTAAGAGTCCGTAGGCATTGGAATGCGACTTTTGTTGTATGTAATTACAGCTATGTTGTTCTTAATGTGAGACCGAAGATTTCAAAATTTAAATGTATTAAGGTGTTGGGATTTTTGGGTTTTTTTTTTTTCACAATTAATAATAAGTTGTTCACAATGTCCATCACTTTGTCCACCTGCAAAACGTCCCCGGAAGTGTCCGGAGGCCTTGGAATGTTACTGTGCACTAAATTTTAAAATCCTAAAAAGCCAATTCAGGACTACTCCAATAATGCCTAATTGTTTTGAAAATTTTCTTCCCATTTATTTAAGAACGATTTTTTTCACTCCATCTCCATTGCATTGAAACTTGAGAATCCTAGTGTTCTACGGCCGCTGCATCTTCCTCCTACTCTCTGTCGATTACTTGTTAATTGTTAAGAAACAATGAAATGGCCATCGATTATCAAATAGGAATAGATACACCCTAGGAATTGTTTGATTCTAGTTTAACTTTATCATTAGTCTGTAAACCCTTCTAAAGACAGGAGAATTTCACATTTAATGCTAACATGAATAAAAGCCGTTTTACATGTACCATTTCACACGCCATAAGCTCGCCATAATGGTCGCCATCAGATCGCCATGAGAGATGGCGAGCACATTGCCCCACTTGGTACGTGCTCTAGCCGTTTTACATTTACCATTTCACTCGCCATAACCTCGCCATAATGGTCGCCATCACCTCGCCATCACACATTGCGAGGACATTGCGATAGATAGCCCGTGTGCTATGTTTGAAGAGATGGCGCAATGTCACACAAACGCTGCTGGTGACGAATTGTAGAACTTGGAAGTCCAATCGATTTTTATCTATTTATTCGAAATTACCGATTACACGTACAAAGGTCATCTTTTCCTTATGTTTTCGTGGATGCTTTCAGAAAACGTTACATTAGTAATCAAAATCATTACAGAATTTCAGCCTGAAAATTTGAATCTGCGAGCGATTGGAATCTCGAAAACATATCGTGGGATGGTCGAGATTTAACGGGAACTATCGAATACTGAAAAACAAAGAAATACAAAACGATGAAAAACAAATGAATATTTCCTATTGTAATTAATTAAAAACATTCTTTCACCTATCCGATGCATTTAATAAATGATTTTTATATAAATCAATGCTATGTTTTTCGTAAATAAAACGTAGGCATGATGACAATTGAGAAGTGTAAAATTTCCGTGTGATGCAAGGCGATATGATACGTGTAAGACGGTACACTAAATGCTTCCAAAGCACAGGCAATCTACTCTGATATTGCCTGCGTTATGGCTTGCATTATGGCGTGTGAAATGACACACGTAAAACGGTCTTAAAAGAAAATTAATTACTCTTTTTGAACGATTTTATTTGAAGAAAAAGAAAAATAACATTGAATAATCAGTTTACTTAATATCTCGTCGAAAGAAATAAGTTGGAGGCTTCGGATGGATAAAAAAAAAAGAAATTGGAAAAAAAAAAATCTCAGGATGGAAAAAAGGAAGAATTTTAGTTCTATTAATTATAAAATAAACAAAAAATAATAAAAGAAAAGAAATTATTCATTTTCCTATAATTTTGTTGTAATTTTATTTTGTAATTCTGCAGCATTCGATGTATTGCGTGAGTGCGGAACTTCTACCCGTTTTTGGATATGAAAATTTGCAATGGAATTGCCCTCACACATGACATTGTAATGACGCAAATCGTCTGCCAATCAAACGTGTGGATGCCTCACATATAAATGCATCGTGTCTCACAAAGTTAATCATCTCAAAAAAAATATCAGAGGATGTAACATGGAACGCGAGAAGCAGCATATAAGACATTGTTTGTTATACGAGATCGAAAAAAAGAGTACAGCAGCCGCAGCATGTCGCAATGTTTGTCAAGTTTATGGGGAGGATGCAATAGACGAAAGCACATGTCGTCGATGGTTTCGTAAATTTAGGAAAGGAGACAGAAGCTGCCAAAATCCGGCTAGGAGTGGACGGCCATCACACGTTGGAGAGGACGATATTGACCAAGCCATAAGGAACAGCCCGAACCCAACCGTGCAAGAATTAGCGGAGAACTTCAACGTACACCGGACAACAGTCGAGAGATGGCTGGCTAAGTGGGTCTTACGAGAAAGTTGGATCGTTGGGTTCCACATAACCTGACAGCTGAGCAACGGGATGACCGAATCGTCACCTGTATTTCCTTGCATTCCTGGTACGAAAATGCCCCTTTCTTGACACGAATTGTGACAGGAGATGAGAAGTGAGTTATGTACCGTAACGTAAAGCGTCGTAGGACTGTGTCGTCGTTCTGATCCGCCTGCATCGATTTCGAAAGCTGAACTTCATCCCAAGAAGGTGTTATTGAGTGTGTTGTGGGATGTGCAGGGAATAATTCACTGGGAGGTCCTGCCACTCAACCAAACCATCAATGCTGCCTTCTACAGTTAGACAGACTGCATTAAAAATTTGGTAGCAAAGCGGCCAGGTCTCATCAATCGTCGCGGTGTTATCCTTCATCACGATAACGCCAGGCCAAATGCTGCTGTCATCACTCGCCAAACGTTACTGGGCTTTGGTTGGGAGGTTTTACCCCACCCTCCCTATTCTCCTGACTTGGCACCAACTGACTATCACCTATTTCATGCGTTGAAAAATTCCTTCAGTCGGAAAATCTTTGATGATCTTGATGCTGTGAAAACCACCATCCAAAACTTTTTTGACTCGAAACCGCCGGAATTTTACCGCCGTGGGATTCATCTCCTATCAGAAAGATGGCAAGAGGTCCTAGATAGCAATGGGGATTAGGCACAATAATAGGTGCTGTTAATTTTGCGTTTATTCGCTCTTCTTTATGGGTAATAAAAACGGATAGAACTTTTGCACTCACCCAATACAATATAGAACCAATTCTCTCTCTACAATGTACATTAAATTTCTGATCAAAACATACCTTATCAGTGCAGAGTTTAAGTGTATATCAAAAATATTTTCGTAATGAAATATAATTTATTCAAATGATTTCGTTTTTAAGCCTTCGGAAAAAAAAATCAGGTGAGGTCAGAGAATGAGTTTAAATTTATTTTGTAATGGGAGAAATCATTTCAATATATATTTTTAATGGTACATCACCACAGATTTCAAGAAAATTATCAAAGTAGAAATAATATCTTCTATTGCAGAAGCTACGGCGCTGTGCGTATACGAATCGCCATATTCTATTATATAAAAGAGTTATTCTGTCTGTCATTGTCGTAAGACTTTACGTTTTTCCAACTTTGTGACCAAACTACAAGAGATAGATTGGTCATGTAAATTGATAAAATGTAGAATTTTTTAAAACAAACAAAATGCTACAAAAATCTTTCGAGAAAAGTTTCTGGTTTCCAAGATGGCGCCTTTTAAAGGGTCAAAGTTTGACTTTTCTCAATTTAAACGAAAAGTATAAAAGTTGCAAGAGACCATTATATTAAAAAAATGTTGGTATTTGAAAGTTCTATCGAATGGTGTATCAGTCATTAACAAACGTTTCTGCGTTTTTATTATTATAAATTTTAATTTTATAAATTTTATAACATTTTATTATAAAATGTTTTTATTTGTTACATATTATAATTTAGAATCACAGTAATGATTTTATTCCTTTTTTCAAAGAACTTTCATAAAGAAAGAAGGGAAAATAAAAGTAGCATTAAGGAAAGTATAGTTTATGTTGTTTCAGAGTATTCATTATTATACACTCATGGACAAAAAAATTAGCGCACCAAGAAGGAGTCGTCAAAATGAAACGAAAATTTACATACGTAATGACTACTTTGATATAAGTAACTGATAAGAAAATCAAAGAAAAAGGATAATTTATTTCAGAGAAAAAGGCAAAAGAACGGAGGAGTTAATACTCCGTTGGACCCCCTCTAGCGCGAATGCACGATGCGATACGATCGGGCATTAAATCATACAAGTTCTGTATGATGTCTTGAGACATTTCGTTCCATATTTGCTGTAACCTTGCCTCTAGTTCGTTCAAACTCGTGGGATGCCCAACTCGTCGTCCCAAATGATCCCAGATATGCTCGATTGGAGACAAATCTGGGGATCGGGCAGGCCAAGGAAGGGTAGTAACAGTGCGGAGACAGTCTTATGACACCCTTGCCATATGAGGCCGAGCCTTGTCTTGTTGAAAAATGGCTCCTGGGAGCCGTTGCATGAGTGGCAACACATGTGGTTGCAGGATTTCATGAACATACCGCTGGGCTGTCATGGTGCCGCGGAACAATACTAGGGGTGACCGTGTATTGTAGGCAATGGCACCCCATACCATCCCACCAGCTGTGGGAGCGGTGTGTCGCTGTACAGCAAAGGCAGGATTGAAGCGTTCACCACGGGCTCTCCACACACGAACACGATTGTCATCACTGCCGAGATTGAATCTGGATTCGTCGCTAAAGACGACCTGGTTCCATTCCGCTGCAGTCCAGTTTCCTCGTGCACGGCAAAACTCCAAACGGAGGCGTCGATGGGTGGGCGTCAAGGGCAGCACACGTAATGGGCGCCGCGATACCAACTGTCCTTCAGCCAGGCGCCTTCGTATGGTTCGAGAAGACACAGCGGCCCCTAGTGAAGGTGCTACCTGTGCCTGGATGGCGGCCGATGAAGCAGTTGGCTGTATGCGTGCATTTCTGACTATGTGGCGGTCTTCTCGACGACTGGTCTGTCGAGGGCGTCCTGAGCCTGGTCTTCGTGTACATGACATCTCTCAGGTCCACTGGTCCCAAAACCTCCTCACAACACAATCAGAGCGGCCTAATTGACGAGCTACTTGCCTAGCTGACCACCCAGCTTCCATCATCCCGACGATTCTCCCTCTCTCAAACTGCGACAACAGCGTATACTGTCTTCGAACACGGCGTAATTGCATGTCTACCTCAGCTCTTCCTTTGTAAATGCTTCAGCACACTCAAACAAGCTTTGGTTACCTGTTTTATACTCCACAGAGTACGGTGTTCAACGCCCTCTACCGGCTATACGTATTGCGCAATCACTCTGCATTTCTAATCATTTGCATATCTCCCCGACATGTACCTTCATTGCAAGTTTCGTTACGATCCCGCAATTATTTCTTGGTGCGCTAATTTTTTTGTCCATGAGTATATTATGGGCCAATTTTCAAATTCTACTTGAAAAGAAATTAACTTGATCCATTGCTTTCTTTCAATTTTTTTTTTTTTTGAAATTGATCTAGAACAAAGTGAAACAAAATAAAAACCTGAAGATTTTAATGTTTTGGGCTTCTCAAATTATGGCTTCTCAAATACCAAGGGTTGTCCTCTTTTCCATGCACCTTTATGTTTAAAAGTGAAAAAACAAACAAACAAACAAAAAAAAAACTTTAAGTGCCTGTAATTAATCATCAATTAAATAAAAAATCATTAACTTACTGAAATATCGATTTATCTTAATATATAACAATGAATGTTTCTTTGTTTGTCCCGTATACATTCCTAGGCCCTTTCCCCTATCTGGACCAAATTTTCCAGAATTACTCTTTAGGACACTGCGGAAATAACGGGCTACATTAGAACACGGACACAGCAGCTCCAGGAGATGAAAAAAAAAAAAAAAAGAGTTAAATCTATGAAATAGCGCCACAAATTCGAATAACCTGAAACTAGGGGTATAAGCGGGAGGGAGAAGGAGATAAATTGGAGGGAAATCTTATATTTTCCGATCTCGGTAAAAATTTCGAATCTCGGAATCTCGAGTTATAAAATTCAAATAACCTGGAACAATGGGTGTACATTGGAAGGGCGGTGAGTGGATGAGCCTTCTATGAGGTTTTCGGGATAGATATAGATTTGTAAAGAGATCAGACCTTTATCTGAATCTTTATCATCCACATTGGACATTTGTTTTTTGTAACCTGACCGAAGAATGGGTCTTTTTGCTAATACAGTATACTCTCCATATCTCGAAGTCGAAGGGATGCTGAAAAAAATACGAGATAGCGAGTTTTCAAGATAACAAGGTCATAGAGAAAACATAAAAATTCACGTAAAAACACGAGATCCGGAATAAAATACTAAATTTTACTGTCTTGATAGATGAGAATAAGTATAAATATGTAAAGATAGTTGACAATAAATCTAAATTATAAGTTTATAATTTCCAAAGATACTTTTAACTTTTAATAGTAGTTGAAAACAATGACATTAAATTCAAAAGAATTAGTAAAATACAATGAACTTATATTGCTAGAATTTCTTAAAAAAGTCCAGTATCGTGGCCAGAGAGATAATGAAGGGTGAGAGATATTCTTGGAAAAATACCTCCATTTGCTTCGACACAACGAACAGCGATTTTTCAGAAAAAATTCTTTTACTTCGAAAAATATTCGACATGAAAGAATTAAAATTAACATTAGATCAATATATAATATCAAGGGCAAAAGTAATTTTTCGACATATCAAATTTTTCGAGATATAGAGAGTATACTGTATTTAAATAAGAAAAAAGATACGTGTAAGATGGAAACGTCATTAAGCGATTTCGTAATCATTATGTATTTCATCGTTCTGGAATTTTGGAATCCGTCAGATTGTATCTAGGAGTCACTGCTACTTCCCTTCATTGAGCGTCGTCTCTCCAACTATGCTTTGTCATTTATTCCAAAATCCAGGAATTACATTCATTGAGAATAGGTTTTACCTCCATCCATTTGTTCCATCAGAAATTCTGTAATTAAAGATATTCTCAAGTATCCACTCAGGTGTTTAGGAACATTAACATATTATCTTACTCATACATACATTCTTAGTTTCTCAAATACTTACAGTTCAAATACAGGTGATTTGTTTTAAGATATGCAAAGTGTTATATTACATTATCATTTTGCTTTCTTTCGAGTGGTTAATTCAGTTGCATCAACGGAATAAAAAATGAGAAAAAAAATTGTATTTTTAAAAACATTTTATTTGTTTCCATATAACGATTAAAAATAAAAGTTTTTTTCTAACTTTATTCATTGGAGAGGCGAAAATAAAAAATTTGGTAATAACGAAAGTGATTACTAACTAGAAATGTTGTTGAAAAAAAATAATCATTTCCAGTTAGTCATTATTGATAATTTACAAAATTATATAATAAGGAAAGAAAACATCTATTACATTTAAATTTTGAAATCTTCGTTCTCAGATTAAGAACTATATGGCTGTAATAATGTACAACACAAAGTGACATTCCAATGCCTATGGACACTTAGGCCTTGGAGATTTTTTTGGACATTTTGCAGGTGGACAAGATGGTGGACATGGTGGACATGGACATGGAGGTGGAACAAGGCAGTTTTGAGGTGGACATTCAGCTGTACATGGTGGAGGTCACTGGTCACAAGGTAGAACGAAAAGATCTGGTGCTTTGGGTGGACATTTCATTGGAGGTCTGTTGAGGGCATCTCTTGGGAATTGGTTTAGGACTGAAGATTCGAGATCAAGGCAGAGGATCTTCGTCATCGTGAAAGTACAGTCGCCCACATTTACCTTCTCTGGCCCTTGCCACATAGTACTTTCCATTGCATTGGTTTCGTCTCACATATCCCAAATCAACTCCCCTTTTCAAAGCCTCAGAGACCACACAGTCAAACTTATCACAATCCATTCTTATAATATGCATGTTCTGGATATAACGATGGATTTCATCCCTAGTTGATCCTTGGCCACAGTGTACATGTTGGATAGCCTGAATGACGAGTCTCAGGATCTTGCTGGGATCATCTGTATCCTTACATTTACATCTGTTCGTTCCCCATTCTTTAGGTGCTTGTTCACAATCTGGATCTGGAAATGGGTCACACATTGTTACGGCAATTTTGAGTCCAATAACGTAGTTGACTTTGCTACTCTTATGTCTTTACTTTTATTTGGGAGCTACTGAAATCGTCAGGGTGATCTAGTAAAAAGGAAAACCAACTATATATCAAATTTATTTAATTGTGAAAAGTTAATCACTTAAAAGTTAGATTGAGCCAATTATTTGTTACTTAATGCTAAATACGTTTTTGATTCTAGACTATTAAATAATTTGTAATATCAATGGATTTCAATTAAAAATGATCAATGACGCCTTCACAGCGAACGATTCCAGTCAATACACTTTTTAAAAACAGTTTCCATTTGTTTAATGATTCCCTGTATTTAATTGATATTTAAAATTAAAGAGTTAATCTTTTTTTTTAAATTTTAGAAAGCGGTGGATATACCCAAGTACTAGTATGGCCTGTAAGCCTTTTCTATAGACCCAAGTAAATTAAGGCCGACAGCAGGAATGAGAGAAATAAAAGAGGAAAGAAATACAGAAAAAAAAGATAAAATTCATGTCAGCAGACACAGGCATATTAGCCAAGTTAATTGATAACCACCAAAACCTCTCATTTACATCTGAACGACAATGACATTGTATTTAATTTGAAAATCAAATTAAAGTAAAGTGTAGAAGGCGATTATCTGAACTATTTGGGACAAAGGATAGTTCATTAAATCCAATAGTTCGGATAATGAAACATATATAAGAATATCCAGTTTATACAAAACAAAATGTAGTTTAGCCACAATTTCATTGTGGTATAAAATAGTTATTACTACTATTCTGAAATAGAAGATTTTAAAAAATATTCCTGCAATATCAATTTAGAATATTTCTTAGCTTTTCGGGAATGTCTTTGAATTCCCTAGTGGTTTGGATAATTAATAACAAATTCGATTTCAAAATAATTAAATATCCAAGTGAAGAAGTAGTAATTAATTAAAATACTAAATGAGGCCACTTCGGTTTCTTTTTATTTGAATGGATTAATTTTAATAGCTATGCTTTTGGTAAATAATTCAAGTTTAAATAAGTTAAATATGATAGCAGTCGATTTTAAACATTTTATTGAATAGGGATAGAATTTAAGATTTGGTAACCTAAGATTTTAATTAAGTGTTTCTCATTAATAATTATCCGTTATCATGTTAAAAATGTTAAAATCCTAGGATATCGTATAGTGAAAAAAAAAACAAAACAAAAAACACAGTCATTTGCTTCTCTTTAAACAACGAAGTCTTTATTATATAAAAAATAAAATGAAACACATTAAATAATTTGAATTATATCAGAAATTGATTAAACCACAATTATTTTATTACTATTGAAACTCGATCAAAACAATTCATTGCAAAGACATTATATATCCGTTCGATTGATTTTTCGTGCCTAAATTCTTTTCTCGAATATTTAATAAAATATATATCGTTTATAATTAATAATAAATAATAACTCTCGTAATATATATATATATATATATATATATATATTATAAAATATATATAATCTGTTTTTTTTCCCTCTATTCTTTTCTCATATAATACATCAATTTTGTAATTTAAAACAGAAACATCTAACTACGAATCACAAAATTTCTACCAAATTTTGGTTTGCGCTTCGAATGATGAAAAGGTTTTAATATTTCATTTGTAACGTACATTCGTCAAAATAAAATCACTTACCGTTCTTAATTTCACTATAAACTTTAAAGTCCGTAAAAGCCAATTCAGAACCTCTCCTTTTTTTTTTTTTTTTTCTTTCCATTTATTTAAGAACGATTTGTTTTCACTCCACCTCCATTGCGTTGTAACTGAGAAATCTAGTGTTCTATGGCTGATGCATCTTCCTCCCAGTCTCTGTCGATGACTTGTTAATTGTTAAGAAACAATGAAATGGCCATCGATTATCACATAGGAATAGATACACACTAGGAATTGTTTGATTCTAGTTTTACTTTATTATTAATGTGTACACAGGAGAATTTCACATTTAATGCTAACATGAATAAATAAAGAAAATTATTACTCTTTCTGAACGGTTTATTTGAAGTAAAGAAAAAGAAAAATAACACGTTGCAATTAATTCACTTAATATCTCATAGACCGTCGAAAGAAATATGTTGGCGCCTTTGGATGGTTAAAAAAAAAAAAGGAACTGAAAAAAAAAAAAAAAAATCTCAGCATGGAAAGAACGAAGAATTTTAGTTCTATTAATTATAAAATAAATTAAATAATAAAAGAAAATAAACAAAATTATTCATTTTCCTAAAATTTTGTTGTAATTTTATTTTATAAATTACAGAAATTTTATATTTATTAATGAGATCCATGATTGCCGTTTTTATTAATACTTCTAAAATGTTTAATTCTGCAGAATACGATATACAATATAGACCCGATTCTCTCTCTATGATGTATATTAAATTTCTGATCAAAACATACGTTATCAGTGCAGAGTTTAAGTGCATATCAAAAATATTTTCGTAATGAAATATAATTTATTGAAAAGACTTCGTTTTTAAGCCTTCGGAAAAAAAAAATCAAGTGAGGTCAGAGAATGAGGTCTAATTTAATTTGTAATGAATGAAATTATTTCAATATATATTTTTAATGGTGCAATACCACAAATTTAAAGAAAGTAATCGAAGTACAAATAATATCTTCTATTGAAGAAGCGACGGTGCCTTGCGTATACGAAGCGCCATATAAGAAATAACTAACTTGTCAACAAGAAAATGAATACTGTAAAGTTGATCTGTTGTATTTTCTAATTGAGAAAGACATTTATAGAATCAGTGGATTGTTGAATGTATCATCACTAAAATCGATGGATTATAGAAATGTTTTGCTGAAAATCTAAGAGAATTAATATCTCTAATTTTAAATTCTGAAAAAAAAGATACTTCTTCCACTGCTAAAGCTCAACCGAATTCTGCCATTTCTTATGATTATACAGGGTGGACCAATTAAATTGTTACAGCTAAATATTTCCGAAACGGTACGTGATAGAAAACAAATGTTTCAAGCAACTCCATTTATTTTCGAGGGGGACAGTTGATGGTGTTAGTTTTAATTGGAACAGTTCATTGCTGACGCGGGGGTGGACGGTAACTTCACAATTTTCAATGGAAAGGGTGGTGAAGTAATATCTCATTGGAAAGCCTATAAAAATTCATGTTGAATGGCAATTTGGTGTTTGAAATTCCGACAAATAGAACATGAGATATTGTCAATTGAAATTCCAGAATGGTGGATAGGGCGACGTGACGTCGGTTGTAATGTAACGATACTCGTAATTATCCATGGATGGGTGGACCATGTATGTTGCTGTGGTGACATACTGTACATGTCTGTAGGGGCAGTGTTCGATGAACAGGTGTCCAGCAACAGGTATTACACGTGAAATGGGACAACACAGTGATTGTGGTGTGTCTGTTACTGGTGGGGACAGGGGGGGAACGTTACACAGGATGATGGAACGGTCATGTCACCTATCATAAATGTAACATTGGCAGTGTCAGTGGTTGGTGATGTACTTTGCAACGAAATAAACAACTGTCATATCAACAACTATGTACTTTATTGTAACCTTGCAGAGAGGTTTGAACAGTAACAACAGTAATACAGAGGACGACAATCAGTAATCATACGTCTGCAAACTACATTTATCTTCAAACATCCAAAAACCATATGAAGGTTATCGTAATAAATGCTCAAAATGATGTCCGTCTACTTCAATGCACTTTGCAAGCCTTGGCAGAAACGATTGCTGAGTACGTAAAAGCATAGTGCTATCAATATTTGCACAGGCATTGCGTATCCGCTCCTTCATATTGTCTGGAGTCGTTGGTTTATCAATATAAACTTTCTGTTTGAGGTAACCCCACAAAAAAATATCTGCCAATGTAAGGTCTGGAGATCGCGCAGGCCAATGTATTGGGCCTCCACGCCCTATCCAACGGCCATGATACTGTTGATTCAACACTTCACGAGTCGTACGGGCATAATGCGCAGGGCAGCCATCATGCTGAAACCACATTGTCCGTCGTTCCTGTAATGGCACGTCTTCCAATAGTAAGGGTAACTCCTCAACCAAAAACTGTGTGTACATTCGTCCTGTTAAATGGTCATCAAAAAAATAAGGTCCAATTATCCTATCAGCCAAAATGCCACACCATACATTCACAGACCAACGGCGTTGATGCTCCACTTCCCGCAACCAATACGGATTTTCGACAGCCCAATAATGCATGTTATGTCGATTGACTTCGCCGTAATTGGAGAAAGACGATTCATCTGAAAATAGTACAGTCAGGAAAAAGTTGTTATTATGTTGCAGTTTGTCCTGAGCCCATCGACAGAATGTCATCCTGTGCATGAAATCATTCCCATGTAGTGCTTGATGTAATGAGATATGATATGGGTGAAAGTGATATCGTTTCAATATTCGTAAAATACTACTTTTTGACATCCCCGCATCGTCAGCCAATGTTCGACTACTCACATGGGGATCGTTATGCACTGCAGCTAACACCACAATTTCGTGATCTTCGGTAGTGGCTGTTCTTTTGCGAGCATGTTTCTTTGGATGTACACTACCGTCTTCGGAAAACTGCTTTATAATTCGAGAAAACGACATCTTGGAAGGGGTTCTTCTGTTGGGAAACTTTTCGGCGTACAGATTCCTTGCCTGTTGTAAATTGCGTCTCGCTTCCCCGTACAGGAAGATCATTTCAATTTTCTCGTCCACAGTATGACGTTCCATGTTGTTAACACATCGATTGCAAGGACTGTTCTGTCACTGCCACTGCACGACGCAACAATGCGGACGCACTTTTCATTCCAGCACGCGGAATAGTGCTATTGTTGCAGAGAAGGTAGTAATATTCGTCTGATTCCACGAGTCCACCATTTGTCAATTACGTCTTTCATTACAACATTCTGGACTTTCAATTAGCTATATCTCATGATCTACTTGTCGGAATTTCAAAAACCAAATTGCCATTCAACATGAATTTTTATAGGCTTTCCAATGA
>JAFIDM010012231.1:145008914-145027904 GCA_023159025.1 Thereuonema tuberculata
CGCTAGGGGAGGAACAAAACTCAGCCCCATGCATCAAAAGTAAAAGCTAATGGAAAAAAAAAAATGGGGACAAAATGGCGGTCAACACCACCTCCCACCAATGAAAATGGGAGGAGCCGTTCCAAAACAACACCAACAATTCACCCAATATACACTAATGCCAACACTTTGTTTAGAATTTCTATTTAGCATTTAATGATTGATTGATTGATTCTTGATACGTGCATCCAGCTTCAGGTAATACCGACGGCACGGTGTCTCTCATAAACATGGCAGGCTAGTCTCCAATAGGTAGGTTGGAGCATTTAGCATTTAATCAAACAACACAGAATAAAACTAACAATTAAATATAATGAAACTAATGGCCAAGACTGGCCTGAAATAGCCGCTAGCGCCCCTAAAAGGCTTGAGAACACAATTAAAAAACCTCCCCCCAGATAAAATTTATATAAAAAGATAAAAACACACCTTTGCAAACACAACTAATCCAGTATAATAAAAAAACTGGGCTCCTAAATTTAAAAAAACAAAGATTCAGGAGCTCAGTAACAGGGCTACCATCATGGCCGCCATCTTAACCGGAAGTCTTATGGGGGGCAGAGACACCACACTTAGATGGTTGGAAGGCCACATGACAACTTAAGTGTCCCACCCTCACTGACACCGGTCACTTATATTTAGGGCCCCATCTCGGGCCTCCCAATGCAATTGCAAAAAGTGAAAAATTTGCTCTCCTATGGGGGGGGGGGGGGGGACACTACACTTGGGTGGGTAAAAGGCGACACAAGGGCCTAAGTGTCCCACTCCCGACCGACACCGGGCCCTTATGTTTAAGGCCCCTTCTCAGGCCCCCCCAAGTCAATTGCAATAATAGAAAAATTCACCCTCCTATGGGGGTAGGGACACCACACTTGGATGGTTGGAAGGCGACATGGCAGCCTAAGTGTCCCACCCTCACTGACACCGGTCACTTATATTTAGGGCCTTATCTCGGGCCTCCCAATGCAATTAAAAAAAGTGAAAAATTTGCTCTCCTATGGGGGGAGGGACACTACACTTGGGTGGGTAGAAGACGACACAAGGGTCTAAGTGTCCCACCTCCAACTGACACCGGGCCCTTATATTTAGGGCCCATTCTCGGGCATCACTTTATTGCAAAAAGTGAAAAATTCACTCTTTTATGGGGGGGGGGGGCAGGGACACCACACTTGGGTGGTTGGAAGGTGACATGGCTCCTTATGTATCCCAGCCCCGACCGACACCAGGCACTTATATTTAGAGCCCCTTCTCGGGTACCCCAAGTCTATTGCAAAAAGTGAACAATTCACTCTCTTAGGGAGGGCAGGAACATGACACTTGGGTGGTTGGAAGGAGACACGGCTACCTAAGTATCCCACATCGACCGACACCGGGCCCTTTCTTCCTTTGAGTGGCATTGCAATGCATACCAGGTACATCCAGTGGGATATAAAACTGAGGAAGTTAATCAGTTTCTTTCACCTAACAAGCAGCTTGATAGTGTGGGAAATTGTGATTAATTTTTTTTTTTTTTTAATCATTTAAAAATTTTTGCAAATTGACAGAAACACAAGAATATTGTTCTTTTTGCGGGGGAAAAAAAACCACGATGCATAAATTCTCAAACAACTGTTATATACAACATATAGAAGAGAAGACTGGTATTATGGATTCAATTTATTGCAATGATAACCTAGTTTAAAAACACTGAAATGCAGATTTGAATGGAATATCTGAACAGAAATAAACTTTTTTTTAAAAAAAAAAGGAATTTAATTTTTTTTCCATTACAATCAATCAAGCTTCATTCAAATACACTGTTCACAAAATTTAGGGGATAGTGCAAAATGAATATAATACACCAAAAAAACAGAGGCATTTGAGTTTATTTATTAAAGTACATCATCAGAGAAGCAAATGACACGAAAATGGAAGTTGTCTGAATATGCAAATGTGATGCAAAACATTAATTTGCATGTTTGCCCACAACCCTGTATAAAGAGGCTGGTGCTGCTGGGTTATCTCCACTTTCCTGGATCAACAACAAGTGGCCGAATCATCGAGTGTCACCTGAAAATGCCCTGCAATGTGATTTATCCGAAATCTGAAGCATAGAGAGTCATAGGGAGTCTTGAAGCTGGCCAAAACAGATGACAGTAGAAGCAGCAGTTGGAACCTCCTAAAGCATGATTAGCAGACTCTGGAATTGCTTCAGAGACTGGCACAGTACGAAGAAGACCAGGGCAGGGCCACCCATGTGCCAACACTGCAAGAGATGATTGCTACTTGATGCTAGTAGCCCGAAGGAACCGACAAACAATGCAACTGAGCTGCGGGGACAGTTTCTTGCTGCTACTGGACGACAGGTGTGTACTCAGAATGTGCAAAATCAACTATGTCACGGTGGACTGTATGCTCAGCGACCAATGGTATGCATTCTGTTAACTGCTGAACATCGCAGAACCTCCAGAAGGTGGGCTGAAATGCATTTTCCTTGGACCCGTGAAGAGTGATCCACAGTTCTCTTCAGTGACAAGTCAAGATTCAGCCTGCAGCCTGACAATCATCGTGCCCTGATCTGGTGTAAACTTGCAAATCCACGTTTTGTGAATCCCATCAAACATGCTTGGGATGCACTAGGAAGACGTATTGCCAATCACCTTCCATAACACTTCCTCAGCTGGAAGTTGCTCTGGTGTGGGAGTGGCCACTAATCCAACAGGAAATGCTGAACAATTTGATCCTCTCCATGTCTCATCGTTGTCATTGTGTTGTAGCAGTCTCAGGTGACCATACATCCTACTGAACAATCAATGTGCGGCACATTTTTCACGTTTGACATGCGAATGTTAACCCCGTCCATGTGTCACATCCTGCTCAATCCCGATAAATGAATTCTGCACCTCATTTGCATATTCAGACAACTTCCATTTTTGTGTCATTTGCTTCTCTGATGATGTTCTTTAACAAATAAACTCAAATGCCTCTGTTTTTTGGGTGTAAAATGTTCATTTTGTAATATCCCCTAAATTTCGTGAGCAGTGTACAATGCAAAGTTTGAAAAAAATAAAAGTTTTCTCTCTTAATAATGAAGTAATAATAGAAGAAATGAATATCGTAGTTTCATTATATATAAAGATAATAAAAGTTGAAGAATGAACATGTTAATATAAAATAGATTTGACATGTTTAATTTTATAATCGTGATTTAGTAATTATCTACAACTTACCTAGTTGCACTAGTTAATTTATCTTTAACTGCGAAATGAAGATCTTCAATAAAATTTATATCCAGAGAAAATAAAAAGGCTAGGAATTTTCTGCCCTAAGGAAACAGAATGAATATATCAAGATTTACAATTAAAATAAAAATAACAATTGAAGCAAAAGAAATTAGGAGTACAATCATACATACTGAAAGAATGTAAAATTGCATTTAATAATTATTTAAAAAAAAATATAATTATTTTTTTTTTTAAATATAGGAACAATTATTTAAAAAAAAATATTTTTTTTAATATAACACGTTTTTAAGACTGCCTAAAAACTAAAAAATAATTGTGATTGTAAATTTTTAATAGCTATGAAAATGCTTGTAAGATTTAAAACAAAAACATGGGGCGCATAAAATACATAATTGAGATTGTATGGATGTAGTGTATATTATCTTGCACCCCACGTTTTTCATTTTAAATTTTACAAGTATTTTCATAGCTATTAAAAATTTACAATCACAATTATTTTTTACTTTTTAGTCAGTCTTATATCAAAAAAAATATTTTTTTTTACATAATTATTTTCTGCTTTTTAGTGTTGTGTATATGAAATGTTTCAATCAATTTTAAACATTTTGATGAGATTATAACAGAGACATGTTACAATCTATTATTAAATTGACTGCAAGAAACTATTACAACAAATGAGGATGCTAAAGCAAATTTTCAAAATGAACTCTGCTTCCCTAAACCAAAATTATTTAACTGTAACAAAGATGAAAACAGGAACTGCCTTAAAAAAAATACCAATAGCCTTCAGGCTGATCAAAATCTCTTAAGTAGCAGTTCTGGTGCACCCTTTTATTACTGTTTGTTATTAGTTGATTGATGGGCAAGGTAATATAATTGTGAAAGGTACTGCAAACCAGTTGAAGAATAATCATTGACGATGTCAATGTTTTATGAGGGGACACAATGGACCCAAAAAACGTGGTCTGAGTGACAAAACGGCAAATAGCCGACCCTCAGTATATCCTTATCTTATCCTTATACTGCAAACCAAAATGTAAAATTTATTGGCAAGGGCTTTCGTTATTGGATATCATTAACTCATCATCATCATTAAACAGTCTCCAGTTTCTCGGGCGTGTTGCAAGTCTAAATTATTAGTCATATTCAATATCGATGTTATTGGATATATCAAATTAAAATTGCTATTATTCCTTTTTGTATAGCATTAATAGCTTCTTACCAATAACTTTCTGTGTGAAACACATTTGAACTACATGTGGTAAATTTGAGGTTTAAATGCAGCGCTCTGCCACAGCGACCAGTCATCGCCATGCGACCATTTGGAAAAACACTGACAGCTTGCATTGGCAAGTGAACCCTGTGCTGCACCGATCTGTTATCCGAAGAATTAGGGTTCCCTAACGAACAGACGGACAAAATAGCGAGTTAATATTGCATTGTCATCCAGTTCTGAGCTATGTTTAAAGTTTTAAAGTCTCTAGCTCATCAGGAAGTTAAGTTTAAAAGGATGTTCAATATTAAAAACTGACCAAAACCATTTGACTGAAGTTACTACTATGTATGATATAGACTACATTATGAGAGGTAATTTTCTAGGTGAAAGTAGCAAATGGAAATTTTGTAAAAGAAAAGGATGTTTTATAATTTATACGTATAATGCCAATAACAGCACAGCGAAAGTTAAATTTATCTATTCGTGGGTAGAGAAAGCAAAAATTGACAGTAGTATAATTTGGCATTGGAGTAGCTACTTAGAAACAGCATCATCTTCACTGACCTATTCAGTCTCTTCTAAATACAGAACAATTAGTTACATTCTGGAATTTTTCTCCTTTTGTTATATCAGAACTAGCCAGGTACCGTCGCTTTGCTCCGGAACCCTTGCATGTATAGCATTTAAAAAAAAAAAAACTTTATTTATTTAAGCAAATTAATATTGAAATCGGAGAATATATGACGCCCCAGCCCGTTGTGGCCTTCTCCGCTTAACTCAGGTGTATTGCGGGTTGGCGTCACACACCTGGGGTTGCCACCACAAACACACTTCATGGTCAGTTTACCAGATTATTCCCTATCCCGTAGAAATTTCGAACAATCCGGCCTTATTCCTTGTCTACATCATAAAGGGAACCTCTGTGCAAAATTTCAGCTTTCTAGGTCCAAAGATTTGGGGTGGGCGTTGATGAGTCAGGACTTTTTCTTTTTATATAAGTAGATTTTCATGAATTTTGCTTTGTTAACCTCATTCATTAGTTCTTTACAGATTATATTTGAATCTGTTATTTTCTCATTTTCAACTCTTACTATCCGAGATTCGTTCTTTACATATTATTCCTGGTGTTTCGATATCATGCTTATTTATGAAAATATGATCTATATTTGTTTTCTTAATTCCATGAATTGTACAGTTGTTTCTTGTTGTTCTGTAAAAACATAAAACCATTATTGCACATAAGTTTTAGGTATTTCTGTACTGCATTGTTTTGAATCATTTTGAAAAGATCTATATTTACGTCGCTAATTAGTATAGTTGGACAGTTGTTTAATATTTTTTCATTTTTTATGAACAGATTCTCTAATTCTTCAGTAAATTTACCTTTCTTTGTGTTTGGTGGTTTATATATTGTTAAAATGTTAAAATTTTGTTTTTGATTACACAAACACATTTTTGATAACGAAACATTAGGTTTTATTACAAAACTTCATGATAAATAACATGTTTTGTCAAAATTCTTGAATCACTTTCCAAAAGATTTCCTTGCTCTGACGTTTTAGTAATTTGTAATTTAACATTTTGATTACAGAATGACAGACAGAATACGTTTTTATAATTTACGTATTTACAATATATAATAATAACAGCCACGCAACGTCGCTTTGCTCCGGAACCCTTGCATGTATAACATTAAAAAAAAAAACCTTTATTTATTTAGCCAATTAATGTAGAGATCGGAGAATACACGACTTCCTAGCCCGTTGTGACCTTCTCCGCTTAACTCAGGTGTATTGCAGGTTGGCGCCTCACACCTGGGGTTGCGACACATTTTCGCATGTATCTTGCAAACGCAGAAACATTTGTGAATGACTAATATCTCGTTCGATAGAACTTTCAAATACCAACATTTTCTCAATATAATGTTTTCTTCCAACTTTTATACTTTTCGTTTAAATTGAGAAAAAGTCCGAATTTGACCCTTTAAAAGGCGCCATCTTGGAAATCAAAAACACTTTTTGAAAGATTTTTGTAGCATTTTGTTTGTCTTAAAAAATCTACATTTTATTCATTTGAATGACCAATCTATCTGTTATTAGTTTGGTCACAAATTTGGAAAAACGGTAAGTCTTATGACAGACAGAATAACACTTTTATAATATAAGATAGGAAAATGAATTTTTTGACATAGATGTTTCATAGTGAATGCTGTAATTTGCAGATCTCATTTTCAGCTAACTCTAATAAAAAAAAAAATATGGAAATAAATGCTGGATGGTAATTCAAAGTAAGAAGATGCCAAGTTATTTTTCTTTTACAAAGACTTACTTCCAAAATTAATTAATTACTTCTTAGGTAGAACAAATTCAAAAAGGCTTTCAGCCCCATCCCCCAGAATTTTATTAAATAAAAAAAAATTAAAATATCAAACACTACTACACTTTTGAGGCTATTCACTTTTAAAAAGGAAATAATTTTCAAAGATCCAGGATCCTGGAATCAGTCAGAACTGGTTTTCAAGCTTCTACATCTTTTTTATCGTTAAAATTTTCAATTTCAAAATGATTCTTAATAAATATATACATCATATTTATTTGTGTAATTTCATGGGAAAAAGGGAAAGTTAGAAATTTGGTGTTGAAAGCAAACTGAAGGAAAGTCAATTATAGAGAAGTGAGGGCATTACTGGTGTAAATATTGGTCATTTTTTTTTCTTTCCTGTATTGATTTCTTTTTAAGCATATATACACAATTATATTTCAGAAAATGTCATAATTTATTGTTTCACTGATGATTTAGAGCCAATCGACCACCATCCCATTGTTTAGCATTTCATTAACGTTATCCACAACTTCCCTATCTAAAATCGAATATTTGCCATATTCAGGTACAATGAACTATCTCAAATTTCAAGATTTTTTTCAAAAATTTGCTCTTTTTAATTTCCAGCTGTAAAGCCTCCAATATCACTACTTATTAAATCGAATTCCTTCGCATGATCTTCACTCAATTTTGTTCTTTTTCAGCAAATTTATTAAAGAAAAATTCATTATTAAAAATACTTATTACTTTCAGCAAAAATTAATCACAGAAACAACACTGATTTCAAAATCCTTAAGACAGTTCAAAATGCAATGAGTGCTCAAGGAGTGAGTTAAAAGCAGGTGGTGAATTATCTAGATATAATGTTAAAAGATTTCTGACTATCGTTATAGTTTCATGAAAGTTGGAAACTGGATAGTCTAAATGGAAGAGTTGTAAGTTACTGAAATAACAAGGATGAAAGAGTTTAATTCAATTTAAATACATTGAAAAGAGGAGGGGGGATTATGCAAGTAAATATAGTATTGCCAACATTCATATAAAAATTAAGTTAAATCAAACAACAATTGGGCTTGTTGTATGTTTGCATCCCTCCTCCAATTTATCTTGCAAAACTACTTTACACCAATATCAGATACCATCAACTGCCTTGCAATTAATAATTAATAATCACAGTAGATTGTATTTATTAAACTATTGCAGTTTTAGTCTAAGTTGAAAAAGTATTTCAATTTTACATAAGCAGAAATGTAAAAAAGAAAGTATAAATACCTCTTCTATTTTTAAATAGTCAGAAGATGCAATACATTTTTGCAACAGTTCTTGTAAGTCTTTAGCAGAATCACTTTCAAAATCAAAATTTTTAAGGCATTCATGGAGAGTCCATACCTTTTTAATGTCACATTTCTGCAAGTAAAAAAATTAAAAATGATTATCAGAATTAACATTGAAAAGCAATTTGCATAATTGAGGATTTTTTGTTTTAATCTTCCTCTACAATCAATTTTAAATTTAACATACACTTTATGAATAGTGAAAAACTAAGACAAGCATTTGTTTGAATATACGTAAAACTATAATAATTAATACAAAGGACCAAACACACCAAAAGAAAGAAAAAAAAAAAAGATAAAGAATAAATAATTTCATGACATGTTGCGAAGGTACACTTCCTTCTTCGTCACATGATACTAAATAAATAAATAAATACAAGAAAAGGAAAACAAGGCTCGGAATTTGAAATTTGAATGTAACAATAATTTTAGATGATAATAAAAAAAAAAAAAGGAAGAAGAAGGAAGTGTACCTTTGCAACGTCATTAAATTATTTATTCTTTATATCTCTATTGTTTTTGTGTGTTTGGTCCTTTGAATTAATGTTTATACATACAGAATGAATAATAATACTTAAAACAAGTTCAGAGGTCTCGACAGCTATGTTAAAAATTAGTGACAAATTAGAAAGACTAAACAATATATCAAATAAATTCTAGTAAAAAAAATAAAAATAATAATAATTAAGAAGAGATGGAATAATTAGTGACATGGCTGCAAATGTTTTGTTGGCAATTACAAACAGTTCCCAACTGCAGTAGGCAGACTTTCTGCCTAAATTGAGTTTTGATCTCCCTAGGATTATTTCAATCCAGTTTCACTGTTGTGAAGGACACTTCGTAAACATGGTCTTTATAATCATTGATTGCAATATACATCCTCCCCTCAAACAAAGGAGCTGCACTGATACAGGATAAATGGACAAGAATAACAATTTACAAAGTTATGAAATTCAACAAGCACAACAATTCTAAGACTGATATAATGTTAGAGAATTCATCATTCATATTACGGAGTAGTTTTGAGCAGCTATTTTACCAGATGGTAACAATTGTTACCACACCCTTCTTCCCCTTTGGGCAATCTTCTGCAAATTGTTAAGGTGCAATTCCATTTTGAAAAGTATGTGCCATTCCCTAATTAACAGCGCTCAACCGAATTACTGAACTGTTTTTCTACTACTGGAACATTGGTGTACGGTTTACTGTTGCTGCAGGAAATTTCCACACTTTACTAATCCGAGATTTGTGTCCAAATTAAAATGTGTTACTTGAAACAACTAATATTTTCATTAATTTTCTAATCTAAAATAGAAATTAAAATCATAATATTGTTAAGCTTTAATGTTAAATCTGCACATTTTGTTTTCTGCAAATGTTCAATATTGCCAATCTTATTATCCTACAAATTTTCAGTAAAGTGTAATTTTGTTTTAAGATTTCAACATTTTGTTATCTCTGATAAATGAAATTACTTTTTTTTTAAGCTGTCATAATTTCAAAAGACAATAATTATGTAGATTTGCATTCAATCAACGCTGAAAATAGAAGTTAATAAAATACAAGCAATATTTTTAACTACAGTGGGCTTTTTTTTATTTTATGCCATATTAAGTAATTTGATTCTTTTATTTGTAATACAAAATAATGCATTACCAAAGCTTTCTTGCAAAGTGATTTACTTAGTAAATAAAGAATAGCATCATTGATGATATTTTCTTTGCCCTCCAAGGATTTTGTCCAAAAGATCTCGCATAGCTCCGCAATCTTATTTTTCAGCTTTTCGAAACTGTCAGGCAAGCTTCTTAAAACGCCTATGGTGAGAGAGAAAAAAATATTTTTAAGACAACAATCAAGCAAATTCTAAATTTTACATTATAAAACTATTTCTATTCCTCATTAAAGAATATTTCAGTTGGTAATTTGGAAACTTAAGATTTTCACAATCAAATTTAATCTAGCAAGCTATCTACATTCCATTTAGTGAAGGAATTTTTCAGCAAGAATTTGCTACCTTGTTCAATGCTTTCAACAATCTAGTCCAATTCAAAGTTTATACTATAAGTTATCTGAATTTATAGCTTCCTAATGCATTTTTATCAATCAGTGATTGTTAGTCTACTTTTCTTTGTCTTTCATTGCTTAGTGAAATTCAGAATTGTTTTCTGTCAATTGCAAAACTGAAATTTTACAAGAGTTTAAGTGAGGAACTGGAAAGCTGTGTGACATCTTTACAGTAATATACAAAAAGCAAAACAAGATTTACATGAAAGTAAATACATCCAAAAACTATACAGCAAAAATAAAAAAGGAATATCAATGTTGAGGAAATTCATGTGCTAGCTATTAACACCAGTCACAAGTGAATTTTTATTTCCCTTTCCTTATTAGCATCTTTCTTTGGCTAATAATCAGCAATATACAGTATATGGCCAAAAATATCCGAACTCACCTTGGTCAGGACACTGAGACTTTTGAGGTACGTATTAATATAATGTCCATCCTCCTTTTGCATCGATGACAACCTGTATACGTTTGGGAAGACTTTCCACCAGATTTTGATAGGTGGTCGCAGGAACTGACTTCCAGGCGGCCATGACAGCTGAAGTTAGTCTGGCCACAGAAAATGGGTGATGTGATTGGGCACATGATCTGAGTTTTATTTCGTCCCACAGATGTTCAATGGGATTGAGATCAGGACTCTTTGAGACTACCAGTCAAGTTGTGGAACACCCATGTAGTCAAATCACGGCAACCCAAGCTTCGATGTGTGTATGGGACAATTATCCTGCTGAAAGAGAAACAGGCCTTCCCCAAACTGTTGCCACAGAGTTGGGAGGGCAGCGTTGTCTGGAATGGCCCAATACATCGCAGAGTTCAAGCTGCTCGTCACAGGAATTAAGGGACCCAGGCCGAACCATGAAAAACACCACCACACCACTATGCTGCCCCCACTGAACTTAATAGTTGGCACAATGCATTCGAATAAAAAGCATATGCCGGGCCTCTGCCAAACCCACATACGTCCATCTGGACTGGACTGCCAGATCATGAAGCAAGATTGATCACTCCACAGAACGTTTTTCCACTTCTCCATAGTCCAATGGCGGTGAACTGCACCATTGCAACCGACGCTTCGCATTGACGTCGGAGATGTTCAGCTTGTGAGCGGCTGCACGGCTGTGGAAACCCAAGTAGTTTAGCTCTCGGCAAACAGTCTTGCTGCTGGCGACAACGCCCAAAGCATGCTTGTACTCCATCACCATCACTACCAATGGAGACTTGTGATTTTGCTTCCCTACTCTCTTCAGGGTTCAACAGCTACAGTCGGTCAGTTTTCTCGATCTACCACTTCGTGCAGCTATCGTTTCACTGCCTAGACGTCTCCATCTTATAATTACATCACTCACAGTTGATTTTGGCACGTGCAGCATGTCTGCAATTTCATGAACCAATTTCCTGTAACGGTGGTATCCGATTATTATGCCACGTTCGAAGTCAAATGAGCTCGCCTGATTTACTTATTTTATCGGGAATGCAGAATTACGACAGCCCAAGCCCCCACCAACACTTATAGCATACCATGATGCATCAAACCTCCTGACCTGCCCGATCCACTTTGTCAGAAGGGTGTCTGGATAAGGATAAGGATAAGGATAATAGAGGGTCGGCACTTGCCGTTCTGCCACTTAGACCTCACAATTTGGGTCCATTGTGTCCCCTCAGGGTGTCTGGATATTTTTGGCTATATAGTTTATGTGAAACAGCTGTACTTGATCATCCTAATAAGCACTTTGATCTCTTTTTTGATTTTAAAGGTTTATATGAAGTTTTATCTTTCTCAGCTGATAAAAACAAAATGCTATCTTTCAGAGATATTTTAGTGCACATATTTTATGAAAAATTAAAAAATATTCTGAAATTATGGAAATTCTAAATTATTAAATTAAACTTTAGGTTACTGAATTGTAACTTTATATTATAATATTGAAATGATAATAATGAAATTTTATTTATTTATTTATTCATTATTTATTTATTTATTTATTTATTTCAACTAAAAATTTTTTACACTATTTTCTTTTAATATGCTTTGTTTTTAAATATTGTGCTTATGGTATTTTTTGGAAGCCTCTATAGCCTATAAAAGTGAAAAGAACAAGCAGCTCCAATTTATGTCAAAATCCATTATCCTAAATATCCATAAAGAAAAATCAACATTTAGAGGGGGAAAATGAAAAAAAATCTCTTGGTCAAATTAAATTTGGCGTCCTTTCTTTATTGAGTGATCCAATTAGAAGAATCAAGCTGCCACAAACAATCAAGATCACACTGTTTAATTGAATGATAATAGCAAAAGTACACTTTTGAACTTAAAGTAAATTTAAATTCAGATTCATTAATTTACTTAAATAAATCTTACCATGTAAAACTACAGCCACCTGAAGAAGACCAACAGATATGTAGGGATCATTTTGTTGGACATTAATAGTAGCAATGGTTACAATAGCAGATAGAAGTAACGATCCTTTTTCAAATTTCTGAAAACAAAAATAAAAAATATATCTTATCAAAAATAAGCAAATAAGAAAATATTCTTTCATAAATCAGTTAATAATAAATGAGATTCTTTAGTGCAATTCAAATAAGTAATTAAAGTAATTATTAACAACAATCTAGTATGACAGCAATTCTCTTTAAACAAAATTGTTTTAAGGTATCTTTATTACTGATCATGTCATCCTCTTTAAAATTATCTGCTACTATAATTCATCATTGGCAAGATGGTAAATCAAAGAATTGGCTAGACACTAATGTGAAAGGCAAGCAATGGAATAAATAACAATAAACAGCAAATTTATACAAATGTCAAACACAGACTGAATAAAAATAGAACTGATTATAAACTGGAAGTAAAGATATAGCAGTTGATTCTTCATTATATTTTTTTTTAATTACTATTACTAGCATAAAATAAAATTAGTAAAATTATCTAGTGTGAAACAACAGAATGTAAGAAAACTTAAAATGACTACAGAATTAAAACAAGCATTTCATCAACAAAAATGCCCTCATTTGTTGTTTGCAGCATTTAAGATAGTGCACATATAATCTTGCTAAAAAGCAAACATTGTTCAAAAGCAGATAATAGAATATGGGCAACCAGCAATAAACAGGGCTCAGTGAAGGAAACCTTAACTGCTTACAAAGACTATTCCATAAGAACTTGAGAGCAATAGTTTTTGAAGCACTACATTCCATTATTTTTATGTTCCTTATTTATTTATTTATATACATATATATATAGATATATATATCCATAGGCAGATCCAGGAGTGGCTAGTGGGGGTTATAGCCCCTCTCTTCAGCTGTAGAATATAGATTGTATAAAATAGGGTAACCAAAGGCTGCTGCCTGATAGATATTAATACTGCTATGATGATGATTTCAATTGCTAATAAAAAGCTGGCGTATAGAGTGCATTTCAGACTCACAGATATAGTCAGCCCTTCAGAAAAGTTAGCTCCCTCCCCCTTTTGAAAAATCCTGGATCCGCCATTGTATATATCCCTTTCCTTCAATAAAAAGATCCCCCCCTCCCATCTTGCCTTCCATTTAAAACTTTGAAAAGGAATTTCTTTGAGAATTTTCTTGACATCTTGAGGATTCAATCAAAATTGCTGCCTCACGGCTTGGGTTTCAGCTTAAGAAATGGTCAAAATTCACAAGATCCAGGCAATATGGAGAATGAGGAAACCACAATATCTGTATGAAATTTTGATTTAACTTAGGAAGATATAAATTTCATGATGCAACATATCAAGATAATTCTTCTGTACATGCTCTTCAAGCCTTTTCAAAATGTATATGAAGGGTCGATTCATAAATCATGGCAACTATTTTTTATCTCTCGAAAACAGGCTACCACTGGAAATAAGACATGTACGTTTGAAAGTCTATGACACGTAGTATGAAATGTTGCAACCAGATGGGGTATGCATGCAGTAATCACTGGGAGGATAGAAGGAACAAACATGACATTTGAAATCATAGGTTTATTCACGTACAACCTGTTACACATAATGAAACATCACTGGGAAATCACTATTATGCACATATAACCTGTTTATCCTTCAAAGTAGTCTCCCAGGTTGTGCACGATTCATTAATGTGTGCCACCTCACGCCAAACTGCAGTGATGATGTCCTGTATGTGGCAAAGTGTTTCTCACACAACGGCTTCTTCACTTTTCCTTAGGAATGAGATTAAAGTCACATGGACTAAGATCAGTGGAACAGGGTGGGTGTGGCAGGACATCCGAACCCCAACACTGTAAACAACATTTAACAATGTCTGCTTTTTGAGGTCTAGCATTGTCATGCAAGATTATTGTGTTGCCCAAGAGTTCGGGAGCAAAAACGAGGTGTGATACTAGGCAGTTACAGTGTGTCCTTCTCAAACTGGATGACACACCAGAAAACCTTGACTGACATATGCCAAAACGATAATCGGTTTTGTAGGGGAGTATTTTGGCAAACCTTACATCGCCATAGTGACCCAGGATGATGCCATTCATTGGACTGTCATTTCAGTTCTGATTTATTGATTCCAATGACATGATGCAGCATGTCATTTCCTTCGCAATGAAATCTCTGTTGATTGATACGACATGTCTCATAGCGACTCCACTGCTCTACTCAGTTACGTGATCAGTTAGCAATCTTCTGCACATGTAAGTCCTGCAGTAGAATGCAGCGCACAGATGATGCAGGAATACCTGTATGCCGAGCTAATTCCATCACAGTCAAGCACGTCTTCCATGAGGCACTGTTCGATCACAGCCACTGATACGTCTTTGTTGAGTTAACACAGAACTTCCACTGGAAGGAAGATACAGTTGAGACTCTTCCCCATTTGAAGGCCTCTACCCACACTTGCTAGATGCGATAAGGAAATGCAGGATCACCCAATGCTTCACGAAGGTCGGCATGACACTCATGTGCATTGCAGTCGCGGAGAATGGCTATCTTCCCATACAAGCGCTGCTCAACTTTGGTTATGTCCATTACGCACTGGTGCCACCAACATTGGGAACATGGGCACTGCCAGAGAAGGGCACACATGCCCCATCTGATTGCAGCAAACATACAACATGTCGCACACATTCTAACGTTAGAAAATTTTCAGTGATAGCACATTTTCCGAGAGGTAAAAAATAGTTGCCATGAGACTTATGAATCGACATTCATATATAACAGTGAAAATTTACATTTGGAAACTTTAAGACATGCAAGTTCAGAGATTATCTCCAATCAATCACACTAATGATATGATAGTGAGAATAAATGGGCTTCTCATAGGTAACAAAGCACTTTTGAAGTTTCCAAAAGATCCTATACTTAATCAATTTTTGAAACAATGTAGGATAGCCAAAACTAGTCAGTATGGGCTGAGGAGTAGAATTAAAGTAGATTGATTTTCATTAATATACAAAGAAACCTATATTTTAAACAGTCATACTTTCAATCATTCATCTTAAAACAATCCTAACCTAGAGTGCCCAATTAGGAAAAAAAAAAAGAAGCAAATATACATGGATTATCTGAAAGATGCATTAAAGGAGATAATTAGCTGCTAAGCAGACGAGGACTGGCATTTAATACTTACAAACTGTTCACACTGACAGATGTGGGCCACTATAGTACTGCTATCTAATATAATCTATTCTTTTGGTACTTTTACAGAACTGGTAGATAATGAGTAATTTGATGGTAAGGTGAATTTTATTTCTAAGGCTGCCTAGAAATCACTTATGCTATCTGTCATTCCATAAGTGTTTTTTTCTACCAAAACACCCCAGCTGCCATTTTCACCATTTGCTCCTATACTAACCCTTATAATGCATCATTATTCCTTTCTGTCAAATAACTAAGGCTCATCCTAGAACAGATGAATTTCAGGACACTGCAATCTCTGATAATGAAAATCAGACTAAGAAAGGACGTGACTTTCAACAGGAATGGATTGCTACTATCTGTAAGTACGACTGCTTTATTAAAACTATAATTACACACTGGAAGCACTAAGCAGGAAAAAACAACCAAAGGAAAAGAATAACAAGAGTAATCAACTCCTCAGATACAATTCCTGCAGTGATAATTTTATTGAATTCCAGTCACAACTGAATAGGGTCGGATAGTTGAATCTCCAGTATATCCCACTGTGTAAGAGAATCCACAAATGAAGCACACTTATTTACTTTACAACACCCTATAAGCATAGCATTGTCCAGATATCTTGGAATAAAAAAAATATGGCAGAATTGCCAAGAGAAAGTGTCAGATAAAATAAATACCCTGCACAGTTAGGCATTTTTAAAATTTTTTGACATGTTTTACTAACATACCATTTGTTAAACATGAATTTCAATTTATTATTATTTTCATGTTGCTCACTTTTAATAAAAATAAATGTAAATTTAATGAAAATGTTGCCCTATATAATAAAAATATATTTTTTCCACGATAATTATAATCTATAAATCTTTAAAAGCAAAAGTTTAATTAAACATTCAATAATTCTTCATTTTAACAGATTCTAGAAATTTCCCTAGGAAATAAAAAATAAATCAACATAATATTTATCCTATGCTGTTTAGTAATTACTAAAAACTAAAATCAGAACATTTTGATTTTAATTTGTTTCTTTTAGGATCCATACTAATTTTTTTTTGAAAGAGCGAGCTGAAATCTTTCACACTTAATTAACTTTGGCTTGTGAATCTTTTTTGTTAATATTAAACCCTATTTATGTGGGATAAGATCAAAATAGGAATGAGGAATAAAGTATCTAACATAAATATTTATGGAAAAGCAAATATAGGGGTAGGAAAAAAAAATATACAACTTTCAATTTATTATTACATATTATAATGAGAAAAAAAAAATTTCCCATTTTTTGAAGGAAATACTAAAGAATGAATTTATATATATATTATATTATACATAATTGTTATATTATACATATATTATTTCAATTTTTATTTATAAGCTTTCAGTTAGTCCAAAGCTAAAATAAACAAACCCTCTATTTAAACATGAACTACTCATACTGTAGTAAAAAGTTTATTAAACCTCAGAAATTAGCAGGCAATGAATTAACATACATTGTTCATTCTACGTTATACAGTGTTACCTCCGAATAATGGACAGTCATGGGACCACAAGTTTTGTCCGTTATTGGGAGGTGTCCGCTATTGGGGAGGACTGTCTTTTTTTTTATTTTTTAGCTTATGGCATGTCATTTAATGAAAAATTACGTACAATCTTAATTAAATTTCTACAATTATCATTGCGATGTGAGAGAATATGAACAATTGCAAATTATTTACTATATTTCTTTTTAAATGAGTGCTAATCCGTTTGTCTTACTTAAAATAATGATAAAATTAATTACAGTACAAAATTAATTTCTAGCCATCCATTTGATGCCTTAAACGTGTCCAATCCTAAAGTTTGACCGACTTCTCTGGCTTTTTCTTGAAGGAAAACACCGCTTATAGGAATGCTCTTTGCACGAGCAGAGCGGAACCATTTTATCACCACTTCGTCGATTTTACTTTTAGTTTCAGTTTTACAAAACTTCAAATTCTTCGAATTTTCGTTTGAATTCACCATCCACATTTTTCTAATCTCATCTTTGTCCTTTAAAAGTTCACTTATATGAGTTTTTCCAACTTTAAAACGTTCAGCAAGACAACACACACTCAGCTTTTCTTTTTCAGCAACTTCAAGAACATCAATTTTTTCTTTCAGTGCCAATCTCTTCCTTTTTGACGCCATTTTAATTCGCACTAAATTTAATCAACACGTTTATAGGATAGCTTTACGAGGGATTGATATTTACAAAGCAACTGCAGTGAAAAAAAGGGCCTGAGATTCGTGCATTGAATCATGAGACACAGATACAATGTATCAATGTATGGGACACCGATGTAAATACAACCATGATGTGTTTGTCGAAATGTTAATTAAAAAAAAAAAATTTACAGTTAAAATAACCGTCCGCTATTCGGAGTGGAAAACATGGAATGTCCTATTTTAAGGGACTGGGATCCGCAATAATGTCCGCTAATTAGAGGTGTCCGCTATTCGGAGTGTCCGTTAAAGGAGGTTACACTGTATAATGTATTCAAAAAAATTAAAATCATTAAACATCAGTATACTGATATTCTGAATTAAAAAAAAAAAATTTTTTTTTTTTTTTTTGCAAGTTTTACCAACAAACAAAACTGGCATGCAAATTCCCAATTGCTACATTGATTATGAAAAATGATCACATACACTTCTACTAATGACATGATCTAAGAATCATAAGCAGATACAAAAAAAAACTTGGACAAACAACATGTGCTTTCCAATGTTTGTTTTAATGGTTAAATAATAGGGGAAAAAAAGGAATTACATTACAATTTGACCTCAGTTTTTATGACAGATTAAAACTAAAGAAATTAAAAGCATTATAAAATAATGTAGAGTCATTCCATGTCAAATCACCAAATTTTGAAAAAAAAATAAAAAAAAATTCATATTTCAGAATGAGATTGATTTTTTTTCAAGTTCTAATTTATGAGACCCGTTTTTTTTTTTTTTTTTTGCATATGTAAATAATTAAAGAAGTTTTAAATTTTCCAAAACATGCTCTTAAGCCTAATTTATGCCCATTTAACATTAGTGTCAATGGGAAAATAGGTGTAAGACAAAGGTGCATAGCTCAAAAGGGATAGGTGGTAGCAGCATGAAATGTTTTATGAAATACTATTATTCTTAGGGTAACATTTAGAGAAAAAAAATTA
>JAFIDM010012231.1:145037826-145048405 GCA_023159025.1 Thereuonema tuberculata
TTTTTCTCTATCCTGGAAATTGTTTAAATTCATATACTTATTTTTTTTCTGTAAACTATAGCAATAACTTTCCTAGGATTAAAAATAATTATCAACCATTTTTCAGGGAAAAATGTTACAAATTAATTTATTTTTGTTTTGCATTTAAAAGATAAAACAAATCTTCCAAGAATTCGTCTTCTACTTTGCAAATTACACCAAAATAATGCATGTAGTTAAGTTACACTACAGAGCATTATATTTTTATAGAATGCTTTTAGTTTCAGGAATTCTTTACTTACAAGCAATCAATAGCATTATTATTTTATTGAAACAACTTTAACAACGTTACTTCTCTTGACTAAAATCTTGATACAAAGGCAATTTCAACATTATATCATTTTGAATAATTCAAATGGAAAAATGTTACAAACATTATATCAGAGAGAGATTTGAACACTAAATCATCTCTGAAAAAAAATAAAATAAGTTAAATTAAATAAAAAAAAGAGTAAAAAAAAAACAAAAAAACAGATTTATGTCTTGAAGACAAGGCCTACTGAAAAGCAGAAAAATACAGTATCTGAATGATGAAATATGAAAACCACCCTTAAAAAAATAATCTATCAAAAAATTTAAATGTCTTCATAAATTACAATTTCAGCTTTCCTATATAACACTGAAAAGAGCTTTATTACTATTAGAAAGGAAAATTTTGACAATTTTATTAAAACTCCTCTTTCCAACATAAAACTATCACATGTTATAACAAAACAAAAAATAAAAGTAAGAGATTTTAGAATGAATATTTCTCTTATGATTAAAAATGTAAAGGTAACTGTAAAGGTAACTAAGTTTCTCATCACAATCAAAAATGGTGTAACTTTGGAGTCCTTTTGGTTTCTTTAATACTTTGAATGAAATGGCTCAATAAAAAAAATCAGTCTTTTTATAGTCATTATCAAGGAGTTATTAATAAGTTCACTTACATGATCATGGATTATTTTTAGAAACTCCGTTGCATCTTCTTCATTAACTGCATGAAGAAGAGCTTCTCCAGCGGTCGTCATCCTAGTAATTCATAAATAACTCCATTAGACATTTCAGAATCAAAACTCAAATGTACTAACAAAAACAGACAATGTAATAATTTCATTATTTCTGATCTATTAAAAAAAAAAACATTAAAAGACATCAATGTAGATTCTCTAAATACAGTAAAACCCCGTTATTACACTCGTCAAGGGACCATGACCTACAAGCGTAATAAGCAGGATAGCGCTGTAGACGGGAAATGATTTATGAGATGGGGAAACATTTAGACACCTTTAAAAGAAAAGATACTTGATTCTGCAATAGATATAGTGCAAATGTGAGCTTATTTCCTATAAAAAAAAATCTTTGATTGTGGTTTGCCATGTATGTGTGCTACTGTTATGAATTGACATTTTCAATGCGGTTCAAGTAACTATTAACATCAATTGATACACCACTAGGAGCAACACTAATATATTTTCGGAGCAGATTTAGTGCAATGCCCGCTATTTCACGCGCCTTTTCTTGAATGATTGGGCCACTTAAAGGCACTGATGCATCACGGGACTGATGAATCCATTCAATTAGAATTTCCTCGGCATCTTCATATTTTCCACACTTTACTTTTTTACGTTTGCAACCACCCTTCGCAGCATTGGTAATTCCATTCTAATTTATTATTGTTCTCAGACTGGATGAGGGAATTCCTAGAGATTCTGCGAAATCCTTCTGACTTAGTGTAGAATTCTCGTCGTAATTACGGAGAATTTGCAATTTTTCACGTATAGAAAGGGATTTCCGCTTCGACATTTTGCACTAACTTATTGTATCACAGACCCGCACTTCAAAGAGTTCAAAGATTCCCTCCTACCTGGGAAAGAAAAGAATCTTTACAGTGTTACATTTCTTTTCGATACAAAATTTCCGATATAAAAAAAGCGCTACAAGCGGGATTTGAAGCGTTATAAGAGGGTAAAAGTATACAGAGTTACATTGAAAATTCCAGGGACCGTAGGAAAGGAGCGTAAAGAACGGGATAGTGCTATAAGCGGGAGCGTAATAACGGGGTTTTACTGTACTTTAAAAAGCCAAAAATACAGAGATAAGCAAGAAAATCAGAACTGGCCCATTATTTTTTTAAATAAAGGTACATAAAGCATGTTTTTTTTCTTCTTTAGTTTTTAAATCTTTTGATCTATAATATCAATATGAAATGTGATCTTAGACTGGAAAATCAAAACACACAATTAACTTTCCATAATTCCTATTATAAAAACAAAAATTTCAGAGATTGCAATGACAACAGTAATTTTTAATAAAGAGCTTCATACTATTATATCCACATTTCATAATACATTAATGGAAAGCTCACATTTCAGTCTGAACTTAAAATTAAACTATCAGCATCTTAATATTGCAATGATTTTTATAGTTGTATTTTATATTATAGTTCTATTTATCCTTATATATTTTTTTAGTGTTCTGGTCAATCAACATTCATTCAAATTAATCGTTAATTCTGTTTATTTTCAAATTTTACCCATTAGCGTGCTTTTCCCTGATTTGTCGTAATTTAAAGCTACAGTTAAAATTCAGTTGAAGATCACATGTTATTTAAATCCCCCAATCAATTGCAAAAGCACACCAACCAATCACAGCCCCTGTACATAAGTTTATTTAAATCCCTGATTTCCCGTGAATAAACAGATCCAGTTCAGATCCTGTTAGAACTCCCACTAGCTTCAATCTACTCTTCATTTCACGAACCAGAGACCGAAACAATCACCACAATATAAACAGCTTTTTAGTTCTTTTGATCAGAGATGGAATTGACGTGTGGACAAATGTCTTCTGGCAAAAAAAAAAAAAAAAAAAAAATCTTAAATTAATTTATTATTTTAAAGATTTTTTTTAATTATATTAACTTTATCCTTTACAATACTCAACAGGTGTTACAAACCTTATAGATACATCATGTAATAATGTTTTGAATCTATGTTACTCAAGAAATATAGAATCTAAAATATGTATTACACATGCTAGATGAAAATATTAGGTAGAAATGACTATATCGAATTAACATTTATGAGGATGTTTTCAAATTTATTAGTGGTCTATTAAGTTATACATCAAAAATTTCTTCCGAGTTTGATTTAATATCTCTACTATTGCTACTGGAATGAACCAAAAAAATTCTAGTGAAAATTTCAAAGCTCTTTAAAACTTTATGCTGATATGCATCTCTTTATCCAGAGATGCAATTTCACACCCAATCATCTGTACCCTACAAAAGAAAAAAATGTCCATTTTTTTTTTTTTAGCGTTTAGGATAGCTAATGGTTTTATATTTGGCATACAGTTATGTCTCAAAAAGAATAGATTGCAATCTCCAAAACATAATTCTGTCTTTTACAACTAACACAGCAGAGTTTTTGAAAGATAATGAAATTATCTAATCACAATATAACACAGACAGGTCCTTTTCAGACAAGACCCTCAGCAGGTCCTTTTTCAAACAGGAAATATTTTATATAAACATCTAGAATTTATTGTTTTATCTATGTCTGCTAATGCAGTTCAATTCTACACCCATTGGACCAATTGCATGAATATTGTATGTAACAAGATCACTAAAATTTACGGACTTTCAGTGGAGGTTAACTACAATATTCACAGAATTAACAGAACAAACCAATACTTTCGAACTATTATTCAAAGACAGTTTGCAAGTAACATACCCAGGAATTAAGTCATTTCTTTCCAAATCTTCACAAAAATAGACAATTTATGTCAGACATTCAACAATCATGGTACCATACATATGTACCATGATATCACTCTAATGAGGTTGGTTTAAGTTAGATTTTTATGTTGGAAAAAAAAAAATCAATCTCCTTTCAAAAATCATAATTTTATTTAAATTTCAGGATTTTTATCTTCCAATATCTCACATCTCTGCTAGCCTGAAAACAATGATCTGTTATCTTGGCAATAGTAAGGTACTACAAATGCACTCTAACCAAGCGTGTTTATAATCCATATCAAATTTCATTAAGTTTCAAGATTCTATCCTTTCTCTTCTTCTATTTAATTTTTTTTAAATATCAGCTGCATATGTATTGATTTCAATGATACAAAATCAAAAGCTTTTATGACACATCAGCTCACTAAAATGTTAACAAGAAGTTTCTGAAAGAACTTAAGCTTATTTTCCTTATAATGCTGTTAAATATTTTTTTTTTTTTTTTTTTTCACATTCGTGAAAATGATACAGAAAATTGTTTGTTTGTTTTTAAATTATAATATCTGCCAATTACATACAGTAGAAAAACTTTTATTTTCTGAAAAAGTAATAAACAAATCAGCATTGCATACTTATGTTGTCCAAATCGAAATAATTTTAACTTTATTAGAGCGTGCGTAATAAACGGAAGACTTATTAGATAATATGATTTAGTTGTATTGGTTTTCTATGGAAATTATGTAACATTCTTGTAATAATTTCTCGACAAGGACCAACATAGAAAAAAAAAGAATTTCAAATATGAAGACTAAGATCGTCCTGTATTTAAATATTCATGCCATGTATCAAGAAGATACATCCTGCCGTTCAAAAATTGTTAAGAGGCATACACACACTGATTTAATGAGTCTCGTATTCCTAGAAGGATAAAAATGAACAAAATACACATAAAAAAATAAAAAAAAGGCATGCCTCAAGTGAAAAAATTATAAAATAAAAGTCAGTTACTGCTTCAACTAAGAGTTCTAATATTGTTCATTCCATGGTGTCTACAAAATCTGAATAAAAAAATTCCCTGATTTTTCCCTGATTTCATGAACAATTTCTTTCAAAATTTCCTGATAATTCCCCGATTTGTTCAACCAAAAAAAAAAAAAAAACGATCTGCTCAACCAAAAAATTCCCTGATTTTAAGTAATAATTGCAAAATTCCCTGATAATTCCCTGATTCTGTAGACACCTTGCATTCGAAAAAGAAAAAAAAAATGAATTACTAATAATCACTACATCTTTTCTTCACATATTTTTGTGGAATTGTCAACAAAGACGATTATATTTTGAAAATCCCAAATTTATTCTCATTAAAAATAATTCCCATTAAGAACATACCGACTATTCATAGAACATGAAGTAAAGACGCATCCATATAGAAACATAAAAATAAAAAATCCCATTTTGAAACTATTAATAAAATCCATTACTAACCCCTTTACAAATTTTATACAATAAAAGTAGTTTTATCTTTAATTAGAATCGAAGGAAAACTCTTGTAATTTAAATCGCCATTATGGGATCTAAACAAGGAATAGTTGTTATGATAATTTAATATCAAATAATAAGCCAAATTTATATTAGAATAATCCTTCTTTTAAGTTAAATACTTTAAAACGCTAAATGAATGTCATTGTAAAACAGGACTAACTATAAATAAATCAGAAATTCAAATCGTGGTTTTCACCTTTTCTTTTAAACGAGTTCTTTGACGACCATCGTCTGTCTGAAGTATCCGAATTTGGCGCCAGTATCAGTCGAGACAGTTATTCCAAAAACCACTTTCTGTCTATAGACTGCATGCATTTTTAAAAATCAAATAATTATTAATAAGCATAATTTTATATATTTATTTTTAAATTTATTTCAAAAGCCTTTCCTGTTATTTCTTAAGGTCAGCTATTTTTGTCTTTATTGCTTTAGTGCGGAGCTGCTTTTCCGTTTCCGGAATATTGGGCCTAGAAGTTACGGATGGTTCTTATTTTGCGTTTAAATGCCGGTTGATCAGAAGACACATTATATGAAATGAGAATCTAAGCTTAAAATTATTTTCTTTGGCTATTCTCTATCAGCTCATCTTGACTAGAGGTATTAATATTGGTTGATTTCCATTCGATGAACTATAATTTGCAAATATTTACATAAGTTTAGTTGATGTAGATTAAGAAAAAACCGGAATATATCGTTTTGATTGATGAAGCGACGAAACAACAAAAAATACTTATTTATTTGCTTTTAGATAGAAATCAATTTTTTTCTAAACTATTTCGAGGAGCGTTGATAGGCTGAATTGGGAGAGTGGGAGGAACGGCAAGGAAAACACTTAAAAAAGTGCTGTACCTGTAATTCAATAAAAATTATGATTACATTTAAATGCATTCACACACATATCAACTAAAGATGATAATCTTGTCCTTTAATATTACGCCGATCGAGGTCGATTTTCGCTTTGAATCAAATCTAATTAGATATAAATGTTTAATTCATAAAAAATAGTAACTTAAAATGACGCTGTGCTAGACTATATTTTTATACGAATATATGGAAGTGAGACAAATTTGTTTACTTACAAAAAATAGAAAAAGCTTAAATTATTAATATAAGTAATAATAATATATTTCTAAAGTAAGTAGCATTATTTACATGAAATTAAATTCGACCTAAAGCGAAAGATCAACCCCATGGACATTAAAACAACTCTTTTTAAAGTGCTGCATTACCTAAAGAAAACAACGGACAGGCAGCAAATGGGAGGGACATGGAATCTCATGAGTAAAATCAAAATAGGGAGGCCCCTAGCCTCTACTGCTCACTAACTACTACTTACCTTTGCCTAATATGGAGTTGCCATATAATAATTAATTAGAAATGACAACTACAGGAGACTAAGGTGCCCCTAAATCAAAAAATTAACTTCTGAAAAACGAAGTACAGTTATTTAAAATTATAAGTCCTTATTTCCTTATTTTTTTTTGAGGATTTCAGTTATTGTAATTGCTTTTACCTCATTGTCTCATATTTTTTAAATGACTCATATTAATTAAGAAAAGATAAACTATTAGCAGTAGATTAATACTATTCTCACAACGTTTGCACACACATCTTATGTTAAGTTCCTATGCAGGCCCTTGGGGTCGATAGAGGTAAGGCTCTCAGCCTTTCGTGACCAACAGGTCTAAGTTGAGGTCGGGTGGTCAGCCTGATATGCGCCTGCCTTTCATCCCCAGGAAAGAAACCTGGTACCCATTCTACAGAGGGCTGGATAGACCCTAGAACATGTTTGAAGGAGAATGGAGCGTGGAGAAATTCCCCACCCACACCCAGGCCGGGGATTGAATCAACCACCTCCAACTCGCAGCTAAGTGCCCTTCCCACTCAGCTACTGAGCCCAAATACACATCTTTTGAGTTGATTCAAAAATATGCAACATTTGGAACTTTTAAAGATTTGAAGAGCTGAAAGCATAAAGCAGACAAGCAAATTTACTTTTTCAGTGTGCTAATTATGATTTTAATATATTAAGACTGCCAAAAGACTTTCACCTGTAATTTTTGGAAGATAAATCACATAATGTAAATAGAAGTGCACATAATTATTTTTTAGAGAGAAAAGAATGAGATTAATTGCACTTGTTCACTATGCTTTTTTATATTTATTTATTTATTTATTTATTTATTTATTTATTTATTTATTTATTTATTTATTTATTTATTAAGATTAATAACAAATAGTTTTCAAAAGATAAATAAAATTGTAAAAAAAAATAATGGTAATAGAAATTTTTTAATAGGTATTTAAGAGTTCTAAATTTTTTTTTTTTTTTTAGGAGTTTCAATGGCATGGATTCGTCAGTCTCGATCATTGATCTTGCCTTCTTACAGATCATTAGGACGATGTATTATATTGCCAAATGAAACCATAATCATGTGTAAATCTTATGCTTCATCTGTAAGTCTTCTGCCCCATCTGAATCAAAAAAGATTCACAGTTCGAGAGGTGCTTAGCATTCTACAACAACTGAACGTTGAGATGACAAAAAACCCCGCTTATTTTAAAGATATTGAAAACGATGCTAGTTTTCAGAAAATTTGTGAAATGCTTGGGAAAAAGCATTATCATCTTAACCATCATTCATTACTGCATTGCTTAAGAAATCTTTTATTCTTGAAAGTGAATCCCAACTCTTATATTATTCAGAGTTTAGAAATGCAAGTTCTTTGGAAACTAGGGAAAATGGATTTGAAGTCTTTGCTATTTTTAATAGAATTTCAGAAAGAATTTCAGACTACAGAAATCCAACAGAAGATCTTCCATGAAGCCATTTCAGCCATTGAAACAAAATACACTGAAATGAGTAGTACTAGTGATATTCTTAATCTTTTAGCTCAAAAAGAAAACTTGTCAAAGGACAGTATTAGCAAAATAGAAGATAAAGCAATTGATTTAGTGGAAAAGCTAAATTCTACAGAACTTTCCAAATTGCTGACTGGTTTGGCCAAACTAAAGCACCGTCCTTTATCTCTCTTAAGAACTACGTCTTTTCATTTGGCAAAACAACAACAAAAGATGGACTGTAAGCACATGGCAAATATTGTTTATGCTATCAATACCTTGAACTTTCCTGATACCCTTCTTCTACATCGGATATCATCTGAACTTCTCACTGAATTGCCAAACATAGAAAAACCAACAATTATTGCAGCCTTGTTAACATCCTTTGGCCAGCTCAAATGGAAACACATTGGTTACTAAGTATTTTATCAAATATTTCTATCCCAGATTTGTGATTATAAACAGACTTAACATTTTTCTTTTCGCTATGTTCTTTCTCATTTTCTTTTTTTCCTTTATGTAGATTTATTAGAAGGTTTTACGGATTGGATCCTAGCCCATATTGAAAGCTGCAGAGAACAAGAAATAGTATCATATTTACTTACACTTGCATCTGTTAATTATTTACCTCATAAATTTAATGAAGTTAACCAGTCCCTTACAGGGAAACTCAACAGAAATGAAATTGCTTCACCCATTTGGCTAGATGTTGTTTGGTCATTGGTCATCCTTGGCCAGGCATCCTCAACTTATTTGTCGTCTGTATTGAATGCTCAATTTTACAACAGTCTTCAAAGTAAGTAATTTTAATTATTAGCTATTTACATTTTATTTACTTATGCTGACAAAGTTTGAAAACCAATTCTTTAAAATTTCTTAAATCTGTATAGAATTATTTCTTTAAATTTTGTTCTTAGTCAATGTGTAATTTTCATTGAAGGGTAAATTTTAGCCTCACATATTAGTGACTTAATTCAGTAATTGTGAACTCAAACAAGTATTAACTTGAGAAGAACCTTGATCAGTAATTTTCAAAAGCTATTGTTGTCTTGTTAATTTTATTAATGACAACAATGTATACGTTTAAAATATTTTCTTCTTCATCTATTATTCCTCATATTTAATGATTTAGAATTTATAAATTCCAACTATTAAAATTCCTGAGAAAACCTAGAAAATTATTTACAAAAATTTGAATAAAAGGTCAACACACTTGAATAAAGTTAATGTAAATGTTAATGTTTAATATATTTTATATTAATATTATTCGAGTGGGTTGACCTTTTTTTAAAATTTTACAGATTGTACATGTTAAATTTGTTTTTAATTATTTTCAAAATTTTCATAATTTCTAAAATAAACTTTGAAACTCACTTTTGTTTGAAAGTGTAAATTTTTGATGAGTTTAAGATAAATTTAGACTTCAAAATTTGTTTGTTATATACATCTTATCTTTATATAGTTATTTTACAACTTCAAAATTTATATTTGACAATGCAGATATCCTGTTAATCTGCATAGGTTTCTGGAGAAAAAAGATAAAATCTAAACTTATTTTGATTACTCACAAATCAAATTATTAAATGAAAAGAAATGTTTCTAATTATCAGAAATCTTTTAAAAATCCTTTCTTATCATAAGCTCAATCAGTTTTGCCTGATAAAATGAATAAAACTGAAACATAGAGATCGTATTCCACCAATTTGTCACTAACATGATGGATATTTAACAAGACCTAGATACATAATGTAACACACATTAACTTTATTGTGTGCCATAAAATTATTATTTGAGCCATTTAGTTCAGATTAAAGGAATTCTATTTTATTTTGTATCATCATTAATTCAAATTTGATAAGATAAAGTTTTCAGAAATTCCATCAATTTTAGGGCCATTCCGTGCAGAGAGCAAAAAAATATTTTTTAACATTGAAAAATGTTAATGAATTTTATTTGTAGGAAAAACTGTGCTCTTTCTCATGATGCAGAAATTTTTGTTATTAAACTAAAATTTCATTAAAAAAAATACATTTTAATATATAGGTACATAAAAAATTGCAGAATGATGGAATTAAAATACACTGATGATTTCTGAATTTAAAAATTATTTTGCATACTTTATTTATTTTAAATGATAGAAATCAATTTATGAAATATTCAAGACTGTGAATAGAGTTAAAAGTGTATATTTTGTAAAAAAATTAATAGTTTAGAAAACTTTTGAAGAGGCATGATAAAACTATTGTCACACACGTAACATTTGAATCTAAAAGTTTTTATAACTTCTAATTTAGTCAAAATTTTAACACAAAACTTATTTTTCTCTTTTAACTAAATATTAAGGTAACTTTTGTAAAGTTACATAAAAATCTATTAAAATATGAAAAAATTGTACAACTTTCAAAATATGTCACACACGTAACGTTTTGTTACGTGTGT
>JAFIDM010012231.1:145050704-145070679 GCA_023159025.1 Thereuonema tuberculata
CCAACGCCAGAAAGGGACTGCCTAGCTGAGTTAGACGGATAGTACTTGTTTGATTATTGCACTGCTGAAGTAACACAACCAATAAGAGGACAACGAGGTGCAATAGGAAGACAGACCAAATGATAACCAATATGAAAAAGACAAATATCTCAAGTTAGAAGATAGCCTATTATCTTCAAAGATGTTAATTGTAGGACCTATGTTTTTGGTTGTTTTGTTTTTTTGTTTTTATTCTTGTTTTGGCGAATACTATCTGCTATGAAAATATGTGACCCTTTGTTTTAACACTGTAAAAGGAAAAGTTGTGATTAATTAAAGTTCTAGCCAAATAGACCATTATTATATTTGATTTCTTAAGCTTTGTAAATATTAAAACAACAAAAAGATCATATGTAATTTATATAGCTTTCCTTTATTCGTCTTGTCCAGATTCCACGTAATAAAGAGCTGCAGAACCTAAGTGCTGATGTATGTAAAGCTCTGAGTAATTTCCTGCCAAAGGGGAAGTTTCTTTCTACAAACAAAGCTCTTGAAGCAGGAATATTCATAGGTAAAACACTTCATTAATTTTCAATATAATCAGGATTTCCAAAATTTTGATTTCCTTTTCTAAAATTTATTTCTAGATGAACAGAAAGGACTCGAAACAAAAAAAGAATTTTACTGTCAGGTAGTGAAGATCATTAAACTTTCTCAAATGCTTCGTATGGAGAAACTGATATAAAAATGTAGATATCACTCTAAAGCCATTAATTCCTTAGCTTTTTTTTATGTTTAGTTAATTCAGAATTTCTTGAAATATTATAAAACATCAAATTATTCAGCAATCATGTTAACAAGAATGCAAAATTGGATTCCTTTTGTTCCATTAAAGACAGTATCATAACTAGAAGATTTATGTATGTAATGTACAGTAGAACCTCATTATAACAGATTAATAGGGGCTGAAGGTTGTCCGTTTTAATAAAAGTCCGGTTTATAACAAATAATTCTTATAGGGGTGTAATGCAGCAAGGTGTACATCAATGAAAGTACAATAGTTGGCTATAAAAAATGTTTATTATATATCAAAAAAAAAAAAAAATAGCCTTCAACATAATAGGTTGAATTGAAAAAGATGTGTACGTATACATTGCATTAATCTTTAGAACAAGAAGGTCCTGTTTCATGTTAATTGCTTACATTCATTGGTTTGAAAATATAATTTATTTTCTGCTGGGTTTGTTCGATCGATGTTTAATCGCTTGCTTGGAAATGTAAAACTCGTTAGATAAAAATTAGCATCCTTTATTATTATTACAATATTTTTTTTAAAACTGTCCGTTATAATGAGGTTCTACTGTAACACATGTAGGGGAAGGTGTTGTACCTTTGACCGATTGCACCTTTGACCACCCTTGATTGTGATGTCATCTATGAGCATACTTTAAAAGCTTTTCTGTTTAATGTGTAAAATTCCCACTATTTGCGCCTTTAAACCTTCAGTAGCAGTTAGATCTTTAACTTGCAAGGAATGAAAAATGTTTTTATAATTCCATCACCGAAAAGTAAGTATTTTGCAAGTGAATATTTCTTTAATAAATTTTTTATTATTATTATTATTATTATTTTAACAAGAATGAGTAATACATCAATGCCTATAGATTCATTGTTAGGACTTTTAATATGACTGGATTAACCTAAAAATTGTAGCATGGCCTGAAACGTAAGTTCGGCTGATGTTGTACCTTTGACCACAGCAGGGTGTTGTTCCTCTGACCAGGTCAAAGGTACAACATTACTTAATAATATGTAAATATTTTTACTTACAGTCATTTTAGCATTATGTAAGATGGAAATTTAAATATTTTTGCCAAATTTTTATTTTTTTACCAAATCTTATCCAAAGATAGTAAACAATCGATTGTTTGTCCACTACTTTGAGTCTGATGTTGAATATTCATCAGGGGAAAGTGTTTTCGATCTTTCAGATGAATGCCATGAGTTGGAGAAGGAATTAAACTTTGAAAAAGAAGATTTAGTTGAGAAAGTTATGTCCTTGTCAAGCTGACAACAACAACAAAAAAACAAAACAAGAAATACTTTGTGGCCCAAATAAAGGAAGCAGCATGTGATTATTTTAAGTTAAATATTTGAAAAAACTACCGAAGATGGCAAAATTCATCCAAGAAAATAACCAGCTCTACGACGTAGAACTACAAGATATTGTGGCCAGGCTACCAAATCCAACCACAGCTGGCGTCACACCCAGCTCGACTAAAAGAATGTCTTATCTTTTGGAGTTGATTTTTCATTGTATAATGTAAACGGGCAGAAGTAGGCTACTTAAGCCATTAGAATTTATTTCATGTTTTATTATTCTACTTTGAATTGCATATATTTGCCAAATGTATACATTTCTGAATATAAATGTTAATTAAATAACTTGTACCTAACTGTCAGTTTCTACTATCACCTGGTCAAAGGTACAATACCCTCCGGTCAAAGGTACAACACGTAGTTGTACCTTTGACCACAAGATAGAGTTTTTTTGTAAAATAAAAATAAAATACTTATACTCAAAATATAACATATAAAACACATGCAGTTGATGGCAAGATGAGTGAAGATCACATGTATCCATTCAGGTAAGGATTTACTTGAGTACAAAAAATTAGAAAATTCATTTAGTGAAAACTGGTCAAAGGTACAACACCTTCCCCTACATCCTAAGATCTTTGGTAAAGCTTTAAATATCAAATAATCCAAAATTAAAATTAGGAAAAATACACTTGTTTGATAAATAGAAAACAGGAAATTCTCCTCAATTTCGATCTTAAATTCGTTCAGTATCTCATTGTGTTCAATAATAAATGTTATACAATAAATAAAGTCTTTTTGGTAGCTTAGTTGACTCAAGAAAACTATTTTATTTTTCATCCATCTTTTTTCTGTCTGTTCATGTTTATCTTCATCTGCTACACTGTATTTTTTAGATATTTCTAAAGATTCAAAGAAATATATTTATATATAAGCCTGACTCCATACATCTATGCATTTAAATCCCAATATTTCAGATGACTAGCTTTTGTTTATACCATTTAGGATTCTCTTTGTCTTCCTAGAGATTTGAAGTTTAAAATCTCTAGGAAACATTTTACTGAAAGAGGTAATCAAGACTTATTCTGCCATCGGAAAACTATAAATATGTGAAGCCCAACAAAGAATTTTCATGACATAAATGGCTGTGATCTTACGTTAGCTGAAGAATTGCTTTCATGAGAAAGACAAAATTTAAATTTTAAAAAATTATTTTAGAAAAATATCCAAATCAGATTTTAAAGTTATGAATATGACATGGTAAAGTTGATAATTTTGCTTCATTCTACTTCATCTCAACGTTGTCCCAGCACCTCAGCAGTAAAAGATTTTTGTTAAAGTGTCACTGCAAACAGTGGTTCGTTAATCAGAAGCTGGATGGATTTTTCTGACAGCAGTATGCTGAAAATTGGAGTACCATTGAACTCATTTCTAAGCTTCTCTACCTTCTTGATATCCACATAACCATGAAAGATTATTCAAGAAAGATTGTACCATGATTGTTCATGATTAGAAATTCTAATTTTTAAATGTGAGAGAAAATGTTTATTTCTCTACATTTTCTGTAGTCTCCGAGAAGAAGATTCCTGCTAAAGGAATTGAAATATTGAGTATTAAATAATGTGATTAAGGAAGAAGAGGTTTTATGAATTATTACTATTTATATAAGAAGATGAATTTTGGATTTGCATTAACTTCTGTTCTGTTTTGGGTTTGTTTGTTTTTTTTTTTTTTTTTTCCTATTTGTCAGTTTCTGTGTCCTTGTGTCTATTAAACCATTTCAAATCAACCTTAGTAATTTAAAAAAAAAAAAAAAAGATTCTATTTTAAAGCCACTTAAAGTTGGATTGGACATCTGAAAAGTATATTTTATTTTTATGATGACATAAAATGATGATGATAAAATTTCAATGATATCATTGATTTTGACCCATTTTTTTATTGTCCTTAATTCCGTATTTGTTAAATTTCGTCATCTTACTACCAGTATTTATGTAAACCTGTATTTATAAATGTCAATAATGATTGTATGATGCATATTTGATTCCTAATAATTACAGACTTTTATAGATCAATTTCAAATTGTTTTATCTTTTAAAATACAAAATTTTCTCAACCCTTCTTTTAAATTATATTTTTTAATTGGTTCATAATTATACACTTATTGATTCACAGACAACAGTCCAGCAAAATTTTAAGAAAGTGTTTGTTTCCTACTTGTATGTGTATTTTCCCTAAAATCTTATTAAATGACTTTGAATTAATTTGAAGAAATTTGATTATTTAGATGCTGAATTTATAGTTAATAGTGCTTTAAAGCCAGTATCATTACAAGATTATGCAACATCTAAGTCTTTACCTGAAGAAGCTTCAAGGTAAAAGAAATTATTATATTATTAACAATAATTATTTCATTATAAATTTTGAATGATTAGAATATGGAGACATTCATAATACAGTAGATGATCTTTAACCAGATCTGTTTCAGAGAAATATTGTTTCTGTAAAATAGATATCTAACAAAGAAGAATACAACTATTAAAAGTTATAGCATGTAGTAAACTAAAATTAGCAGACATGTAAGATTAAAAAAGTTTATCTTAGATTTGTCGAACTTAATAAATTGTTAATATATCTTTATAATGTGATTAAGTTTTCATAATATCACATAATGGTATGATTATTCACAGCCTGATACATCATCATTACCATGCACTCAGCAATATAAAATTATTAACATAAATCTTATCGAGTTAAACCATCTATCCAGTGATTCAAGTCATGAAAAATGATCTTCTGTCTAAAGCTTTATCTAGAATAAAATTAACATTTAAGTTTTTTAATAATTGTTGTTAGTTGAAGTAATTTCCATTACAAATCAAATAAGCAGAAACCAAAAATAGATTTCAAATACATTTTGATTATACTTTTATTTATTTTTATTTTTTTAGGTTTGCCTTATTAGTTTGGGGTTTTAAAGAGTTAAATTTGAATTCCAGTGATCCAACTGGTATCAATGCCTTCACTTCCCATTTACTTGGCAAATTAGGATACAAAGTTATACAGGTACTTTCTTTTATTCTAAATATGTAGATGTATATATATAATTAATAAGCAATCATTAGGCCATCCCATAATTGAAGTGAAGTCTTGTCTCTTTTTCTGAACTTAAATACAGACATTACTTTTGGGATGACCTGATAGAAACAGATATTTAAGATCAATGTATTGACCTTAAGTCAGAAGCAAAAAATAAAATTCATTTGAAATAGGAGGCCATGTATTTTAAATGGTAGTAAAGTTTTATTATTTATTGTTGCATTTGTTTTCAAAATCATCCAAACAAATTTAGTGCCAGCTTCCAATTTGATTATTTACTCCCATAATATTTAGCTAATAGAATACACATTTTGGCCAGCTGTTTCCATTCCTTTTTCCTTCATTACATTCAAACTACCGTAAATCTGTGCTCTCTTCACACTTCAAAGCATGTAATGAATTATCTCTATGATAGTCTTTGTCTTATTATCCTTGTCCACTATGGTTCTTAGTAATAAAGAATAATAATAATAATAATATGACCTTTTCGCTTCATCTATTGCTAAGAGATATTCTTTTCTCCATTCTCTGACTGCTTCAAAAATGTTATTCTCTTAGTACTTTTACTTATTTTATTTTGTAGTTCAACATTTTGATAACCGATAAAAATAAGCATGCAAGATCATTAAATGTAATGCAATGTAGAAGAGATGGGCAGAAGATAGAACTGTTTGGTGAAACAGTAGTGCTGTCTCCAATCAGTCTCTGGACTGAGGACTAAATGAATGAATTGTAATTTTTGGGCTCTTCTATGACTATTTAAAAATTGGCACACCAACTGTAATTTTCTTATTTTTCCACAACAATCAATGTGGGTGGCTTAAAAAAGAAAATCAAATATTTGCTGTTTAATAATATAAATTAATATTTTTTTATAAAAATATCAAAGGATACAATATTGTAAACCTGTTGTAAATTAATTTCAGGTAGCACATTATTTGCAAAGCAGTATTATGCTGTTACTCTATTATTTGAACCCAACCTGCAGCTTTCATGTCGACAATCACATATTTAGACTAAAAAAATTATATCTTATAATGAAGTACAATTTAAATCATAATCTTTTTTTAATGAAATTTTGTAAACCATAAATAATAATGCTATTATTCTCTTTTTTTTTTTTTTTTTTTAAGGTAACTCATTTAGAATTCAGTGGATTAAATACAACACTAAAGAAAGTACAGTATCTTCAACAAAAGATATCAGAATCCTTCAAATAAATAAATTGTAAATAATAAAACTATTTATGTAAATATTACCCGTTGTTTGTTTGCTTGTTACTTACTTGTATTTCTCCACTGTACAGATCAACACTTTTGCATTTGAACATTATTCGGTAAATTATTCTTGTTTCACTGAAGACGATGAATTCTTAAAACTATTTTAGCTTGAACTGCCTCGATTAACACTAGAACAGACAAAAAAAAATTGCGTGGTCTGCAAATTTGTTTCCATATCAACTGTATGAAAAATCTTTGGGCCAAACTGCAAGAATCCTTATTTCAGCTTTGACATAGTCCCATCTTTTCAGGTAAGCCTTAGACTTCAATGATCAACCAAATTTTTCACTCAAAGACATTGATTTGGAAGTGAAAAGGCCTACCTGGATTTTTTTAGGGAAAAGAAAGGAAAAAACATACTGAACTAAATAAATAATCAGGATATTTAATTCAGTAAATATTCAGCAATGTATTAGTAAAATTTGGAAATTTTTGAAGTTATCAAATCCAGTAAAATTGAAGGATTAGATCAATTTCTTATCAACCACAGTTTATTTTAATAAAGCTGAATTTACAATTAAAGTTTCTATCAAACAGAGACATTTGTAATCATGAAAGTACTTCCCATGCTCATCACTGGTAGCTTCTGGGTTTTCAGCTCCACAAATATATATCCAAGAAATGGATCATAAGAGACATAGTGAAGGGGTGGGATTGTTTAGCAATAGTGACAGGTGTTTTGTCCATCAGTGATGGGATTAAGATTGATTGTGTTGAAAGATTCAGCGAGAAGGAAGTGGGTTAGTTTGTGTTAGGAGAGGGGTTTGGCTTTAGTGATGTTCGGGGTTGTGTCCAATTTGGTTGTAATGGGTGACTGTGTATGAGGGGTCTTTGGTGTTGAAGGCATATTTGTGTTTTTTGATGGATAGGGGATGGCATGTTTTTCCCACATCAGGAGTATTGTTTACATGAGATCTAATATGCAGTGTTTTTGGGATCGTTATGTTGTGTGGTGTCTGTTTGGGGATTTGAAGGCTAGGGTGAGTTTGTGTGGGGCATGGAATTTTTTTAATAAAATATTCAAGGGTGAAAGTAGGGAAGGGAATATATTTGAAATAGGGTTTGATTTCTATGGCTTTGGTGGGTTTTTTTTTTCAACATGTAGATGGTTGAGGTGGTTATAGAAGAGGAGGAAGGGTATGGTATATAATGTTGAGTTTGTGTTGTGAAACATATCAGTAATGCCCTGCATATGAGGAAGTCAATAGTTTTGATTTTGTATGAATACATGTATTTGAGTTTTAATATATGTATCTGTTGGAGCTTGTGGGTTTCCTATATCTAGTGGTGTGTATGGCGTTGTTTCTTTAAGTGATCAAGACCCAAATAGTTGTGTGTTTGTTGGAGGGCTGTTGTAATTTGAGATCTACAGAGTTGAGGTGTTCTTGTATGTGTGTGATGTGATGTGATGTTTGACTGCGAGGATGACTATATCATAATTTAATGTGTGGGTGGTAAATAGAAAGCATTTGTTTTTCAATATAGAGGGAGGTCAGCAATGGGTCCAAATGAGGTCAGCAATGGGTCAGCAAATGGCTAGGCCCATGAATAGACTGTGTTTGGATGTATGTTTTATTGTCGTGGGAGAATTATTGCCTGTTGTAAATAATATGGATGAGGAAGTCAATTTGTTTAATGGTTATGTCGAATTGGCAGAAGAGCGTGTCATCATCCAAGAAATCGTGAAGTGCTTGTTTGATAGTGTTGTACATGATGTGGCGTCAAGGGAGTAAAAGTATTCCTTATCAATTTTCATGGTTTTAATTTGGTGAATGAATTGTGTTGTATTTTTGTAGATGTAGACAATTTTGTTGTATATGTTTTAAGAATGGTGAATAAGGTGTTTGCAATGAGAAAGTTTCTGGTGTTGACTTATTATCGTTTGGCTTTTAGGATATTAAGATTGTTTGAATTTATGGGAAGGTGGTAGTGAAGTTTTTTGGGGCAAGTTCTTTACTATAATGAAAGAAATTTAGCATAATTTATAAAGGCCTATGTTGGAGTAGGCCCAATCAATGGCAAAGTTATTAGTTTTGTGTGTGTGTCTTAGAGTAGCATGGTTGTTCTAAATGGGTTTGGGCCATTGTTTCGTAATCGTGTTTATGCACGAGAAAAAAAACCTCTTAAGAACAACTATGAAACTACAAGTATCCTACTCACTTGAAAACATCACCATAGATAAATGTACAGAACTAATAACCTTTGTCATTGATCGGGCCTATTCCAACATATGCCTTTCTGAACATTTTGCTAAAAAACTCACCCCAGAAAACCCCACTATCACCTTCCTGCTCAAAACCCAAATGAAACAATATCTGCTCAAAACCCAAATGAAACAATATCATGTTTACCAAGTAAGTGCATTTCCTATTATCCTTATTTCATCAACGCATAACATTAAGCCTTCTCATTCTTTGTTTTATAAACATGAAAAATTAAAAATCCCTTAAATTCAATGACTAATTGTATAAAACCTGAAATAAATTTTAAGAAGAGGGTAAGAAAAATCTGAAAATGCACAAATTCGTAAGAATTGTTTTTAATGCATTGAGTCATTATCAAAAGCAATCTGTCCCAGATTGCTTTTGATAATGACTCAATGCGTTAAAAGCAAACAATTCTTACGAATTTGTGCATTTTCAGATTTTTCTTACCCTTTTCATATTACATTTATGCACGTTAAACCTTCTTTATTATTAAATTTTAAGAAGTTATCAGAATATGACTCTCTAAAATCTTAACTGGGTAAAAAGATTTATTTTCTTAACTAACTTACAGTCAGCATAAAACTCATAGAAGCACAGGAATCAAACATTTCTTGAAAAAAATAAAAAGATTTGAACATCTTTCTTTGTCTATCTGAAATTATATTGCAACCAGCTGATCCCTGATCAAGATATCATTAGTCACACAATGAAAGGATTTTTCAATATATGATAGGTAAATATAAGTACAATAAGATCATAAGCTTATATCCATTTCTCAATTTTATTTATAATTATTTTACAAATCACTATTAATTTTATCTAAGAATATATTGGAGAAAAATTACAAATTAATACACTTATTAATTTTGTTGAATCTCCTTGTTATATCAAGGTTCTAACCAACTGATTGAATCCAGGAGGGAAAGATGGAATACTATATACATTTATATTGCAAAATAAAACATAATAAGAGGGAAAGAGTTTAGAAGATTCAGAGATCAGTGATGGGAGTTAAGGATCCAGGGTAGACATTTTTCTAAATTGAGGGGTAAATTCTATACAATAGCATTGCATCAGGAAAAAAAAAAAAAAGAGATTAATGGATACCTCACAAGAAGTCAAAGACCAATTTCAATGAGACATTTTTATATCTTTTGTTGTTCATTTTGATGAATTATTTTGATGGTCTTCATTTCTAATCTTTCCTGGTATGTCAAGTTTCTTTGAACTTTGTGAGTTTAGAAAACAGGCAAAATGACTTATTTTATATCTGCTACTTTACAAACCTTCCCCTTTCTAAATTCCAAGAAATGCTTCCGAAAACTTAATATATAAGGCCTAGCTAAAGTGTGGCCACCAAGAGTTGAGCCTTAGCCATGCCTCTTCAAACAAAGAACACATTTCACAATAGGGGTGAGGGTTGTAAAAGAAAAATTTGGGGGCAAAAAAAAACAAGATTAGGAATTTTTTTTAAAAATATTTACTATTAAAGAAAAAAATTATTTATAAAATAATTATGAATAACATTTATATTGTCAAGAAAAATCAAAATAATGAAAAAATAACTAGATACAATTGGTTAAAAATCTTTCAAATCAGACCAAATTATTATTAATTTTATTAAGATTGGAAAACTATATAAAGTATAAATTATTCAGTCGAATTAATTCGGAAAAATGTAATTCTGAAGCACTAAAATGTTAAAACTTTATTAATCGCTGACGGAATTGACGAGAATATTACTGTAAATTTCTAACTTTTGTTAAGTTTCTTTTCTTTTGTATTAGATAATTAACTATTAATTTATAGTTAATAATTATATATTAATCTATCGGCACTTACATTACAGGTATTCTTTATTTTAATTGTTAAATAAAACATTATTACCATGAAGTGTATATATTTGTTACTTACATTAATTAATATAATTTATATATAATTCATTTTTCATAATTTAAATAAATAAGAAACAGTATAAATATAACAGTTCTTTAACAGCAAATCAGTTTTATACATCGTTACAGTTAAAATATAACATAGTTATTATTATATGTAAGAAAAATAGATATATAATGTCGTATTTTATATCATCAATTCCTCTGTTGTAACCAAGAAACAAAATCTGTGCATTTCCCCTGAAAATGGAAATTATCACACTGACCCCTCAAATGACTTCTTAGACTCTTCGCCTATCACGTGACATAGGCGTGGCTAAGGCTCAACTCTTGGTGGCCACACTTTAGTCTCTTTCTAACCCTCCACCCCACACACAAATACAGAATCAGTTGTTGAACCAGGATTATGATAATTAACAAATGATTAAATCAAAATGTTAATGGCAAGAAATCAATTGCTCAAAAGCTATTAAAATTATTAATGTAAGTTATGAAACTATTAAAATATACTTGCTAGATGTAATTGAATAACTTGACAACATTGCTAATAGTTACATATTGTAAATAATGTTCTTACTCAGACTTAGAAAAATATAGATTTTAAATCAATGTTTAATATAAGGAATAGTGCAAATTTGCTATCGGAGGAGGCTAAAATATTGTATCCCTTGCAAAACTTTTTAAATATGAAAAACTGTAGAAGGTGAGTTATCTTAGGAAAAATTTTGCATATTGCCACATGCCCCAAAACAGAATCATAATATGGCAGTGTAAAAATCCAAGAATGACATATCTGGTTGAGTTTCCTCTCTGTTGAACTTAGCTCTTCTATTACCAGACATATTCTAAATTCAGTTTTTGAATTCAATTCTTATGTTTAAGATAGTAAGAATTAATAATTTAGCTAAGTCTCACTTAATTTTCTGGTTTATTTATTGTCAAAATCCCTTTTTCTTTAATATGCACAATTGCATTAAAGACAAAGGACGGAACTCAGTTTCTCCTTATGAAATTATAAGGCAATGAATATTAAATACTAACTGAATAGTCTTCATTCTTAAGTTGCAGCATTTCACTTGTTTAAATTAATCAATTTGTTTCTTTGATTCGATTTGTAAGTTTTTTGGAACAAAGTAAACCCAGACTCGGTCCAGTCCATTACCAATCACAGTAAATGGCTTACAATTAGGTAATGGAAAACGACAAGCCAATACCATTGAGCCTTCTGTCAGCTCCACTGCTAGTTTGTTTTCTAGTTTTGGCATCTATAAAAAAGATAATAGTAATAATAATAAATTAATCTTTACAATCTTGAGAAACTTTGTTACAGAGTAAAAAAAAAAAAAAGTTTTTACACAATATTAATGTACATGAAATGAATAGAGTTGAAGGCAGGTCAACAACATATTCACAAGAAATAATAATATCTCAGAAATCAATATATTCAGGATGATGTAGGCTCTCTAACGACTGTTCTTCGACACAAAAGAAAATGAGAATACACCAAAAGATACTTGTAAGGACTACTGCTGCACCTTCTCAAAAGAAACGCACTTAAAAAGGAGCACATGTTGAATTTTAAAGTGACATCAAAAATGATCATTACATTGAATAGCACCAATGATAAGACATTTTTGTTAAAAAAAGGAAAGCTGAAAGTGGTTTTTCCATTAATTGTATTAGACTGTTTGCAATAATTTCTTAAACATCTGATATCTCTACACTCTCTCTATTATGTTAATGTATTGTTTCTGTTCTAATATGGAAGTACGTATATTGGAAGTTCTAATACGGCTGGTATACTTTGGGTTTTCCCATTCCCATTGATAGTTACTTATCAATAGCAAAACTGAATACATATTTTTTACATATGTTTGCTGATGTTTTTTATTTCTTTAATTCCATAGCAATTTTAGTAATTCACCCATTGGAATACATTAGAATATTTTTTTTAATATTAAAAGTTTGAATGTTTCCTGTGTGTATCTTTCAGTGATATTTCTATAATGTGCACAGATTAACTTTCTGCTTAAGTACTGACACTGTCAAAGTGAAGAAATGAGGAAATTTCAAGAAAACTGCTTTAAAAAAAAATACAATTGTTACTATACTTTAAAACTCTTTATCAAGAGAGCAGAATAAAATATTGTTTGTGCTTTAAAAATTAGTTCCATAAAGTGCCTCTGATATGTAAACACTGTGAAATATGGGAATGATAGTGGAAACAAAGTGGGCATTTGCAATTTGAAAATTTAAGCAAAGCCTAATTTCAATCTGGCTTAATCATTTATACTTATTCGGCAATTTATTGTAATTCAAAGAATACTTGTATCATCGAGTCAGATTCAGAGTTTGCTGCCTGAAAGCATATATCTCACTGTGTTTTTGCACATTTTTATATACAGATAGACTACTGACTTATGACTAACCAATGTATGATCATTTGCACTTACAACCGAAGGAACCACAATACATGTAATTTTTTGCATACAATTAACTTTACTAAGTCACACATATATCCAAACACTTTTAATGTATATTATATGTATGATTTCTGATATATACTGTATTGTATATGATTTTGGACTTACAATGTATCTCTTTAGAATGTAGCCCCGTCGTAATTCAGGAACTATTTATATTTAAATTTTTGGAATACTGTATTGTAAAAATACAAACATACTAATGAATACTGCAAATTAAAATGCCAAACAACATTTGAGTGCCTGGACTAATTATGGGCATGATCCCATGGACAAAATAAAACCTTATTAATAATAAATATAAAAAAAAAGCTAACAAAAAAAATTATTAAAAAAACAACAACAAAATTTCAGCTAACTTTAAAAGAAGAAAAATACAGAAAATTTATAGATAAATTTTTGGATGAATTCATAGTAAACATTTGTCGAAACAGCTTGGATAGTATATTTCATTTTGTAAAATATCTTTATGACTGGATGTTCAGTGTTTAATTTGAATTCTTTTACATTAAAAACATTGGGAAAAAAGATAAAAAAAAACAAAACTTAATACAGTAGAGTCCCGATTATCCGAGTAAATGTGGACCAAGACTAATGCGGATACCTGAAAAACTCGGTTAAACCAAAAATTGTAAATAAAATAATCGTCTAGGTTTAAATGTATATTTTAACAAATACAAAAGTTATACAGATACACCACATACAATTCATATTGAAAGAGTTCTTTTACTTAAAAAAGTCCTTAATTGTTTTTTGTTTTTACGTTACTTTGGCGTTTTTCTGCAGCAATGTTTCGGCATTTTTTTAAGGATAACCCAGGATTGTTGGTATCGAAACATTCCCCGATTCCAGGTGAGGGGTCATATGACTAGACGAACGAAGATTAATTTGCGAAAAAAAAATCCCAGAAATATTTGATGGCTCGGTTAAAGCGGAAACTCGGATAATCGGGGTTTTACTGTATATCGTTTCTACATCTGAATTTTAATATTAGTTTTTTTTTTTTTTTCTTTTTTTTTATTTCTTTACTAATATTGACTAGTGAATGCAAGTTATTTGCTTTTTTTTTTTTCTTTTAAATTGCAAAAATTAATTTTTTTATTTGAAATTGGAGTATTTTATTCATTATAAAAGTTCTAGTCTTATCTGAATCTGAGTGTTCTACTGAAAGTTACTTTCTTTATGAAATGCCATATTTTAAAACTGAACCCAGAATATTCATTGGTTGAAAACTTTACATTCCTAAAATTCTTTATTACTTCTGATTTCTTAAAGACAACTCTTTATAGTCAAATATTAATTTACTTACCATTTCCTCAACTCCAAATATTACTACATTCTGATATTTAGAAAGGTCAACCTAAAGGAAAAATAAATCTTATTGTAGGGGAAAAAAATCCTTTTAATTAAAGAACAATTAAAAAAAAAAATGATGCTAACATTTCTTTACCTTCCATAAATCCAATCGTAAAAATTTTGTATTCTTTGAGAAACCTTTCATCCAAGAATTAATCCTTGAATACCAGATTAGCCAAGGATTAAGTTCAACACCAACAGCAACAAATCCTATTTTGGCAGCTTCCAGTACCTATAGATAGAATTTTACCAAAAAAAGAATATACGAAATCTAGGATTGATTATGTGACAAAATATAACTCCATTATTTCATGAAAAATAGTAGTTAATTTAAAGTAGCAAATATTGCTTTTGGAATCGGTTTGATTTTGTATGCATTTCCTACAGCTATAATTCAGATGATTGGAAAGTCTACTAACTTGAAAATGGGCTAATAAAAAAGATTAAGTAGATATTGCAAACCAAGAACAAGTTATGTATTAAAAAAGAAAAAGAAATGAGGAATTCATCGTCAATATGAGATCCCTAATATTTTACTTAATCCCCATCTAATATACGTGCTTGTTTTTGATGATTATATAAGGGATGTACATTATATTACACTTTTCTAAGTCATATCTGTGATGAAAAAGCTAAGTCCCCTTATTTTCAGGATGTTCTGATACAGAATACTTTGCAGAATGTGACTTCAATCAGTACGGATTCAATATTTTGTCGTTTTGACTTCATTATTGGTTTTATATTTTTCCATAATAATCAACTACATTTACTTGTACTACGAATTAATTTCTTTATGATAATGACCATTAACCAACTTCATGTAAGACACATTTCTCATTCAGAGCGGTAGTTTTTCTAATACATTAACCTGCACTGTGTGAAGTATACCTGTACTCATTTTTTTTTCTTTTGATATTAAAAATATGCTTAATGGTTAAAACCTACACAAATCATTACATTTTCATGATTATGAAATATAATGAATTAATATAATTCCATTATTTCACTTTAAATGGCATTACAGTGCCTATTAAAACTTAAGAATGGATCGTCAAACATGAATGAAAAACATCACTTGAGATTTATGAAAAATTAGGAAACAGAAGTTGGGAAACGCTGCATTTAATCAATACTGTGCAATTCAATTTTCGTATAAAGTGTGTATGCTTTCTCTATCATTCAAATGATAAATATAAAAGTGTCCTTTAAGACGTAATGCAGCACCTGACATTATGTCCCAAAGGAAGCTGGAATGCTGATTAACAATCACAAAAAAAAAAAAAAAATGGTTTATTGCTGTAGTTCGACTATCAGACCTCTATAACATATCTTAACAACACAATCCATTATCTTAAAGATGGGGTTGTACAAGACTACATCAAAGTAGTGCAGTTATACTATCAATCTAACAATATTATCTTTAAGTTCAGACCATATTGAAACCACAGCATTCAATTGTTAGATTTCAAAAACTGTATTCTATCAACTTAAGATTTGTAGATTTCAAACGCTTTTTGCAATCTACAATGCTTAATAAATATTTTTAAGGATATCCATTAATAATGATAATCAACTTATTTAGGGAGGAAAAAAATATTAAAAAAAACTATTTATTTTTTACTGCCAAAAGTTAAAATTCAAAAAGCCCGTAAACTGATTATTGAAAAATTGACCAGCCTTCGGAAGGAGGCGGAGGCACTTAAATCTTAGATCGGATCAAATCTGATTTTTTGGTCAATGATATTTTTTTGGAAGAATCCTTAAAAATTAGAAAAGAATGAATTGATATTTTGCTTCACCCACCAATCTTCCATCTCCACTTCCTAAATCAATGAGCTTCCCTGCTCGATTCCTTAATCCTATCTTGATATTCCGGATTTGGTTATTTGTAGCCGGAATAAAAGGCAAACAAATTGAGCGAAATGCAGGAAGTAGAAAAGGAGTGGTTAGAGCCACAAGGGAAGTTGTCACCGAACCTATCACCACCAATCCAACCATCCCAACCCATTTGTTCTTCAGCTGTGGCCGTTCGTTATCATCGGTAGATTTACAATATATACATTCTTCCGCCATTAGAATTAAACTCATAGAACCCTCAAATTGCGCAAGTGCGAGTAACTTAGTAGCCAATCAAGTCTACCGAACACCCGCATCCACTGCGCAGTCTCAGTATTGCCAATCTTTCCAAATCTGGAGGTTTTTAAAAGGAGTTTCTGATAGAAGAGTAAATTAGTGTCGGCGGGAAATCTGAAAGTTTATGATTTAAATAAATCAGAGATTTCGGATATTTTGCATTAGTATTTCATACCTGACACTAGAACTGTATGGAAAAAGACAGGGACGTCGGAACTGCGGTGACGGGGCGAGTTGCTCTCCACTTTTCTAAATGGGGCAGCAGACACTATCTTTCGCCACCCCCCACCCACCCCAGCTATGTGTAAAATTGACTATTTAAAAGTAAATATGAGTTTCGCTTCGTCAAAATAAATAAAGGAATGTGTGTAATATCGAATTTTATCAAATTCTTTTCTGTAAAAAAAAAAAACTTTTTTTCTTGATTCTCCTGAGTATACTGAAAAGACATCACTGTGACTATTTATCACCGTCCTCGGTAGAATCCATGCCCTGATAAGAATTTTGTTTTTTGCGCCCTCCCTTCCCCTTTAGGACAAAACGCAGAAAAATAGCGACTAGTTGGCAGGGACGTCGGGGCAGAGGGCGATCCATTGTCCATCCACTTTTCTGAAAGGGGGGGGGGGGGGGGGGGGGGTAAAAAATCCCCCCCCCCCCCCAATCCACTAAACTATGTGTAAAATACACAATTTGGTAATTTCCTATTTTTTGTTAGTAAAATCATTAGTTTCGCCTGGTATTGTTAACATAATTTTAAGAGTAATTTCGTTAATGCCAGGCAGATAATGTGAAACTAACAACTAACTAGGAAAAAGTAGAATGCTTATTTCAAAATGGTTTTGCACGATCTTTTACTAGAAAAACTAACCCTTATCTTCAGATAACAGTATTGCACCATGTCACCACGGCCGGCGGCCATTGGGGTACCATATTATCTCAAGATCGCAGTTAGCCAGATGAAGGTTAGTTTTTCTAGTAAAAGATCGTGCAAACGATTTTGAAATAAGCATTCTACTTTTTATTAAAAAAATGTGTCTTTTTTTTTTTTTTAGTTAATTGTTCGTTTCACATTATCTGCCTGGCATTAACGAAATTACGCTTATAATTATGTTAACAATACCAGGCGTAACTAATGATTTTACTAACATAAAATAGGAAATTACCAAAAAGGGAATTCTAAAAAAATAAGATGGATATCCCAAAAGATAAAAAGTTAGTTAAAATTACTAATGTAATTTATCGTCGTATTTTTTAAAAAAAGAATCAGGACCTTTTCTAAGGTTATTATCTACTGTGCTGTTGGGTGAGGTGAGAAGGGTTTAAATTATGTTTGATGACGCAGTTAGATAGTTCATGGTTAATGGTAGGGGTGTTGGCGATATGCCAAGATTCTCGCAAAGTGAGAGGAAGGTGTTCGAGGGTCTGGTCTATTATATGAGTTTTTTTGAAATTGGGTTTGTGGTTGGTAGATTTGCTATGAAGAAATAAGATAGATTTGAATTCATCCTTGTTTTTGAAGTTTGTTTGGTGCCGTTTAATTTTTTTGAATAGGTTTGGGTCAGGGCCGGATCTATGGTACCGCCAGTCCCCGCATTGCGGGGGGGGGGGGCCGATGAAAAGGGGGGCCCGCGCCGTTCGACCAAGTAGGGGTTACAAACTGCTCAATTCAGTCAACATGGACAGGAGAAAATACATAACAATTTTAGCAGTTCTGATTCCAAAAGAAATCAGAGAAACAGCATTTTTCAAGCATTTGAATATTTTTTTAATGTTCACAGTACTGCTAGACTGGGATTCATTTTTAACTCCGGATATAATGCCGTCGGAATATTAAAATAAAATAACATTCGAATTAATATAAAGTTTAAGAGTTTACCATAATTGTCAATAATCGCATTAAAAAATAAGATGTTAACAGCAAATTGAGATAACACCATATTGCAATAAATATAATAACATTACTGTAAAGTTTTATGAATTCTACTGTAAAGGTACTGACTGATATGTGGAATTTGATTAAAACCATTGTTACTTTAGAATAATATCTATAAGGTTATTTTAGCTTAAAATCTGATGATTGAATTTATAAGATTAAAAAAAAACAAACAACATTTTGATTTATGTTAGCCTACATTTGCTATTTATAAAAGATGATTTTTTTTCCCTATAATTTCGGAGCAAGTATTTCGCTGATATTATTCCTTTGTCTTTAGGTTGAAAATAGTTAAATCCGGAGGAATGTTCATAATCGGGGCCGGATTATCGAATAGACAAATGAGAAAAATGTCTAGGGCCGGTTTTTTGAAGGGCCCGGTCAAACTGTCTATTTTGAAAAGATTTGTAAATAAAATAGTTTACTTTTTCGTGTGGGAGAGGGAGGGGGCCCGTTGAGAAGAAAATGTCTAGGGTCCCAAAGTGGGTTAATCCGGCCCTGTTCATAATCCGCTTGGTATTTGTGATTAAAGAAAGGGGGACTGGAGGGGAAAGACAATTAAATATTCAGTCGCTCACTGCCAACACCCCCTACATCCCCTACCATATAACACAGATGTGTCCGTCACTAATGCCTTACAATATGAGCTTCATTAATTCATTATTATTGTTGATCTGTTTGCTTACTAACATTGAAGTGTTACCAATGTGTTATGCACATGTTTATTACATGAATATTGTAATGAAAAATTCTTTTAAATTGCTACTAATGTTTGTTAATAGGAATTTGTAATTTAGGAGAAGCCTATTTTAATTTCTGTAGTGTTATAGTCTTATGTAGATGCCTGTATTATAAGCCTCGTAACATGTGACAAGTTATGAAATTATTTAAATATATATGGTTTTACGTGTGTATGGTCCTGTTTTTAATTTTTATTGATATATGGTATTGGACATGGTTTTTGAAACTGCAATCTCATTTTCATGGGTTAACTTGCACTGACATACTTTATAATCTAAAATTTGAACTTTTGTTCATTCTTTCTTGCAGACTTCTTAAAGTATTGATGAAAGTAATTCTTATAATCTCTTTTATCCTTTCCTGACATGATTCTGTTTTTTTGTTAACCAAATAGTCAAAAATGGATATAAATTGATTCTTGCTCTTTCTGCTAGTAGACAATTTCTATTGCAAGTATTGTATTGATGATCCCTGATTTACATATCCCGTCTGTTTTGGGCCATTCCATACCAAGTCATCCAGGGCTGACACCCACTTGCCACAGATTTCTTTGAAAATTTGTATGTTCAATGTATACAGTAAGTTAAGAAAAAAGACAAAATTTTATCCAATTCTAACAATTAGTTTCAGAGTTATAGCCTTTCAAAGTTTTAGTTGATTTGAACTTCCGAGGACAATTTGGGCACCGAACGAGCTTGTATGTATTTGCGTTTTCCTGGATAAAATCAATGTTTATAAAGCTAGAGGTTTGAAACTTCATTCATTTGTT
>JAFIDM010012231.1:145070779-145089969 GCA_023159025.1 Thereuonema tuberculata
TTTTTCTCTATCCTGGAAATTGTTTAAATTCATATACTTATTTTTTTCTGTAAACTATAGCAATCATTTTCCTAGGATTAAAAATAATTATCAACCATTTTTCAGAGAAAAATGTTACAAATTAATAATTTTTTGTTTTACATTTAAAAGATAAAACAAATCTTCCAAGAATTCGTCTTTTACTTTGCAAATTACACCAAAGTAATGCATGTAGTTAAGTTACACGACTGAGCATTGTATTTTTATAGAATACTTTTAGTTTCAGGAATCCTTTACTGTCCTTTACAAGCAATCAATAGCATTATTATTTTATTGAAACAGCTTTAACAACGTTACTTCTCATGACTAAAATTTGGTAAAAAGACAATTTCAACATTACATCATTTTGAATAATTCAAATGGAAAAAATGTTACAAACATTATCATAGAGAGATTTGAACACTAAATCCTCTCTGAAAAAAAAAATAAAAATAAAATAAATTAAATAAAAAAAGATAAAAACAAAAAAAAAAAAAAAAACAGATGTATGTCTTGAAGACCTACTGAAAAGCAGAAAAATACAGTAATCTGAATGATGAAATATGAAAACCACCCTTAAAAAAATAATCTATCAAAAAATTTAAATGTCTTCATAAATTACAATTTCAGCTTTCCTAAATAACACTGAAAAGAGCTTTTATTACTATTAGAAAGGGAAATTTTGACAATTTTATTAAACTCCTCTTTCCAACATAAAACTATCACATGTTATAACAAAAAAATAATAAAAATAAATTAATAAATTTATCTCAATAAAAAAAATCAGTCATTATATAGTCATTATAAAGGAGTTATTAATAAGTTCACTTACATGATCACTGATTAGTTTTAAAAACTCCGTTGCATCTTCTTCGTTAACTGCCTGAAGAAGAGCTTCTCCAGCGGTCTTCATCCTAGTAATTCATAAATAACTCCATTAGACATTTCAGAATCAAAACTCTAATGTACTCACAAAAACAGGCAATGTAATAATTTCATTATTTCTCATCTATTAAAAAAAAACATTAAAAGACATCAATGTAGATTCCCAAAATACTTTAAAAAGCCAAAAATACAGAGATAAGCAAGAAAAACAGAACTGGCCCATTAATTTTTAAATAAAGGTACATAAAGCATGTTTTTTTCTTCTTTTTTCTTTTTTAAATCTTTTGATGTATAATATCAATATGAACTGCGATCTTAAGACTGGAAAATCAAAACACACAATTAACTTTCCATACCTCCTATTATAAAAAGAAAAATTTCAGAGCTTACAATGACAACAGTAAGTTTTGATAAAGAGCTTCCTACTCCTATATCCACATTTCATAATAATACATTAATGGAAACCTCACATTTCAGTCTGAACTTAAAATTAAACTATCAGCATCTTATTATTGTAATGATTTTTATAGTTGTATTTTGTATTAGTTCTATTTATCCTATTTTATTCTATTTATTCTTATATAATTTTTTAGTGTTCTGATCAATCAACATTCATTCAAATTAATCGTTAATTCTGTTTATTTTCAAATTTTACTCGTTGGCGTGCTTTTCCTTGATTTGTCGTAATTTAAAGTTCAGTTGAAGATCACATGTTATTTAAATCCACCAATCAATTGTAAAAGCACGCCAACCAATCGCAGCCCCTGTACATAAGTTTATTTTAACCTCTGATTTCCCATGAATAAACAGATCCAGTTTAGATCCTGTTAGAACTCCCACTAGCTTCAGTCTACTCTTCATTTCACGAACCGAAACAATATTACCACAATATAAACAGCTTTTTAGTTCTTTTGATCAGAGATGGAATTGACAGATGGACAAATATGTCAATTCTAGCAAAAAAAAAAATCATCTTAAATTAATTTATTATTTTAAAGATTTTTTAAAAATTACATTAACTTTATCCTTTACAATACTCAACAGGTGTTACAAACCTTAAAGATACATCATGTAATAATGTTTGGAATCTATGTTACTCAAGAAATATAGAATCTAAAATATGTATTACACATGCTAGATGAAAATATTACAGGGTGTCTACAAAGTCTGAATAAAAAAATTCCCTGATTTTTCCCCGATTTCATGAACAATTTATTTTAAAATTCCCTGATCTGTTCAACCAAAAAAAAACCGATCTGTTCAATCAAAAAAAAACAAACAACCTCCAAACTGATCTTCGATCAAAAAATTCCCTGATTTTAAGTAATAATTGCAAAATTCCCTGATAATTCCCTGATTTTTTCCAGAATAACAAAACTCCCTGACAATTCCAGGTTTTCCCTGATTTCCCGGTTCTGTAGACACCCTATATTAGGTAGAAATTATCTCAGATTAACATTTATGAGGAAGTTTTCAAATTTATTAGTGGTCTATTAAGTTATACATCAAAAATGTCTTACGAATTTTTGATTCAATATCTCTACTACTGCTACTGGAATGAACCAAAAAAATTCTAGTGAAAATTTCAAAGCTCTTTAGAACTTTATGCATCTCTTTATCCAGAGATGCAATTTCACACCCAATCATCTAAACCCTACAAAAGAAAAAAAAATGTCCATTTTTTTATATTTTTTTTTAGGGTTTAGGATAGCTAATGGTTTTATATTTGGCATACAGTTATGTCTCCAAAGGAATAGATTGCAATCTCCAAAACATAATTCTGTCTTTTAGAACAAACACAGCAGAGTTTTTGAAAGATAATGAAATTTTCTAATCACAATATAACACAGACAGGTCCTTCAGACAAGACCCTCAGCAGGTCCTTTTTCAAACAGGAAATATTTTATATAAACATATAGAATTTATTGTTTTATCTACGTCTGTTAATGCAGTTCAATTCTACACCCATTGGACCAATTGCATGAATATTGTATATAACAAGATCACTAAAATTTACGAACTTTAAGTGGAGGTTAACTGCAATATTCACAGAATTAACAGAGCAAACCAATACTTTCGAACTATTATTCAAAGAAAGTTTGCAAGTAACGTATCCAGGAATTAAGTTATTTCTTTCCAAATCTTCACAAAAACAGACAATTTACGTCAGACTCAACAATCATGGTACCATACATACCGTAAATGCAATTTCATGTCATTCTAATAAGGTTGGTTTAAGTTAGATTTTTATGTTGAAAAAAAAAAAAATCATAATCTCCTTTCAAAAAATCATAATTTTATTTAAATTTCAGGATTTTTATCTTCCAATATCTCGCACCTCTGCTAGCCTGGAAACAATGATCTGTTCTCTTGGCAGTAGTAGGCTACTACAAATGCACTCTAACCAAGTGTGTTTATAACCAATCTCAAATTTCATTAAGTTTCAAGATTCTATCCTTTCTATTGCTCTGCTTATTTTACTTTATTTTTTTTAAATATCAGTTGCTTATGTATTGAATTCAATGATACTGACAAAATCAAAAGCTTTAATGACACATCAGCTCACTAAAATGTTAACAAGAAGTTTCTGAAAGAACTTAAGCTTATTTTCCTTATAATGCTGTTTCTTAATTTTTTTTTTTCCATCTTGTTTTGTTTTGCATTCGTGAAAATGATAAAAAAAAATTATTCGTTCATTTTTAAATTATAATGTCTGCCAATTACATACAGTAGAAAAACTGTATTTATTTTCTGAAAAAGTAATTAACAAATCAGCATTGCATACTTAAGATGTCCAAATCCAATTAATTTTAACTATATAAGAGCGTGCATAATAAACGGAAGACTTATATTATTAGGTAGCATGATTTAGTTGTAACGGTTTTCTATGGAAATTATGTCACATTCTCGTAATAATTTCTCGACAAGGACCAATATAGAAAAAAAAGAAATTCAAATATTAAGACTAAGATCGTCATATATTTAAATATTCATGCCATGTTTTAAGAAGATACATCCTGCCGTTCAAAAATTATTAAGAGGCTTACACGCATTGATTTAATGAGTATCGTATTCCTAGAAGGATAAAAAATGAAAAAAATACACATAAAAAAAATTAAAAAAAGAGCATGTCTCAAGTGAAAAAATTATAAAATAAATTATAAAATAAAAGCAGTTAACTGTCAGTTACTGCTTCAATTAAAAGTTCTAATATTGTTCATTCAAAAAAAAAAAAAAAAAGAATTACTAATAATCACTACATCTTTTCTTTACATGTTTTTGTGGAATTGTCAACAAAGACGATTATATTTTGAAAATCCGAAATTTATTCTCCTTAAAAATAATTCCCATTAAGAACATACCCACTATCCATAGAACATGAAGTAAAGACGCATCAAAATAAAAAAAAAAATCACATTTTTGAAACTATTAATAAAATCCATTACTAACCCCTTTACAAATTTTACACAATAAAAGTAGTTTTATCTTCAATTAGAATCGAAGGAGAACTCTTGTAATTTAAATCGCTATTATAAAACTTATCTTTAAATTGGGATTTAAATAAGGAATAGTTATGATAATTCAATATCAAATAATAAGCCAACTTTATAATAGAATAATCCTTCTTTTAAGTTAATACTTTAAAACGCTAAATGAATGTCATTGTAATACAGGACTAACTCTAGAATAAATCAGAAATTCAAATCGTAGTTTTTACCTTTTCTTTTAAACGAGTTCTTTGACGACCATCGTCTGTCTGAAGCAGGGTTGCCAGATCTGAATGGCTGAAAGTAGCGAGCTGAAGGACTAAAAGTAGCGAAGTTGCAATAAAAGTAGCCCAATTTTTTTTACCGACTATTTTAACTTAACACACACACACAAAAAAAAACAAAAAACAAAAAGATTTTGAAATATTTAATGTAAAACGACATTTATTGGGAACTCTTTTGCGGGAAGCGGAAGCACATTTTGAAAGAGAAAACACGTAGCGTCATTCTTATACCATGGTAGCGTCGTTAGGGTGAAATCGAGGCTAACCAGTGTTTCTCGTCGGCTTCGGGTGAAATGAATACTGAATTGTAGCGCTGATTTCTAAGATAATACTGGACCATAAATTATAAATTTCACTTTAATATTATAAAGTAAAAATAGTTTTTAACTATATTGACTTCTTTTCAATAAATACAAATGAAAATTAAAACAAATGAAATGCTAGAAAAAAAGTTGATGAAATTTTTAATTTTTTGATTATTTTGTAAAATTTAACAATTTGTTGTCTAGTAGAAATATATTATTGAACTTTCAATTCTTTTAAAATAATAATTTTATGTGTGCGCATATAATAACTATTTAAATAGGGCCAATACACAATTTTACTATATAAAAGTTTATATACACAGTGCCGTAGCTAGAGGAATGGGGGCCCCGGGGCAACAAATGATTATGGTTTCGAAAAAAAAAAATCCCCTTCGTTTGGGGGCCCCTTTTGCTCGGGGGCCCCGGGGCACTGCCCCTGCTGCCCCGGTGGTAGCTACGGCCCTGTATATACATTAAATACAAAATCGTTTAGTTTTTTGAATAATTCATCTATTATTTGACTATTTAAACGGTACCGGTAGCCATAATTATTTCTGATTTTATTATTATAAGCCAATTTTTTTTATTATTAAGTTTGTATATTTCAAACCTTGGGTTCCCCAGCAAAAACAATATGGCGGGTCAAGGACCAAAGCACATATTGTCAATTGTAAAGACGTGTGCAAGAATGATTAGGGATGTGTGGTTGTGTCCATGAATGAATAGAAAATCGCCCTTGGTTTATTGCAGTCGGACAGATAAACATATGCTTCGTCTAATGTGGCACATACTTCCATTTATCCCCAGTGAGATGTCGTTCATAAGTTTTCTGCAATTTGTCTTACGTTCTGAAATGTGCTTTGGTAAGAGCTTGTGAACCTTGCTTTTATGTCTCTTTTGAAGTCCCAAATCTTTACAGATAATCTTGTTTACGGTACGAAGAGATGTTCTTACCTTCGCACCAATGGTCCTTTGGATCGCTGGATTGTTCCCAGTCACCATTTTCTTGACTTTCTGAATGACAGTTTTTGTGCGACTTATAGGTGTCCTTGGATTTGCTTGCTTTTCAGTCCCGGAAATCTGTCCTGTACGGGCCAAACCAACACCAGCCAACATATTATGAACTCCTTTCTTCGAAATGGTGAAACCTTTTTTTCTACATGCCGTAATTATTGCGGAAAAACTAAATTTCTCGTTGTTAAGGGCTGTAATGTACCCTTCCCAAAACTGTGACACTTTCGGCGGCATTTCTCCGAACAAACTAACCCGCACTCCTCCACACTAATCTTTAAGTACTCACCTGTATGTTTGCATAAATTTGCATACCTACTGTGATTGGTTGCGTCGTCATGCGCCATGCAAATCGTTACCATAGATTGTAAACAACCCTCTGTATATTGTCTGAGTTTGAATTGTTCGTTAATATTTTATGTATATAAAACACAAATAAACATTTGGAAGTGAAAAAGACGAGAAATTAATTAACAAAATAGGCTCTAGATTACATTAGGCTTAACTTGCCGAAAAACTCAACACGCAGAGAACCACGCCACTGCGGGAAACCCAGCAGTGAACGGATTAACATTGGATTTGGTGAAATTTAAAAAAAGATTAGGCCCACACCATAAATTAGAAATCGTTATCTTTATGATTGTGTCTTCAAAAGGTGATTATTTAGACATTTATAATGTAATAGAATTAATCATTGACTTTCTTCTCATTAGTAGCAGATTAGTAGCCCAAGGTAGCACAGCTTATTTGAAAAGTAGCCCAAAAAGTCGCAAGTAGCGAAATTCAAAATTTGGTAGCGCTGAGCTTTTAAAAGTAGCCCAATTCGCTACTAGTAGCCCAATCTGGCAACCCTGGTCTGAAGTATCCGAATTTGGCGCCAGTATCAGTAGAGACAGTTATTCCAAAAACCACTTTCTGTCTAAAGACTGCATGCATTTTTAAAAATCAAATAATTATTAATAAGCATAATTTTATATATTTATTTTTAAATTTATTTCAAAAGCCTTTCGTGTTATTTCTTAAAACTATTTTTGTTTTATTGCTTAAATGCGGAGCTGCTTTACCGTTTCCGGAATATTGGGCCTAGAAGTTTTATTTTGCGTTGCGTTAAATGCTGGTTGATCAGAAGACACATTATATGAAATTAGAATCTAAGCTTAAAATTATTTTCTTTGGCTATTCTCTATCAGCTCATCTTGACTAGAGGTATTAATATTGGTTGATTTCCATTCGATGAACTATAATTTGCAAATATTTACATAAGTTTTGTTGATATAGATTAAGAAAATAATTCTAACCAGAAAATAAAACCGGAATATATCGTTTTGATTGATAAAGCGACGAAACAACAAAAAATACTTTTTTATTTGCTTTTAGATAGAAATCAATTGGTCAGACTACAGAATCCGGCTCTGTTGTGGAACTAATTTTTTTTTCGAAGTTGTGATGTCGTCGTTGTTTTGGCACTATATCCAAGATGGCGGACATGATTTATTGTTGAAATGTGAGTGGATGAAAATGGCGGGTTTTTTTACCAATACATACATCCTGCAGCTGAGCCAACCTAAATTAACCTAACCTAATCCTAATTGTTTTTGGTTGCAAATGTGCCTTAGGGAAGTTAATTGTAACTAACCTAATGTTAATTGTATTTGGTTGCAAATGTGCCTTAGGGAAGTTAATTGTAGCTAACCTAATGTTAATTGTATTTGGTTGCAAATGTGCCTTAGGGAAGTTAATTGTAGCTAACCTAATCCTAATTGTTTTGGTTGTTAATGAAATGTTTTCAAAATGTCTGACGCACAAGCATCCATTGTTTGGCAGAGCAGATCAAAGAACAATAAATCACGTGACCCCCCCCCCAAAAAAAACCCAAAAAAATATCACTCCGCATAAATAATAAACGAATAACTGATATTAAAACAAACCACGTGGTGTGTTGTTGCGCACCGAATCACAACCGTGCCGGATTCTGTAGTCTAGCCAATCAATTTTCCTCTAAACTATTTTGAGGAACGTTGATAGGCTGAATTGGGAGAGTGGGAGGAACGGCAAAACACTGACTTATGTGCTGTACCTATAATTCAATAAAAATTATGATTACATTTAAATGCAATCACTCACACGTACCAACTAAAGATGATAATCTTGTCCTTTAATATTACGCCGATCAAGGTCGATTTTCGCTTTGAATCAAATCTAATTAGCTATAAATGTTTTAATTCATAAAAAATAGTTACTTAAAATGAAGCTTTGTTAGACTATATTTTTATACGAATATATGGAAGTGAGACAAATTTGTTTGCTTAGAAAAAATAGAAAAAGCTTAAATTATTAATGTAAGTAATAATAATATATTTCTAAAGTAAGTAGCATTATTTACATGAAATTAAATTCGACCTAAAGCGAAAGATCAACTCCCATGGACTTTAAAATGACTCTTTTTAAAGTGCTGCATTACCTAAAGAAACAGGCAGCAAATGGGAGGGATATGGAATCTCTTGAGTGAAATCAAAATAGGGAGGCCCCTAGCCTCTACTACTTACCTTTGCCTAAATATGGAGTTGCCATATAATAATTAATTAGAAATGACAACTACATGAGACTAAGGTGCCCCTAAATCAAAAAATTAACTTCTGAAAAACAAAGTACAGTTATTTAAAATTATAAGTCCTTATTTCCTTATTTTTTAGAGGATTTCAGTTATTGTAATTGCTTTTACCTCATTGTCTCATATTTTTTAAATGACTCATATTAATTAAGAAAAGATAAATTATTAGCAGTAGATTAATACTATTCTCACAACCTTTGCACACACATCTTATGTTAAATTCCTATGCACTGCAGAGTACGCCCGACCTCAGCCGATTGCCCGCGAACTCTGCCGAACGCGCCCGGAAGACTTATTCAGTGTAAAAAAAAACCTTAGACTGATGCCGGATCAGCGGGGTTTTACTGTACATCTTATCTTTATATAGTTTTCTTACAACTTCGAAATTTATATTTGACAATGCAGTAGTAATATCCTGTTAATCTGCATAGGTTTCTGGAGAAAAAAGATAAAACCTAAACTTATTTTGATTATTCACAAATCAAATTATTAAATGAAAAGAAATGTTTATAATTATCAGAAATCTTTTAAAAATCCTTTGTTATCATAAGCTCAATCAGTTTTGCCTGATAAAATGAATAAAACTGAAACATAGAGATAGTATTCCACCAATTTGTCACTAACATGATGGACATTTAACAAGACCTAGATACATAATGTAACACACATTAACTTTATTGTCACATAAAATTATTATTTGAGCCATTTAGTTCAGATTAGAGGAATTCTATTTTATTTTGTATGATCGTTAATTCAAATTTGATAAGATAAAGTTTTCAGAAATCCCATCAATTTTACTATACAATGAAATTCCATTATTATAAATTGAAGCTGTACATTTCTTTCCTTTTTGAAATAGATTTAAAAACAGAACAGCTGAATATAGCTAAACTGAAACTGTTAAACATCAATGCAGCTGCCAAACATTTGTATGTGGATTATCAAGGCCCCTACCTTTCAGATGAAGAATTTAAACAAGTTCAGGTTAGTCATTTTTTTTTTCTTCACATGAAACCATCTAAAAAAATATTAGTTTAAGCTGAATTAGATTGGAGAAGGGAATAAGAGAAAATTTGAAGCTACCTTTCTACAGTTGAATGCCTTCATTGGAGAAAAACTAAATAGATTTCTGATTATTCCACAACTGTCACTTATGTTTTAATGACCAATATGATTGCCGCATTTTTTCTGATTGCTGATTTTTTCTTAACCATCTCTTCAACAGATAAAAATCCCCATTAAACAAACAAAGAATTCTTGTTTGTGAATTATGCATTTTGGTTAATACACTTTTCTTAAATTAGTAATGATTAATGGTTTTAGGCTGCTTGTCTTAGAACTGAGGTTCATCAAATCAGTCAGTGTTTGTGTCCCTGCATCTAAACAATTGTTGAACTGCTGAATGGATTTCCTTGAAACTTTATCTATATATTAAGGATTACAAGTGGATCTTGTTCTGAAATTAGTTCATTCCTTAGAAAAGCATTAGAACCTAGGCAATGGCTTTCTATTGGTATTTTAAACAAGAAATATTACTCCTGTTTGCTAATACATTAATTTGTCTGTGGTTTGATATAATTGTAATTAATCTGATTTAGGAAATTTAAATAAATAATTTCAGAAAATGCAAAATTTCTATTATGTACTATATATGTATTAGACAGATGGCGACCTCATGCTTTTGCTTGTTTCTGTTTTCTCACAATTTTTAAGTATATATATATATATATATAAAGACCATTAACAAAAATAAGCTAATATTTTTATAATTCAGAAGTTTTAGGCTTCTGAAAGATACCTTATATCCCCGATTTGTCTGTCTGTGGACATCCCATGATGCTTCGCAACGGCTTCTGTTAGCTCAGTTGTAGGTGGTCTGTTGCTCAGTTGGTTAGTGTCGTGCTAATAAAGCGAAGGTCGTGAAATCGATCCCCTCATCAACTCAAGTTTTTTTTTTTTTTAAATCATTATTTGGAATTCAGTGAATTAACAAGGTTTGAGTTAAGAATGACAATTATTCCATATAAATAGGGATGGGTAAGATAGCATGGGGTCTCAAAACAGACTCACGCAAGCATTTTCTAGACCATCCCGGCGCAGTCTATTCTAAAGTAAAGGTGATTCAGAAGCCGTTGCGAAGCACTGTGATTGGTTTACTAATCACTATCCCTACCTTGTTTTCAGAAACTTCTTGTTTTAATAATTTAATAATTAAATTTAAAATAACATTGATTCTATGTTATCCATCAAAAAAATTAAATGGTTAGTGCCTACGATAGTTACTACTTCAATTCTTGACTTGTTTGTTTGACAAATTTTCAGTTTAAAATATGTAATCATTTAGTCATTTTTTAATTCAGAAATGTCAGATATGAAGCTATAATCCATATAATACAAGCACTATCAATGAATTGACTGACTGACTGTTGCCATCAGATAAAAATTAAAAAATATCAACATTAAAAAGTAATAGAACCTGTTTTACATTTAATTTATTAATGCAGATCAGCATAGTTTTCTCCAATACAAAATGGAAATTATGAGTTATTTACTATCTGTAAATATAAATAGTCTACATATAAAATAGCATTACTATAAATAATATGATTGAATCCATACACTATTAATTATTATTACAATTCTGCAATGCAATATGATTAAATATCTACTTTCCATTTATTCATTGGCTTTGGTAATAATCAAAATTAGGGGGCGTCTATTAATTACGTGAGGTGTTTTTTAAAAATTTGGAGCCCCCCCCCCCCCTTCCCTCTTGTGGGATGTGGTGGGACACCCCTCCCCCATACCCTTTACCTGTTAAATAATTAAGTTTATTTGATATGTTCATGCATTTTGCTTCATACTACTAAATATGTAAAGCGTTACTGATGTCATCTATGAAATACATTTTTTCTGTGTAAGACGAGGAGAAAAATGATACTATGTTTAAGGTGCACTCTAATGAATTTAATTATATTTAGTAAAAGTAAAAAAATAGGCTGCGACACCACCTTCCCTAATTCTTCACTCACTCCATGGGCATTCATGTGCTTCCTCTATTGTAATGATTGGACACATATGTCCAAGTCTTTTGGTAGTGTAGGAAGACAGTCATTAGTCGTATGTATATCCCCCTTGTGCAGCAACTTCAGCCTTTCGTCGACGGCGCACAGCAGCTCCAAATCCGGGAATCCCGGGCATAGACAATATTACAAAATGTTATAATCTGTTATAATATGTATTTAAAAGTTGACTGAATTAAAAAGTTGATATGAGATTTTCATTGACACCCCCCTTCCTCCTCATCCCTTTAAATGAGATTTGGCATGCTGTTGCTTTTCATGAAGTACCATTATATATGTTTTGCCTAATAAAAGTAGCAGTTGCTATTAGCAAAGTGAAAAGAAGTACATCATTATTAAAAATCAAATCTTTATTATTACAGACATTAAACTTTAATTACAGACATTAAGGTCGTCTTAATTTGTATCATGTGCTTACAGAGAAATAAGACATTGTATGTTTCTATTTTGAACACATCAAAGAAAGTACTTGATAAAAGTGTATTTACAGTTTACAAATTTTATAAAGTACTTTCATCTTTGGGCAGATTCTAGGCTCTTCCTGAATACTTTCATATCTAATGAAAACAAAAATAAGATCATTTTTGAATAAAATTATGTTTGCACAACTATGTGATAAAAAATTCCTTTTATTAATATTACAAAATGTTATAATCTGTTATAATATGTATATTCTCTGAATTAAAAAGTTGACATGAGATTTTCATTGACCCTCCCCCCCCCCCATCCCTTTTATTATTAGTAAAATTGATATTCTTTCATCTCTTGTCAGGTTTTAGGCTAGTTTCCTTAGAAAAAGCAAAGCCAAGACTGAAATAGAATTCCTTTTGGTGTGTGTGTGGGGGGGGGGGGGGGAAAAGAATTAAAAAATGATGCAATGATTGAAGGATGAAAAGGGAATTCTATATATATAATGAATAACTATTATTTCCAAGGATAAGACATAATAGATCCATGCTAATGGAAGCATGTACTTCAGCACAAAAGTAGTATATCTTGTCAAAATATGCCTCAGTTTAATGCTAAAGTTGTGTGTTGTGTTAGTATTGTTTTGGAATTGATTGGCTCTGCAAGATTTGTCAGCTTACTATCCAAGATTTAATTGTGAATTGTTACATCAGAATATGTCGCCCTTAATCACTGCCCTGATTTCCAACTCTTCTCCAGCTTACAGTCACCACTTGGCTACTTGACCAATTTAATTAACATACACATAAATTGACATACAGTTGATGAAAATTGCAGCCTATAATTTAGTTGTGAATTATAATGTTTAGCATTACTGTTAAAAAAAGTTTTTGGAAAAAGAAAAGAAAAAATAATCTGGAGACTAAGCAGCTTATGTAAGAGCTATTAGAATTCTGGATGAGGATATGCAGTGTGTTTCAAAAAAAATGGTGACATATTTTCATAGAGATAATTTTAGCCAAAACAAGAAAAGCTCTAATGAGCTTAGGTCCTAAAACAAATACTTGCCGAGATATGGACCGGTCGTCTTTCATCACTATAGGAAGTGCTCTGTGTGGTTTCCATTCATTTCCACACATCACGCAGTTTTGAGAACACACCTGGCTGCTCTTGCTAATATTCATTGATTTTATTCTCCTAAATTGTTGGACACCATCAATATGTGTTCAGTATACCAAAATCTTTAAGGGTCTCCATAACCAAAAATCTAAGGGATTAAGATCAAGGATTCAGGCAGACCAACTGGACCTCTCCAACCAATCCAGTCCTTGTGGAATGTGTGGGGTAGTTATTGTCGGATGATGAATAGAAAATGGGGTGGTGCCTTATTGTCCATGAACCACATCCCTTTCACAAAGGGGCGCATCCTCCAGTAGGACAGGTACTTCATGTGATAAGAATGGGATTAACAGCACCTGTTAATCTACTCTTTGGAATGCAAGGTCTATGAGTTTGTCCCCTACAATTCCTTTCCAGGCATTGATGAAAAATCAATGTTGATGCCTCAATTCTACAATCAAGTCATGATTTTCATCTGACCCCACCTGTATATTATGGCTATTGATTATTCCATTCCTTGTGTAGCCTGCCATATCAGTAAGCAAAATGCTGGCTGTGAACTGCAGATCTTCAATACACTTTCTGAAAAGCCATTGACAGAATCCTAAATCTGGCATGGTGATCTGATGGCCTAAGAGCTTGTACTTGTTGAACATGATACTAGTACAGTAACTACTCATGAAGAATTGATCAGACATGAGAATGATCGATTCCTTCAATTGCTGCTATTTTTTTAACACTTGTTTCTTCTTAATACCCACTCCTCCATATCAACTGAGCGAGGTCTGCTATGAGCTGCTGTTTGTTGTTTCAATGATTCAGTTTCTGCCAGTTGCTGGAATGGCTTGCTGAATATCCTAGAGGACAATATCTAGCATGCTGGAGATTTTTGGACTTGAAAGCAATCAAAAGCCCATGTCTTCTATCAGCTAAACCGTAGCAGAAATCATGTCTGCCATTTCTCACGTGGTAATAGGCTTTCATTAGACTGTTGACTGCACAGAGTAACAAAACTGAAGGTTTTATTGCTCTTTGCTTACAAGAACCTCATACTGGTACCTACAACCTCAATACTTGTTAACAAATTACTAGTATATGATTGACTGCATACCTTTATATACTTGTTTGAATATTGCACTGCAGAAGTAACACAACCAATAAGAGGACAACAAGGTGCAATAGGAAGACAGACCAAATGATAGCCAATATGAAAAAGACAAATATCTCAAGTAAGAAGATAGCCTGTTATCTTCAAAGATGTTAATTGTAGGACCTATTCTTTTGGTTGTTTTGTGTTTTTTTTATTCTTGTTTTGACGAATACTATCTGCTATGAAAATATGTGACCCTTTTTTTTAAGCGCTGCAGAAAGAAAAGTTGTGATTAATTAAAGTTCTAGCTAAATACACCATTATTATGTTTGATTTCTTAAGCTTTGTAAATATTAAAACAACAAAAAGATCATATGTAATTTATATAGCTTTTCTTTATTCATCTTGTCCAGATTCCACGTAATAAAGAGCTGCAGAATTTAAGTGCTGATGTATGTAAAGCTCTGAGTAATTTCCTGCCAAAGGGGAAGTTTCTTTCTACAAACAAAGCTCTTGAAGCAGGAATATTCATAGGTAAAACACTTCATTAATTTTCAGTATAATTAGGATTTCAAAAAAATTTTGATTTCCTTTTCTAAAATTTATTTCTAGATGAACAGAAAGGACTAAAAACAAAAAAAGAATTTTACTGTAAGGTAGTGGAGATTATTTAAACTTTCTCAAATGCTTAGTATGGAGAAACTGATATAAAAATATAGATATCACTTTAAAGCCATTAATTCATTAGCTTTTTTATGTTCAGGTAATTCAGAACTTCTTGAAATATTATAAACATCAAATTATTCAGCAATCATGTTAACAAGATTCCAAAATTGGATTCCTTTTGTTCCATTAAAGACAGTATCATAACTAGAAGATTTATGTATGTAATGTAACACATGTACACCCTAAGATCTTTGGTAATGCTTTAAATATCAAATGATCCAAAATTAAAATTAGGAAAAATACACTTGTTTGATAAATAGAAAACAGGAAATTCTCCTCAATTTCGATCTGAAATTGAATCTTAAATTCGTTCAGTATCTCATTGTGTTCAATAATAAATGCTATACAATAAATAAAGTCTTTTTGGTAGCTTAATTGACTCAAGAAAACTATTTTTATTTTTCATCCATCATTTTTTGTCTGTTCATGTTTATCTTCATCTGCTAAACACTGTATTTTTAGACATTTCTAAAGATTCAAACAAATATATTTATACAAACAAACCATACTTCTTCCTTAAATCTTCTCTTTATTATAATAAATATTATTAAACATCATCCACCCGAAAATAAATGTCATAAACTACATTTATTAACTGAAAAAAAAAAAAACGAATTTTCAAGGAGATAACAATTTTTTAATTTATTTCTATATTCAAAATGTAAGTTTACTCCATGTCTTTTACCAATTTCTTTTAATTTCCAACTGTTCTTATTCAGATACGGAATGAAAAATCTATTTTCATTATGTTTATCCAATTCTTTTATCTTAAATTTATTATAATTTCTTATTGAACTATCTACGAATCTGTCACTATAACCATTCTTTTTTAATTTTGATTTCATATCACTTACTCCTATATTAAAATCTTCTTCATTACAGGTATTATTATCAATTCTAATTAAATAATTCTCAATTATATTAAAAATTATCAAAATATTTTGTGTAAAAAGATAAATAGCAATGACAAGAAGTTTGAAATGGGTGTTGTTTATAAATTAGATTGCCTGAATTGCGAGTCGTTCTATCTTGGGGAGACGAAAAGAACAGTTCCAGAACGCATGGGGGAACACGAATATTATATTAGACAAAAATTAGTAAAGGAATCAGAAATTGCTGAACACTGTAAAGACAAGCAACATTGTATCAATTGTGAAGTAAACATTTTATATAATGAAACAAATACAAAAATTAGAAGGACAATAGAAAGCCTATGTATCCGAAATTCGAAAGAAAAAAATCTCAATAGATATGATAGAGTTAAAGTTAGTGAAAATTTGGTAAAATTGGCTAGAGAAATGATTAACAAAAAAATTGGAACCTCTAACAAAAAGGTAATAATCGAAAAATTAAAGTGTTAATAGTCTTTATATGTAAGAATAATCATATATTTTTTTTTCGATAAGAATTTGTGATTATTATATTGTAGATTATGATCTTTTATTATTATTGTATTAACGTTTTTTAATTGTTAATATCAATATTTTAAGGTCATTGTTGTAAAAGAATCTCGTCTATTTATTATTATAATGTAAAAGGCTTGAAAAAGAGGAGTCGGTGAATTTTATTTCCTTGAAAATTCGTTTTTTTTTTTTTTCAGTCAATAAATATAGTTTATGACATTTATTTTCTGGTGGATGATATTTAATAAATATATTTATAAATAAGCCTGACTCCATTCATCTATGCATTTAAATCCCAATATTTCAGATAACTAGCTTTTGTTTATACCATTTAGATTCTCTTTGTCTTCCTAGAGATTTGAAACTTCAAATCTCTAGGGAACATTTTACTGAAGGAGGTAATCAAGACTTACACTGCCATCGGAAAACTATAAATATGTGAAACCCAACAGAGAACTTTCATGACATAAATGGCTGTGATCTTATGTTAGCTAAAGAATTGCTTTCCTGAGAAAGACAAAATTTAAATTTTTAAAAATTATTTTTGAAAAATATCCAAATCAGATTTTAAAGTTATGAATACGACATGGTAAAGTTGATAATTTTGCTTCATTCTACTTCATCTCAACATTGTCCCAGCACCTCAGCAGTAAAAGATTTTTGTTAAAGTGTCACTGCAAACAGTGGTTCGTTAATCAGAAGCTGGATGGATTTTTCTGACAGCAATATGCTGAAAATTGGAGTACCATTGAACTCATTTCTAAGCTTCTCTACCTTCTTGATATCCACATATATTAGAAAACTAAGAAAAGTTGAGTTTCTCATAGCCCTCTTTTTTTTTTTTTTTTTTTTTTGCGGAGTTAGATTATGATTCTTTCTCAAACAAAGACTCTGGAAATTCTTCAAAAGTGGCTGTTGTAATTCATGTGGTTTATTATTTTCATTTTTTGTTTGACTTTGATTCCTCATTGGATAGTGGAAAATCAGTTGAACTCTCAATTATTTATAGGTTCTTATTACTTACCATGTTATTCATTGCATTACCGCTTGTTGACCTTCCCGTTATGTGCATTTCAAGACACAAATCATACATTAACCATCAGCATAATAAATTCAAATTAGCTTACTCTGTGTCCTCTGGCTCAAAAATAATTTTCAAAATAATTTATTTCAAAAATAATTTCCTTGTATTCAACCATCATTGTTTACCATCTTGAGAACTCTGACTATGATTGAGAAATGTTTTGTGGTCACTGTATCCACATGATGATGATGATGATCAGTGTCTTCCTGGAATTGAAGATTGCCTGTGATTAAGATGTTGCAGACCTTTATATAAATTATTAAAGCTACTTAATTGAAAATAACAATCTGACCTCCAAATTCTTATGCTTTCCCACATTCACTTTTATTTAGTGATCTCATCTGTGATAACCTTAGGTGTTTTTGATTAAGTTGGTCGCTCCTTCTCTTCAGGTATCTTCACTCTTCTACATTCTGCATTTCATTTTCATGAGAATGCTCAACTCGCATTTCGCAATTCTCAAAATTTCCTTTCAACTTAAATTTTTCAGTTTAGTGCATCTTCCTTGTAATTTCATTTCCTTTTATTGTGAATCCCATTTCTTTAAATGAAATTTTAATAAGAATTAGTTGCCTTGTTAAAATCTAATATCTCCTCCTCAGCTCCATTGTATTTGATGGTGGGAAATAGTATGTTTATAAACGAAAATGTTTAAAATGGTTCTCTTCTCTTTAATTTCTATGGAAATTGCATTAGAAATTAACAATTTAAAGAATACAGGCATACTCAGGACTTACGACTTGTTAAGTTCCAGATCAGTTGTGTGACACACAAATCAATGCAACAAAGCAATGCCTTGCTCTGTATGCAAGACTTCCTTTTTTTCCTTCTTGTAAATGTCAGTATAATAAGCATAATCCATTATAAGGTTAACATTGAAAACCAGCAATAGCCAAGTGAAAAGGCAATGTGTCATGATACTGAGGTGTCAGAACTTCAAGGCAATATTGGAGTATGGTGGCAATGTTGGAGTATGGTGGCAATTGAAAAGTGTCGTAAATGCAAAGCATCACAAGTGAAGTATTCCTGTATCTGCTAATGTTTTGATTTATTCCATTTTGTATCATGTCAAGTATTATTCAATGACAACTTCTGTTCTGTTTTGGGTTTTTTGTTTTGTTTTTTTCCTATTTCTTTCAGTTTCTGTGTCCTTGTGTCTGTTGAACCATTTCTAATCAACCTTAGAATCTTTTTTTTTTTAATTACTATTTTAAAGCCTCCTAAAGTTGGTTTGGACATCTGAAAAGTATATTTTATTTTTATGATGACATAAAACGATGATAATAAAATTTCAATGATATCATTGATTTTGACCTATTTTTTATTGTCCTTAATTCCGTATTTGTTAAATTTGGTCATCTTACTATCAGTATTTATGTAAACCTGTATTTATAAATTTCAGTAATGATTGTATGATGATTGTTGATGCTTGATGCCTAATAATTACAGACTTTTATAGATCAAAATCAAATTGTTTTATAAATAGTAATAATTCATAAAACCTCTTCTTCCTTAATCACATTATTTAATACTCAATATTTCAATTCCTTTAGCAGTAATCTTCTTCTCGGAGACTACAGAAAATGTTTATTTCTCTACATTTTCTGTAGTCTCCGAGAAGAAGATTCCTGCTAAAGGAATTGAAATATTGAGTATTAAATAATGTGATTAAGGA
>JAFIDM010012231.1:145102123-145138134 GCA_023159025.1 Thereuonema tuberculata
CATAAAACCTCTTCTTCCTTAATCACATTATTTAATACTCAATATTTCAATTCCTTTAGCAGGAATCTTCTTCTCGGAGACTACAGAAAATGTAGAGAAATAAACATTTTCTGTAGTCTCCGAGAAGAAGATTACTGCTAAAGGAATTGAAATATTGAGTATTAAATAATGTGATTAAGGAAGAAGAGGTTTTATGAATTATTACTATTTATATAAGAAGATGAATTTTAGATTTGCAAATTGTTTTATCTTTTAAATACAAAAATTAAATGATTAAAAATACAAAATTTTCTCAACTCTTCTTTTAAATTATATTTTTTAGTTGGTTCATAATTATACACTTATTGATTCACAGACAACAGTCCAGCAAAATTTTAAGAAAGTGTTTGTTTCCTACTTGTATGTGTATTTTCCCTAAAATCATCTTAAGTGACTTTGAATTAATTTGAAGAAATTTGACTATTTAGATGCTGAATTTATAGTGAATAGTGCTATAAAGCCCGTATCATTAGAAGAGTATGCAACATCTAAGTCTTTACCTGAAGAAGCTTCAAGGTAAAAGAAATTCTTATTATATTATTAACAATAATTATTTCATTATAAATTTTGAAACCTAATTAGTTTTGAATGATTAGAATATGGAGACATTATTATGATATGTTAGATATCTAACAAAGAAGAATACAACTATTAAAAGTTATAGCATGTAATAAATTAAAATTAGCAGAACTTAGTAAATCGTTAAATTGGGGGCACGGCAGTGCCCCCCGCAAGACGAGCCGAAGGCAGGAAGGGCACTTCGTACCTTTTCTGGAAGTGTTTCGTCGTATTTTCGAACCCTCATAGCTTCGGCCTAGATAATACTAGAGAGCTCAAATTTTCAGGATATGATGCAGTTACCAGACTAATGAAATACGCTAAGTTTCATTTATTTAGCTTTTATACATTGGATTTTATTAATACCTAAAATACGTCGATTCCCTCACTAACTCATGATCATCAAAACCTCTAGGGTACTTCCTGAAGTCCTAGAAAGCTGAAATTTGGTATGCAGGTTAGGATTAGCACACAAACAACAAAAAAATTAAGAAATCCGTAACTTTCACATTCCAACCCCTCATAAAGGGGGGGGGGGTCTGGTTATGTATTATCGAACCCTCATAGCTTCGGCCTGGATAATACTAGAGAGCTCAAATTTTCAGGATAAGATGCAGTTACCATACTAATGAAATACGCTAAGTTTCATTTATCTAGCTTTTATACTTTGGATTTTATTAAGATCTGAAATACGTCGTACCCTCAATGCTTCGGCCTAAATAATACTGTGTAATAATGTGATTTCTTACAAAAGTGCAAACAACTTATATATACAAGTTGACCAATAGAAAAACAGAAAAGTAGGGTATTGAAAAAAAATCCATTTTCTAAATAATCTTAAAACTAAATTTAGTTGTAATAGATAATCCCACCCAAAACATTTCATGTAAAATAAGTTGCCAAGACTCACCTGCTCATAACGCTTTCACTGTTAAAAAGTTATCAGATCTCATCTTACAAAAAGAAATGAAATCCCACCCAAACCATTTCATGTAAAATAAGGGGTTGCCAAGTCTCGCATGCTCATAACTCTTTCACTGTTAAAAAGTTATCAGATCTCATCCTATAAAAAGAAATGAAATCCCACCCAAAACACTTCGTGTAAAATAAGTTGCCAAGACTCACATGCTCATAATGCTTTCACTGTTAAAAAGATATGAGATCTCATGTAGAGCCAAGCCCCTAACTCTACAAGGCCTAACTCTACAAGCCCTAACTCTAAAACCCTATATCTTGGTCAAAAAGTATGGCTTGGCCATTTCATGGAACTATTTCATCTCACCCAAAACATTTCATGTAAAATACGTTGCCAAGATGCTCATAACGCTTTCACTGTTAAAAAGTTATCAGATTTCATATAGTGCCAAGCCCCTCACTATGTATGCCTAACTCTAAAAACCCTACTATCTTGGTCAAAAAGTGTGCTTTGGCATACTCCATATCCTTTACATAACTCCACAGGATTGTCTGTGTGACAGCCACGAAACGGCCAAGGCATACTTTTTGACCAAGATATAGGGTTTTTAGAGTTAGGGCTTGTAGAGTTAGGCCTCGTACTCGTAGAGTTAGGGGCTTGGCTCTACATGAGATCTCATATCTTTTTAACAGTGAAAGCATTATGAGCATGTGAGTCTTGGCAACTTATTTTACACGAAGTGTTTTGGGTGGGATATATCTTTCTAATGTGGATTAAGTTTATCCCATAATTAGTATGATTATTCACAGCCTGATACATCATCATTACCATGCACTCAGCAATATAAAATTATTAATATAAATCTTATCGAGTTATCCCATTGCTTGGGATACTCTATCCAGTGATTCAAGTCGTAGAAAAAATGATCTTCTGTCTAAAGCTTTATTTAGAATAAAATTAACACCTAAGTTTTTTAATAATTGTTGTTAGTTTGAAGTAATTTCCATTACAAATCGAATAAATAGAAACCAAAAATAGATTTCAAATACATTTTGATTATACTTTTATTTATTTATTTTTTTAGGTTTGCCTTATTAGTTTGGGGTTTTAAAGAGTTAAATTTGAATTCCAGTGATCCAACTGGTATCAATGCCTTCACTTCCCATTTACTTGGCAAATTAGGATACAAAGTTATACAGGTACTTTCTTTTATTCTAAATATGTAGATGTATATATATAATTAATAAGCAATCATTAGGCCATCCCATAATTGAAGTGAAGTCTTGTCTCTTTTTCTGAACTTAAATACAGACATTACTTTTGAGATGACCTGATAGAAACAGATATTTAAGATCAATGTATTGACCTTAAGTCAGAAGCAAAAAAAATTTCATTCGAAATAGGAGGCCATGTATTTTAAATGGTACTAAAGTTTTATTATTTATTGTTGCATTTGTTTTCAAAATCCCATTAACACTCAAGGTTTTCTGCATGGACTATACCTTTTAAAAGCTTATGACATTTACTAACAGTAGTAACTTCCTACCTCTGTTTGTTTCAATAATTTACTTACCATTGTTCATCCTGGTCCATTGATAAAAATGATAGGGCATTGTACATCCAAACAAATTTAGTGCCAGCTTCCAATTTGATTATTTACTCCCATAATATTTAACTAATAGAATACGTATTTTGGCCAGCTGTTTCCATTCCTTTTTCCTTCATTACATTCAAACTACCATAAAGTGTGTGCTCTCTTCACACTTCAAAGCATGTAACGAATTATCTCTATGATAGTCTTTTGTTCATACTTAAGGTCTTCGTCTTATTATCCTTGTCCACTATGGCTCTTAGTAATAAAGAATAATAATAATATGACCTTTTCGCTTCATGTATTGCTAAGAGATATTCTGTTCTCCATTCTCTGACTGCTTCAAAAATGTTATTCTCTTAGTACTTTTACTTATTTTATTTTGTAGTTCAACATTTTGATTTTCATTCATAGTTCTCTGCCAAGGGCAGGTCCTTCACTGCAAACCCAGCATTCTCCAATCTTTCCTATTTTCTGCCTTCCTCTTCGTGTCCACATAAGATCCATTTACCGTAATGTTGTCGATCATCTGAATTCTTCTTCTGCCTCGAACTTTGTTACCTTTCACCATTCCTTCCAGTGCATCCTTCATTAGGCAGTTTCTTCTTAGCCAGTGACCCAACCAGTTTCTTTTTCTCTTCCTGATCAGTTTCAGCATTATTCTCTCTTCACCCACTCTTTCTAGTACAGCTTCATTTCTTATTTTGTCCATTTCACACGCTCCATTCTTCTCCGTATCCACATTTCGAATGCTTCTAGTCGTTTCTCGTCCCTTCGTCATAATGTCCATGTCTCTGCCCCATACAATGCCACACTCCACACAAAGCACTTCACTAGTCTCTTCCTTAGTTCTTTTTCCATAGGTCTGCAGAAGATGCTCTTTTTCCTATTAAAAGCCTCCTTTGCCATTGCTATCCTTCTCTTGACTTCTTGGCAGCAGCTCATGTTACTACTTATGTTACACCCTAAATATTAAAAGCTGTCAACTTGTTCCAATGTCTCATTCCGAATTCCTATGTTTATCTTCTTTGTCTTTCTTCCGATAACCATAGTCTTTGTCTTTTTTACAATTGTCTTCATTCCATATTGTTTACAGCTGTCATTCAGCTGCAGCAGCATATCTCTTAGTATTATCTCCTCTTCTGCTAATAAAGCCATATCATCAGCAAATCTTATGCACTTTATTCTTCTTCCTCCTACTGTCACCCCTCCCATGTTCTGAAACAGTTCTTCACTAACTCCTCCAAGTAGATGTTGAACAGCGTAGGTGATAAGGGCATCCCTGTCGTACCCCTCTCCCTATTCCACATCCCTCTGACATTTCTTCTCCTATCCTGACTTTGACTCGTTGTTTCATATAAAGATTAGTTATTAGCCTTCTTTCTTTCCAGTCCACACCAATTTTCTTCAAGATTTCCGTAAGTTTATTCCAATCCACTCTGTCAAAAGCCTTTTCCATCCAGATCCACAAATACTGCAAATATATGTTTATTTTTCTCTAGGTATCTTTCGCCAATTGTTCGCAGCAGTCCAATTGCATCTCTCGTACCTTTTCCCTTCCTGAAACCGAATTGCTCTGTCTCCAACTCACCTTCCACCTTAGAATATAAATGTCTGTTCAGTATTCGCAGGAGAATCTTCGCCAAGTGCGGTATAAGGCTGATAGTCCGGAACTCACTACACTTCTTGGCATTATTTTTCTTCGGTTTTGGCAACAATACTGTTTCCAAGAAATCTTCAGGCCATTCGCCTTTCTGATATATTTCATTGCACAATGATAGTATTTGCTTCTGGTCGTCACCCAAGCATTTTACCAATTCAATGTGTATTCCATCAACTCCTGTTGCTTTCCCATTCTTCATTTCCCTAATCGCTAACTCAATTTCTTCCCTTAGAATACAACATCCTTTTTCATCTTCTGATACAGCTGTTTCATCTTCTATAGCTAAGTAATCTGGACGATTCCCTGTCTCATATAATTCTTCTACATATTTCTTCCATCTGTTCAAAATTCCTTGTTTGTCGGTTAATTCATTGCCGATTTCATCTTCTATCAACCACATGGACTTCTTATTCTTATTTGTGAAGTCCAAACATTTTACTTCGCAGTACATTAGATCACATCTTCCTTTTCTCTCTAGATCCTCTACTTCTTCACATTTCTGTTTCATCCAGTCTTCCTTCGCCTTATCAGTTTCTCTTCTTAGTTCGTTGTTTAGTTTCTTGTAGTTTCTTTTACCTTCTCCTTTACTCCATCTTCTCCAACATTTTTCCTGTGACTCAAGGTTTCTTAATACTCTTACCTTCTCTGTATCCTATTGTTTCTTCTGCTGTTTCCTGTATACAGCTTTTTAGATGAGTCCAGTACTCATTGCTATTATCGGATGCGGATTCTAATTTGGAGGCTTTCTTTTGAAAATGTTCTTCAAATTTACTTTTTTCCCGTTCTTTCTTAAGTTTTTCTATATCAAACTTCTTCGTCACTTGCCTTCCTCTTATCTTTTTTCAGATGAATATCTACTTCCCCTATCAGTAGGACATGATCTGAGTTAATATCCGCTCCTGATAGAGTCTTTGTATTTTTTAAGCAATTTTGGTATCTTTCCTGTACGAGTATATAGTCTATCTAATATCTTCTGTCATCCCTTGGGCATGTCCACGTGTATCGTCTTCTTTTATGCTGTTGGAATAACGTATTTCCAACAGTCATTTTATTCCGTTTACAGAAATTAACCAAAGATTCTCGCTGTCATTTCTTTTTCCCAGTCCATATTTTCCAACTGATTTTCCATCCTGTCCTACTCCTACTACTGCGTTCCAGTTGCCCATTAGGATTACACATGCACCCTTCTTCTCTTTCTCAACTATCTCTTCTATCTTCTCGTAGCTTTCTTCCACTTTCTTGTCTTCTAATCCGCTATGTGGCATGTAAATTTGCACTAGCACTAAGTCCAATTTCTTCCCTTGTAGTCTCACCATTATCATCCAGTCATCTACCGTAGCTTTCTTCCACTTTCTTGTCTTCTAATCCACTATGTGGCATGTAAATTTGCACTAGCACTAAGTCCAATTTCTTCCCTTGTAGTCTCACCATTATCATCCAGTCATCTACATAACGCAGTGATATCACTTTATCTTTCACACGTGAGCCCAGTAAAACACCAACACCATGACTTCCTTTACATTCACCATTTGAGTAAAACATTCTAAATTCATCACTCAACAGCTCACCACTATTTCTCCACCTGACTTCTGATATTCCCATCACATTCACTCTGTTTCTTCTCATTTCTTCCTTCAAGTTTTTCAACTTCCCCGCTTGAAGAAGAGTTCTCACATTCCATGATCCAATCCTCAATCTTCTTTTCTTCTGTCGGTTGAGTTGCTTCATAATGTGACCTTCCTCAGAATCCCCCTCCCGGACATCCGAATGGGGGGATAGTTTACGTCCGGAATCTTTTACCATGGAAAGACCCATCATGCCATGTTTGCAGTTTTTCTTGGGAAAAGTAAATGCGGTAGCTTCCCGTTGCTTTCTGCACACCACTCTCTCTTTTGCATCTTAGAAGATCCCAGGGGCCCCACGTGGAGGTGAGGAGAGTGGATTTGACCAATTAGGCCCTCCGGACTTCACCGAAATTCACCACAAGAGTTGAATATCAGTTCCATCAAGGTTTTTGACCCGATCAGAGACCAGGAAATCCCAATTAGCCTTTGCACATTTTGATAACCGATAAAAATAAGCATGCAAGATCATTAAATGTAATGCAATGTAGAAGAGATGGGCGGAAGATAGAACTGTTTGGTGAAACAGAAGTGCTGTCTGTAATTAGTCTCTGGGCTGAGGACTAAATGAATGAATTGTAATTTTTGGGCTCTTCTATGACTATTTAAAAATTGGCATACCAATTGTAATTTTCTTATTTTTCCACAACAATCATTGTAGGTGGCTTAGAAAACAAAATACAAATATTTGCTATTTAATAATATAAATTAATTATAAGTACTTATTCCATATTTCTTCCTAATTTCTTCTCTTCTGGAACTATTATTATAAATCCACAACATACTCACATAAATAAATGCGATAAAACATATATTTATTCAAAGAAATTTTCGAAGAGATATAACACTTCTCTTCTTCTTCAGCTTAAAATGAAATTGTAACGAAATAAAAAAGAATTTAAATAACAATTAAGGAAGACTACGTGAATATAATATTACATTGATTGTTAAAAAACAATTGCTATTAAAACAATTACAATAATAATTTAAGAGTAGTACAAGTCATTAACCATTAAATACATCTAATTTTACTTTGTTTTTACAACTTTCACAATTTTTATTGACTATTTCCTTAGCCATTCTTGTTATCTTTTCATTCACTTGAATCCCATCATTTCTATTTAAATTACTACTTTTTGTGTTCCTAATATATATGCTTTCTATGATTTTTCTTGTCTTATGTTCTTTTTCCACGCATAAGATTTTAATCTCATTATTCATACAATGAGTTTGCTGAATACAATGTTCTGCCACCTCAGATTTGGTTATTGATTTATTATTTATGTAGTCATCGTGTTCCATTACCTGTTCCTTTAATGTCCTTTTACTTTCTCCAAGATAGAATTTCCTGCAGTTCAGACATTCTATCTTGTATACAATTCCCATTTCATGTTTTTTGTCATACATATTTAATTTATTACATACAATATTTTTAATTTTATTTTGATAAACAAATCCAATTTCAATATTAAAAATCTTACACATTTTCTTAATTTGTAAACTATTTTTATTCATATATGGTATAAAAAATCTCCTTTCGTTTTGTACATTTAATTCCTTAATTTTAAATTTATTGTAATTTTGTATAGCTTTATCTATGAAATTATCATTATAGCCATTATTTCTTAAAACAACTTTCATGTTTTCAATTTCCCTCAGAAAATCATCTTCTGCACTTGTAGATCTGTCAATTCTTTGTAAGTAGTTATCAATAATGTTTCTTTTCACTCCTATATCATGCCCAGAATCAAAATTAAGTAAATGATTACTTTTATATTCTTTTTGATAATGTTTTAACACCAATTTATTTCCATTATTTATTAGGCATAAATCCAAGAAATTTAATTTGTTGTTCAATTCTTTCTCCATTTTAAAATTAATCTTTTTGTTTCTTTTGTTTATATCCTTAAAAAAATTATCAAACTGTCTAATAGTACCGTACCAAACCACCAATATATCATCTGCATATCTAAAGTATTCTAAATTATATTTACATTCTTTCAAAAATTTGCATTCAAAGTTATTCATATATATATTACATAATAACCCTGACAAAGGAGAACCCATTGGGAATCCTTTCACTTGTTGGAAAATTTTATTTCTATGTTTGAAATATGTGTTCTTAGTAATTATTTCTACTAATTCCATTAATTCAGAATTGTTTAACTTATATTTTAACAAGATTTCACTGTTTTTAAATGTCAAATCTTCAAGAATCATTAAAGTATCCTCAACTGGTATATTAGTATACATATTTTCAATGTCAAGAGAGAATAGATGGAATTTCCTCTTATTGTTATATAAATGTTGAATTTTTTGGACCAAATCATTTGTGTTTTTTATTATAATTTCTTCTTTAGGAAGCTTGAAATTTTTTATAACACCATTGACAAACCTAGCCAAGTTTTGCACTGGGCATCCATATGCGTTTATTACTGGACGCATAGGATTATTATTAAATACAAAGTAAAATTAGATGTATTTAATGGTTAATGACTTGTACTACTCTTAAATTATTATTGTAATTGTTTTAATAGCAATTGTTTTTTAACAATCGATGTAATATTATATTCACGTAGTCTTCCTTAATTGTTATTTAAATTCTTTTTTATTTCGTTACAATTTCATTTTAAGCTGAAGAAGAAGAGACGTGTTATATCTCTTCGAAAATTTCTTTGAATAAATGTATGTTTTATCGCATTTATTTATGTGAGTATGTTGTGGATTTATAATAATATAAATTAATAATTTTTATAAAAATATCAAAGGATACAATATTGTCAACCTGTTGTAAATTAATTTCAGGATAGCACATTATTTTTCATAGCAATATTATGCTGTTACTCTTATTATTTGAACCCAACCTGCAGCTTTCATGCTCGACAATCACATATTTAGGCTACAAAAATTATATCTTATAATGAAGTACAATTTAAATCATAATCTTTTTTAATGAAATTATGTATACCATAAATAATAATGCTATTACTCTCTTTTTTTTTTAGGTAACTCATTTAGAATTCAGTGGATTAAATACAACACTAAAGAAAGTACTGTACCTTCAATAAAAGGTATCAGAATCCTTCAAATAAATAAATTGTAAATAATAAAACTATTTATGTAAATATTACCCATTGTTTGTTTGCTTCTTATCACTTTTATTTCTCCACTGTACAGTAGTGTGTGGATCAACACCATTTGCATTTGAACATTATTCAGTAAATTATTCTCGTTTCACTGAAGATGATTACAATTCTTAAAACTATTTTAGCTTGAACACTAGAACACTAGTGAATAACACTAGAATAGACAAAATTCATCAAATCATTAATATTCCAGATATTGATATTCATTGGTTTCTTTAATTTCCCGATTATTAATTTGCCAGTAATTTATCTCAACTACATTAAAATTTATTACTTCGCTTTTGTTGCAATTGAATTCCATTTGAAAATCTTTTGCGAAGCTTCCTGTCGTATTTAGTAGGCTCTGTAAATCCTTTTTATTATCTGAGAATAGAACAATGTCATCCGCAAATAATAAGCTTGGCAGGGTTTCATTCCCAACTGGGATACCCAAGTTGCTCTTTTCGAGTCTAATAATCTTTATTATGTTGAATAGTTTTGGTGACAAAGTACATCCTTGTGTACTTAAACATATAAATACTTAAACATACAGAGCCCTCAAATTGCGCAAGTGCGAGTAACTTAGTAGCCAATCAAGTCTACCGATCACCCTCATCCACTGCGCAGTCTCAGTATTGCCAATCTCTTTCCAAATCTGGAGGTTTTTTAAAAGGAGTTTCTGATAGAAGAGTAAAATAGTGTCAGCGGGAAATCTGAAAGTTTACTTGTAGCTGCGTTCTATTTGCGCTTTTCGGGAAAGAATTATGGATAGAATAAATACTATTGCAAAAATAACAGGTACTAAAAGAAAAACAGGTCTTATGAAAGTGCCCATCTCAGCGTATCACCCCTTTGGGGAGTAGAATCGTCTGTGTTATCATAGCTCTCGTATTTCAAAACGAACAGTAAAGCCTATGTCGAGGGTCCCAAGCCAAAAGGTTCTTTGTGCACTTTTGATAAATTTTAGTTCTGTGTGCTAAACAGTTTATTTTGGCGACTTCTGACGTGTGCCAGAAGGTTCTGTTTGAAAAACTAGTTCTAGCCTGTCAGCTGATTGTTCCAAAAGATTCTATTTTCACTTCTTTTAGCTTTCTCTGTGCCGCAAAGTTCTATGGGCAAAAATTAAGCAAAACGCACATAGAACTTTTTGGCTTGAGACCGTCGATGTATTGTTTATTGCAATTATGTCAGAGGATTGCTTTTATAATATTGGTGAAGTGTGAAGGTCTTTCTTATTGCTGGATTTACGATAAGTTATTTTATTGTTTGCTCTATTGATTATTTGAATATTATATTTAAGTACTATTTTAAGGTGTTATTGATGCCATGTATGAATGGGATGATAGCATATTGTTACTTTTTTGCTTATTACTGATGTTATTGGGGTTATGCATGTTATTGCAAATATTGTATTATAATTTATTTTATTACAATTTCTTTTAATGAATTCGATGGGATAGTTGGATCGGATGAATAATTGATGCTATTTCCCTTATTGAGATTTTTGTTTGTGATCAGTTTGAAAGCCCTATGGAAGTAACTAAATGTGTTACCTTTTGTATGGTTGGGGATGTTGGATCTGTAATCTACGATTTTGTTAGCATGAGTGGGTTTTCTGTACCCAGTAAATTGAATGCTTTGTCCTTCTTTAATGATCAGATAATCAAGGAAAGGGAATTGTTTTTGTCCTTTCAATTGCAAATTGTACAGAATTATGTACTTTATTGACAATGCAGAATTCGGGAAATTACTTTTTAAAAGGAACTGCATTATACACTTACTCACAGATAACCCAGGGCGGCAACTTTAGAAAGCAGCAAAAAAATAGGAAAAAAATAAAAATCCTGTTCTATTCAGTAATATTAATATTCAATATTAATATTCAAAAATATTAAGTGTCATATTACAAGCAGAAAATGAGAGCAACATAAAACGAAACAGACATTACCTGGCTTTTTGATGTGCCTGTACATTCTATGCGAACAGAACGTATTTTTGGCTTTGAGTGTACATCCCGGGAAATCGCGTGAGTGATGACTGTGGCCGTAAGTTTGAAGTGGAAGGGGGTAGACGTTGCATTGGAGTACTCAGGCGAGGGAGGCGCCGTGGGACTGTCTGACAGTGACGTCCTGTATTTACTTTCTAATACTATCTTCTGCGACTGTTATGTACAAAATATATTCCAAATATTTAAATTAACTTTGATGTTTAATTTTTTGTTAAACAACTTTTTACAACATATTTTTACAATTTGTACTTAAGGAAAGGAATGCATCATTATGGGTCTTTATATTGATGTATGGTGTGTGTGCCTTAGACTAAACCACGACGTTAGTCTCTGTCATTTCAACCATACATCATTGGTGCCGAAGACCCACCGAACCACGGACACACCATGACGAACTCAGCCGATAACCTCAACGCTCTAGACCCAACCCTTTGACGATGCCCAAACGCGGACAACCTCCCTCGCCTTACGTTATCGAGAACCAACACCATCTTCCGGTGCAGCAACTGACCTTCTTGCTTGGCTCTGAGACTTCGAACGAATAGCCAGATTCAACGGATGGGCAGATGACAACAAATTGGCATACCTACCTTTCGCCTTCACGGACACCGCTCGCCGCTGGTTCGGTAACGAGGAAGCCACCATCCCCAATTGGGACTCCTTCATCGCAAAATTCAAAGATACATTCGTGGCATCCCAACACATCCCACAGAAGCCGAATGAACACTCTCCACCTGGGAAACAGCTACCCCAAGAGTCCTGCCAGGCATACATCCAAGATGTTTTCACCTCTCCGGCAAGGTAGATCCCCACATTATGGACGAACAACGCCTCCATCACCTCCTGAAAGGCGAGCCCCTGACACACACACCATACATCAATATGTGCAAAAAAAAATTTTTCATACTACAGTAAGTGTAAATTCTAACGAATAGACGAGTTGTAAATTATCAGTAACTTAGCTCAAAACTAAACATAAACATCAGTAAAGTTTACTAGTGATATATTCAGACAGGAGGGTTAGGAGAAAGGGCGGCAAATCTGGCATAGCCCATAGGCGGCAAAAGTGTAAATCCGCCTCTGCTTACTCAAAAAGCAAGGGTTGCTTTTCGCGTTGCACTGTAACTAATTTGACTAACATATACAGGAATGTGTATATTTATGATGGAGTTAAGTTCCCAGCCCACTGTTTTTGTTTTATATGAGAATTATGGTTATTTTATATTTATTTTTACATCAATATTTATAAATTGATAAGATAAAAGAAGCTATAAGAGACTAACTTCAATTCTTGCACACATTAAAATGATGCCATCTGATTCAATTCAAAGAATCGCTTCCATTTTTTCTTCACTGGTAATTTTTTTTTCTAGCTGACGAAGATATTGAATCAGCTCTGCATTTAGATAACAATTTTAATTTGTTTAAATACCAATATTAGTAAAACCTTTCCTTTTTTTTTAGCAGTTCTTACAATATGGTTCATTCTGAACCATATAAATAAACAACATTGATTAGAAGAAAGTCATTGGACAGCTCCATCTCCATGGGCCGATAAGCTGTGCGAAGTTCCATGTCGTATCTATAACCAGTATAAATGTGTATCTACAATGCGCCCAAGGCAGTGGAACTATGTCCTGATAAAATGGCTTCTAAAAGGGAACTGACAGTGTTTGAACGAATTGTTGTGATAGATGCTATGTTGCAGGCCTATCTGTCCAGCAAATTAATGAAAAATTTGGCCATTCAAGGTCTAAAGTCAGTGATACCAAATTGAAATGGAAGCTCATGGAATCTACTACAAGTGCTGTCTGCAGTTGATAACTCGCTAATCGCATCAAATGGGACCATAGGGCACTACTAAGGGTTTCACTTATGAGAAAGATCAAAAGAAAATGTCATCAGTGGAATAACATCACACAAGCTGTGATGGCCGTCAGTGATCTTCCAGATGATATCAATGAACTTCCCAATTAGTTTCTGACAGAATCTTTAAAAGTTAAATGTACCAAAATATGGATTTTGATCAGTTTTAAGATAATGTTCAGTTGAGATCAAGAAAGAAGCATTTGTTGATGTAAATGAAGACAGATAGAAACTGTCAACATTTTCTTTTTTCATACACTTTCCTTTTCCTGTAAACACAGGGCCAACTGTAGTGAATATTCACATTTGCACTGTTCCACTAAGCATTATCCTATATTATGAAATGAAAATGCTTTGGGTCAAACTCTGACTACACTATTAGTAACAACATGAGGCAAGATTAACAATTCCAGTTCTGGCACTATCCTTCTTGAGATATGTGTAACCACCACGGTCCTCTACCATAAGAAACTTGGTCTCTTGTTTACATTACTATAAAATGGATACTGTTGCATTTCAATTATCCTATTACCAGGGTCGCTGAAAGTGGGCCTGGGGTCCCAGGAAAACAATTATTCCGGACTAGATGAGAGAAAAAAAAATTGCCTATAGATTGAAATTGTTCTTATTTTTTCTGTAGTATAATAATACGAAAATTGAATAATAGTGATAAAATATTAGATAAGTACAAAATAATAGTTATTTAACAAAAAATTTTCACTCGTATAATAAGGTTAATCTCGATGAACTATCATATCAGATCACAAAGTCAAAAAATCACAGCTTGAGTCTTGGATTTAGAATGAAGTGCTTTGCAAGGCTTACGACTTGCAAATAAATCCATTACTTTTGAAAAATCACAATGTTCGGCTAGTTCAGCCTCAACTGATAATAATCCGAATGGTGATTTTGACCCATAGTTGACTGAAAAACATTTTAATCCTTGATATGTAAAAGATCGTTCTGCTTGATCAGCAGTCACTTGTATTGTACAGGGTGGCTGGGAAGTTCCCGTACCCCCTGATAATATATTAAGGAGTAAGGGAACTATTACAAATACTCTCAGTAAGTAAGTCGATAGTGAATCTCCTAAAACTCCTTTATTTTTATAACGAACGACATTTAGATTGAGACTAAAACAGAATCCAGATGTAAACAGATGAATTTATCTCTTGTTGAGTCCAGATGCACTTTCTGATGATGATAATAGCCTAGGTTACAATGCTTTAAGAATGGGACGATGATAACTTGTTTTCTGTTAGCATTTAATCTTTAAAGACAAATCTTCAAGGAATTAAAAACTTCTAAGATTTGAAGTAAAGAAACTATGGGAAGCGATTTCTTGGAAGAAAAAGTGGTTTGTATATGTAGTGGATGCACCCTACCAAGAGTCAAACTTTCCCAAACAGATATATTCAAATTTATATTCAGGACATTTACTATACAAAGAGAAGTATCATAATCTAAATATGTACATATTTAACATAATAAAATAATAGGGGATAGAAAGCAACCTTAAAGCAGTAACAATATTAGGAAATAGTGGTTCAAGATTCAGATGTTTTATTTTATTGAGCAACTGTAAAGATGAGTCTTTTTTCCTGTATATTTGCATGGATTCTCAGATGTGGTAGTTCTTCAGAAAACTGTTCGCTAATATAATCTTCATATTTGTTTTGTAGTTTTCTTGCATTTTCTCGAATTTCTACCTTATTTAAGTTATCAAATAACCACTGCACAATAAATACAATGTTTATTTCTTTCGCTGCACAAAAACGAGTTATGTTAATACTGTCTAAAAGAACTTGAAACACATTAAACTTGAATATTTCAGTTGGTGTTATTGTCGATTCTTCATCATTTCTTTTCCTTTTCCTTTGTGTATCGTTATCTGAAAATTCAGCCTGCATACTTAAAATTTAAAGCTACCAGATTGCCTCCCAACTATTCCTAATTATTTTTCAAATCTGTCAGAACTAGAAAGATTTGCTAATTCAATGTCGATGGTGGTATTTCGAACTTGAAGACCATGGCTGTTGTTATCACGAGGCATTCAAATGACTTCGTATATGTCTTTATTTTATTCAAATTTGCTCGAGCGTCTGTAATTAGATTTCATTCTAGCACCATGTCGATTGACTTCTTTTTAAAAGGAAGCTTTTGTGCAAATGGCCTCAACCTCTCAAAACTTCGAGCAGATCAACATGTGTTGGACATATAATGAGGCGAGCGAACATTGTTTTTTGGTTTTGTTTTTTCTAATTTCTCACCTCTGAGGAATTCCACGAAATACATTATGCAGCTTTTGTACAACACCAAAAAATGTTATTTCTTCAGGACAACATTCTGCCGCATGAACACAGATTCAAACTGTAACTAGCACATGGAGGAAATATCTCTGTCGCAGATCTACCGTGTTAAGTGTATTTCCCAAAGGTCAATCACTGAGATTTGTGGATAGTATTTGTTAATAATATTTTAATAAGTAGTTTGATATTCATCCATCCAAACTCAAGGTTAGTTTTACCCCAAATTTACGGAAGTTATTCACGAAACAACTTTGAGGTCACGTCCCACTTCTGAGCTCTGCCCCCTAAAAAAACCCATGAACAGATGTTGACCTTGTTGTTACTTATTTGTAGTTACACCAATGCCCTAAGGGCTATACAAAGTTTGTGACAAAAGCTGTAAAAACAAACTCAGAATAAGCGTTTGAAGATAGAAATTTCAACTTTTTGACGTTTTTCCTATCGGCTGCCATTTTGGAACGGTTGATCCGATTTGGCTAAAATATAATAACAGCCGAGTCCTTAAGTGTATCGAGCACCCATAAAAGTTTTAACTCAAAATCTCAAAATTTACGGCAGTTATCCACGTCACAATTTGAGGTCACGCCTCACTTCAAAGACCCGCCCTCTAAAAACCCGTGAACAGATTTCAAATTATTTTATACTTATTTGTAGTTCAACTAATGCCCTAAAAGCTGTAATCGCATATATAGTCATGATCTACAGTATGACCCTGATCGGCGTTTATCACAAGGTCCCAGCGTCATCTGCTGTGGTAGGGGAGAATTCAACATGTATTTTCCAAAACAAGAATGGCCAGGAGATAAATTTCCAAAATTTGAGCATGCACGCTCTTGTACGCTCCACTCATAATAGTCATAATCGCATCTTTACACACTGCCAGGGCCGTAGCTACCACTGGAGCAGCCGGGGCAGTGCCCCGGGGCCCCCGAACGAAGGGGGATCTTTTTTTTTACGAAACCAGACACTTGTTGCCCCGGGCAGAGCCGGCATTAGGGGTTGGTGAACTTAGAAGAAAGAGGATAAAATAGGATTATCGTTTTTTTTTTGGTTGTTAAAATAAGATTGTCAAGAGCCCCGCAAAATTCATCTTGCCCGAGGCCCCGCATCCTCCTAGCACCGGCTATGCCCCGGGGCCCCCAATGCTCTAGCTACGGCACTGCACACTGCACTCACTTATTAGGATACTAAGTTTTTTTAGTGTTTCAAGAATTAAATTTGCAATGGCGTCTGCTGTTTTCTTATTGCAATCTAGAGTTCTATGAATCTTTCAAAGATTTCAGCTTGGTACAAATTATGCATTGAATTTAGGATTTAAAGATGTTCAATACAGTTATCAAGGCAGCAGAGGTTGCTGTAGTATTCATTTGCTTCTTTGTTTAGTAGAACATAACACAATGAGAATTTTGTTAGCTCCATATAGGCAGAATCCGGCGTTGCATCTACAATTATAAAAAAATATCTTGCAACTTCTTTTTCCTTTAAAATGCACCTAAGAATATTTCAGCACAGCACGACAACTAACGAACCTGTAATCTATTGTTTTCAATTTGTGATTCTTTCACTTTTTTCATATGCTTGTCAAGGAGAGGATTATGACATGATCTCGAGCATTCCTAAGAAATTTCCATTCATCGAATCACCAATCAAGTTGCTGTTCCCCCTCAAAAGGAGTTACGTTTGGAAAGAAACAAAACTACATTGCAGTCTTTTAATATCTGCATTTCACTTTCTTTTTTTGTGCAATAAAAAATGTAAAAAAAAACTGTGGTAATAATATTTTAATTTTTTACAGTGTGTTTTTTAGAATGGCGAAATTTATAAGACAATCTTCTTAAAAACTGGGATAATAACATTTTTAAACAGATTGTCTTATAAATTTCGCCACTCTACACAACACACTGATTGTTACTGTGTTCATGATCAGGTATTCCACATAGAGCTTTTTATAGCGTTTGGAAGTTACCCAGCCAATTTCTATTGTAAAAATAGATCCATGTAGTTAAGGTAATTTGCAAAATAAACGATATGGAAACAGAACAAATCTTGTTTGGTTTTTACTCCAAACTAGCCAGTCTCAAGGAATCTTCATCATTCCTTAAATGACAATGTAGTGGATACACAGGAAATTTTCTTCATGGTTGGGAGAAAAAATTGTTCGGTATGGTTCTGGCCAGGGCAGTTCCTGGGATGCAGGTGTCCAGGGCAAGACGTCTCACAGCCCCCCCCCCCCCAATAATAATGCAACAATGACTTTGCCAAGATTTATGCTAGATAGTATCTTCAGTTTCAGACATTCAACATCTTACCTTAAAATTTTTCTGATAGTTTCTGCTCATTGCTTTGCCGATACTGGAGTTTATAAAAAACAAACAATCACTTTTACAGAATACGGATTTTTTGAGTTTAACCTTTTTTTACGAGTTTTAATAATAGGTATAAAAGCATTAAACCCCATAAAATTCACACCCTTATGGCTATTCTTTATATGAAAGGAAATAAAATGCCCAACACACGTATTATATTGTTTTCAAAAAATTCTTTATAGTGCCTTAGAAAACTACACACATTACACGATATTGTTGTTGTTACAGCTTCAAAATAATATGTTGAATAATAAAAATTAATAGTTCAAATTTTATTAATTAAAAAATCGATTATCTTGTAGCTCTAAGAAAACTTATTGTTTAAAAGAAGAAAATGCATCATTAATAACGTTATTATTATATTTGTGGATGAAGTGGAGGTAAAAAAAAATAAAAAAATTTGTAATTTTAAAAAATTCTTCTTTGTGGCGCCTCCCCCCCCCCCCAGCTGCGGCGCCCTGGCAACCACCCTGCCTCAGAACGGCCGTGGTTCTGGTCCTTGTCCTTTTATTTCGTTGGTGGATTTTAGAAAGACAATATCAAAATATAGTAAATTCTTGCCATTTTGTTCATTTTCGGATGTCGCGATATTATTTCTATTAAACAAGAAGTAGAACAATTCACAAATCTTGATCAGATTTACTTCCTCCTGCAGCTGCCGATGAGCTTTAGCTTCTTTCTCTTTTATATCTCATTCTCTTCTTTATTGTGCTCTGGATTTATAATGGTAATTCATAACGAAGTGTTGAACAAGAACAAACACAATTTAATGCTTAAAATACATCCTGAAAATTATCTTAATAATAATTATAATGTCGCATATTTACAAGTTTATCTTTGACAAAAATTGAGAATCTGATACAAAAAAGGAACTATAGTTTCAACAACTTCATTCACCATACGAGTGATGAGAACATATGTTCAACGACATAAAATACAAAATTGCTCTGCCTTAGTTCTTAGTTGAGTGACCTGAATCAACTAACATGCACAAATTCAAAGTAACGGGTGGCTTATGAAATATATGCATGCAGTGCACATGATAAGTCTTTGTGACAAGTCCACTGTCAGCACGTAATCTAGCGACAGATTAAAAAGGGGTTGAAAATACTGATAACAGCTAAAATACATAAACAAAATGTGCAGTCAAATCAAGTTTGGGGATCGGACCTACAAAAATACCGTTATTACAAGTAATACAATGGATTACAATTACCAACAGACAGATTAAAGAAATTATGCAACAAAATCACAGATAATAAAACTGGATAGAAAAAAAAAATTGTAAAAAGAATCCATACCCAGGCCCTCCAGACAGCACGGGCCTCGGGAATTTGTCCCGGCTCCCCCAGCCTCTCGTTGGGCCTGCCTATTACTATTCAGTATCAACCCCCTCCAATTATACTTAAAACAAAAACTTAAAGACTCTCCATCTTGATATAACTGAAACTCAAAAAGTCAATTTATTATACAGCAATCTCATTTTTAAATGTGGTAACTATGTACAATCCAATAAGGTTAAAATAAGAATTTTTAAGTTGGAAAAATTACCATTTTTTGTAATCTTTTCAATTTGGATTCAAATGAAATTATTCTTTAGCTTCTCTATAGATTCTTATACTTATAATCTTACTAAAAAGAAAATAGTGAATGGATCTCATTTTTCTCTTATTTTTTTAAAGATCAGTTGGAAGAAAATATTTTCAAATTCTTTTCTTTTAATTTATACTGTATATTAATGAAAATAAAAATAAAGGCATTAAATAATTATTTGGTAAAGTTTTATTCATTTTAAAAAATAGACAATTCTAAGGAAATAATAGCTGTTCTTTACATGAGTGAAACCAGTTCATTAAAAAGAAAAAGTAGTTATATATTTGAATCTTCTAGTTACAATTTCCTGTTTAAAATATATCACATTTCATTCATACAATTCAAGCAGTAGGAAAGATACAAATTAATTAGAATTAGACACTGTGGCTTGATTAAAATGAATTAAAAAAAAAAACCTTAAGTTTTAAATAAACTACATCAACAAAAAGAAAGTAAGAAAGAAAAGGACTAGAAATATAAAAGCATAAACTAAAAACAAATATTTTGATCATTAAATCAAATTAAAATATGCAATACTTATTATAAATTGAAATTTCAATATGAAAAAGTTGATCACAGAGATTCCTTAAAATATAGATTGCACCCCCCCTCCCCAATTTTTTTAATTTCTCTCTAAAATGATGTAGTTGACAATCTTAACATGCAAATAACATTTTCGATACATATTCATGTCCAATTACACATTCATTTAAAAAAAAAAAAAAGAAAGAAAGAACAAACTAATAAATAAAACTACTGTTTTTCAAATTTGTAGAATTTAAAAAACAAAAACAAAATTGAACCTTGAAAAGCTGAAATGAATTGTAGTATCAAAATAACTTAGTGCTGTTTCCAGCAGCTTGCCTTTCCCGCACAATGTTCAGAAGGACTTTTAGACAACTTATTTGTATGGCACAATATTATTTACTAATTGCTGCCACCAAAACCTGTTTGGATTGTCTTTCATTTATAAGTTAAATTGACAACCATACTTCTGCAAAACCTCTTCTTTGTCTGTTACAGTGTTTTCAGAAGACTGACAAGGATTGACGTTGTAGTGGATTTCCATCTTTTTCATGTTTTATGTTGACAGAAAAGAATCCCAAGAAGAACCAGAAGAAAACGATATGTCTTTTCCCTTCAATCCTCACTACACCATCACTGAAATAACTATTATTGCAAACATTTTACATAAGCTGCAATGTATAAACTGCCTAATTAATTAATATCTTGCTAGGCTGACTTTTTTCCCTTTAAAAATCCAGAATTCAGAATATAAAATTTTATAATGATTAAAAATATCAACAGGTACCTGTACAAGAACACTGCTAATTAGAGGAAAATTTAAAATCAGTAATATAATTATTTTTCATAACTAATATTATTATGGGTCAGATTTTTTTTTTTTGGACTGACCTACATTCAAAGAACGTGAGTAATTTAATTTTTGAGTCATTCAAACCTTCATTCATAAAGCTAACAAGAAATATGTCGATACACAATTTAAAAGCCACTCAATGTAATTCTCAAAAAAAAAAATATTACAGACACTTATGAAAAAAATGTAATAGCAAAATACTACAGATATTTTAAAAATAACTCTTGCCAAATACAGCAATAAATAGAAACTTTGCTGTTCTGTTGATATGAAGAATTGACATAAATCAACCAGAATTAAATAATCTTAATATTTTTTTTTCCTCAAGTAAACCTAGACATGGAGACCACTAAAAAGAATATCAGCAGCAGCCTTTAATTAAAACTTCTATAAAATTTTCCTTTTAGCAATTAAATGTTATTATTTTTTATTTTTTTTATAGCATTTTTCATATTTACATAAAACCAGGCTTTCACCATTTCATCTTCCAAGAGCTTCTTTGAAGTAGAAAAATTTAACAAAAATACGTAAATTCACATTTTAGCTACTAATGAATACATATTTGATATTAAAACAGTTAACTTAAAACAATTATTTCTTTACAAACACTTCATAATCTTTTTTAAAAATCACATTCATTTTATTTTACTTTTCCTTCTTTGTAAATACTTAGACTCCTCTTTTTTTTATCACTATTTCTAAAACCAAAGCAATTTGTTTTTAATCAAAGTATCGTATACCAAAGAAATCTTTAACAAAATCAAACCTAATAATTAAAACACACTAAACATACAATATGTCACTAAATTAAAAAAAAAAAAAAAAAGTTTTGAAAAGACACCAACTCAATATCTTTATGACAGGAAACATTACAAAAAGGCCATGAAATATTTTAATGAAGGGCACATGAAAAACAATGAACAGTATGAATTTAAGTAATTTGTGACTTAGATAATCAATTAACAGTTAGCATAGATGCAATTTTTTCTTTGTATATAACAGTGCACCAGTGAGATGTTTGATCATCAAACAATTAAAACAAGGTTTCTTCACTGAAAATATTAAGTCAGATATTGAAGAAAATACAAAATGAAGCATTCATACATAAAAGAAAAAAAATCAATTCTAAACAGTATAATGCTTAGCTTCCATTCTCTATAATTCAAAGAAATAAAATAAAAGATAATATAAGATTCATAGTTATTAAACCAGTTGGTTTGTTTGAATGCATACTTCAGCTATTTTATGGCACAAGAATTACTGAAGCAATGATGCACCTGGAACAATTAATAATTGAAACAATGGAAGAAGAGGGAGGGAGGTATGTCTGAGAGAGAGAAACACCTACACCTTTCTACGGAATTCAAATTAAATCTGTTTAGTTGCTTTGCCGAAAATCTGAAAGCAAAGAGTATTGTCATAATAAACATGCTGGAATGTCTTCTAATAATGTGAAGTAAATCAAAAGAAAGGAAATTAATTGCAGTCAATCTTAATAAATTAAACCAGGAACAGATTAAATTTATGTAAACCAGAAACAATCAGATAGTATTTCTGAGAACAAAGATTTAATGATCTAATTATAGATTCTGATCTGCTTAAATAACACGATATTTACAAATAAAACTTAATGTTTCACACACAAAACAAACAAAGTATGCTGAGAAGTTAGTTAGACGATTTGGAAAAGTAAAATTATATATATAAAAAAAAAAAAAACTACTGATGTGTCTCTAAACTTTGTGGATTGTTTACAATTAAAAAGCTTCAAGAAATTTTCTTTTAAAATGAATTTGAACGATATCCATTATTCTTTTTAATATTAAAAGATGAACAATATTAACATGCAATAATCAAGAAATTCAAATATATATAAACACATCAGTTGTTTATAGGTCTGTTTCTGCTTCTGCTTCTGGGAGAAATGACACTGTTTCTTATATAAAATTGATTCTTTGTGTGGGATTTACTTATTAGATTTACAAGTGTTCTTTACTACGACAATACTGAATGAACATTGGAACATAGTACAATCACTTCTGTATCTCACAAAAAGGAACTGCAGATGTTTCGATAAATGTGATCAAATTAAAACTTATTGGGGGGAAAAAAAAACAAACCTATTATTTGACTTCAAAAATTAATTCATTATAGATTAAAAAAAAAAAAATCCTTTAAAAGAATAACGGTAATTTAATTAGTATATCAAAATGTAAAAAATGGACAATGTTCTAAATAAATAAGGATCAGTGTTTTTAATTTTCAGTTAGTATAAATATTACCAAAAATGTTCAATTGAATAGAAGTTGATTAGAACTACAGTGAATAGAATATAGGCAGATCATAAATTCCATTTCAGAAGAATATGAGCATCTACTACCTATAAAAAAATAGCAACTGGGAAATAATTCCAATTTATAATGTGGAGTTAAGTTTGGATACTTGTAGTTGAATAGTCTTTACTCCAAAAACAGAATTTGTTTAATTTGGAAAATATTTTCTTCGATACACCCCAGTATAACAGTAAGTAAATATTTCCAGAAATTACAGCATCATGTGGAATTGACTCAACACTATTACATCTTTGGAGAAATAATTCACTGTTAGAAACTTCTAAAATGAAAAAAAAATATAAGAGTTTTATAATTGTGCATTTTTATAACTTTATAATGACCTTTTTGTAATGAAAATTTTCAGTAAATATTCACTTGATTCCTTTTTAAGATTCAATTTGGCAATGCATTTTTGTAGCCGACATATTTTGATGATTGTTGCCAAAATGTTAAAATTCAAGCATTTCATTTGAGTGTATTTACAATATATACATTGCAAGAATTTAAAAAATGTAGTCAATCTACATTTGATTATCCTTGTTATACGTTAAAGGCTATATCTTAAACTAAATGTCAAACTGAAAAGTAAATATCAATAACAGAATTACTCAACAACATTTCTTGTAACAGTTATCTTGATAACATATATATATAACATCTAAAACAAGGCATACAGCTCTGGATCACCGTAGTCATATGTAATGCATTAAGAACAAAAACTACATAACTAGTGTCAAATCCTTTTATATAAAAACAGTATGAGAATCACAGTTTTTTTATGCTTGATTTCATTGATCACAAATAATCTTTTTTCAAAAGCCGGTGTTGCATATCAATTTTAGCTTTTAAAAGTTCTCTGTATTACAGAGATTATTGTAAAAAAATGGGAGGAAGACTATTGTTCTGATGTTATTCCCATTTGGTAGGTTTTAGGAAAATAAAGAGAAACTTTTAAATGCATAATTTTCTTCAGAAAACAGTTGCCATTTTAGTTGAGCATTATTGGTTTTGTTTATTATGCCTACTGTTAGTTGATGACATTGTACTGTCCATACGGTGATAATGAGGCTTCATGTCTGATCCTGGCCAATTATGTTGTAGATGATCATAGGCCTCACTTTCAAAACCTGTAAAAATAAAAATTTTCAATTTTTTAATGTTCATATTATTGTAAGTTTTCTTTAAAACAAAAGATGATGCATCAACAGACCAATTTTATCTTAACAACAACAGTAATAACTCAAATAACAAAACGATCAGTAATAAATCTAAAATAATAATCTTCTATCAAAAGCAAATTTATTAAATATTAAAGTGAAATCTGTACTATAATCTTGAAAACCTACAAAATTAAGTAGAGTGAAATTGGATTTACACTGTAAAACTGATTACATGCATTTAGGAAATGTGGAATATTTACCTTTTAATGTTGTTTTATCTTTCTTTTTAACTTCATCATAAAGATGATCTGTATTTGCCTTATCAGGAACTTTAAGTTCTTCTATACTGTGATAGATATTAGGATTATGAGCAGTAGCCAACTTATTACAATGTGGAACTTCATAGTCGCTGCCACCTACAGCACCTAAAAAATTGAAGACAGAATTTTCAGTCTTTTAGATTTACTGAAATCTCTAAAGTAAGTTTTAAATAAAAGGGGAAATAGCAGTTTGTTGAAAATGCATTTATATACCTTAAATATTTACCACTTTGATAATAGTTTTTAAGCTTAATTATATTAATCTTCAAAATTGGAAGATTAACATACTAAGAGACTAGTTGGAGGATTCACTAGTTAGAGTAATGGGGAAATGAATGATGAGAAACAACAAAATGATTTCATAATTTTAATATAAAATAGAACATTACTTTTATGTAATGATATAAAAAAAATTGTGTTAAGAAAGAAATAAAATGAAAAGTTTAGGGATTCATTGATTTTTATTGTTAAAATTTTCATGATAACTGTGGTGATGAATCAAAAGTATTAAATAAAATATTTTACATTTAATATTCTCTAAATGTGAATGAGTATTTTGTTTTTTTTTGAGCATTTTGAAATAAGGAAATAAAAGCAGAATATATAGGCAAAGTTAGATCTGAACATTAAAATAAGAATTAAGAGAAAAATGAATTTTGGGTGTCTAATTCTGTTGTTTTAAAATGAAAACTATCTTTCGTATACAATGCATTAGCAGGTTCCGTAGAATATTAAAAGATGTTTCAATGAAAGTGCAGCTTATAACACCACAAATATAGTATACATTGTCTTCAAACTAGAGTTATGGCAGTCGATTCTTAAGAGACTGTTGCTGCAAAAGTAATAATCATACTTCTTTTAGCAATTAACGTTTCATACTCAAAATATTACAAATAAATTTTGTTTCACGCTATTTATTAATGTGATATGTAGTGAAGATCTTGATAAAATTGAAAACTAAAAAATGTATTCTTAATTCTCCCAATGAGAATTCAGATTTTATTTAACAAATATTTTCATAAATTAGTAGATTCAGAATTGAAAATAACCGATGGCAAATTCACATCAAGAAAAAAATTTATGTTCAAAATGTTTAATTAAAAAACTGAAGATTTTATTATTCTACTCATCTTAATCTTATTAATTATTGAATCCAACTCACCATCGTTAGTTTCACTAGATTCAGCTGGAAGATCTACAACACATCCACCAGGCTTTTCTGTTAGTAAGAGGATGATGATTAGTAGCATTAGTAAGATCGAAATAAAACCCTAAATGCAGCCCATTAATATAATCTAGTCTGAAATTACTGAGTTTTAAAATTAAGAATAAGAAAGATTAGAGAAAGAAAGTTTAATATTAGATTTATATTAGATAAGAATCTCAGAAGTTTTTAGAAGCTGACTGTTTACATTTATAGTCTGACGAATACATGCAACATCTTATGGTATTTTCAAACATGAAGGTAAGGAGAAAGACAATTGGAATAGTGTATGTGTGGTCATCAGTATATGCCTGATACCTCTATAGGATGTTCTAAATGAGACTCTTCAGGAGTTAAGAAAGGATTATCTCCCATTTCTCTTTGAAGACAGTCTTGTGCATTTTTCTTTTTATTAACCATTTTAAATATAAAACGTATCATGAAGACTTTTCTATTCATCTTAATCCTATTAATTATTGAATCCAACTCACCATCATTAGTTTCACTGGATTCAGCTGGAAGATCTACAACACATCCACCAGGCTTTTCTGTTAGTAAGAGGTTGATGAGTAGTAGCATTAGTAAGATCGAAATAAAACCCTAAAATGCAGCCCATTTTTAAAAAATTATGAAAAATTTCTTGCTCTCTATACAACAGACGATGCTTAGATTATAATCTAGTCTTAAATTACTGTGTTTTAAAATTAAGAATAAGAAAGATTAGAGAAAGGAAGTTTAATATTAGACTTAGATAAGAATCTTAGAAATTTTAGAAGATTGACTATTTACTTTTCATTCTGCAATGTTTAATTTTATTTCTAGGCTGCTTGGATAAATACTCATCAAGATTTTTGGACATAACCGTCAAACCACTTCTGTTTGAAACCATCCAGCATATGCCTTCAACATGAAATGGAACAATAGATTATACACAATACTATTTAGTTACTTGTTAGTATAGTCTGAGGAATGTCCACAACATCTTGTGTTATTTTTTTAAACATGAAGGTAAAGAGACATTTTTAATAGTGTGTGGGGCCATCAGTGTATGCCTGATACAGGATGCTCTATTGAGACTCGTCAAGAGTTAAGAAAGCAGTCTCTCCATTTCTCTATGAAGGTAGTCTGTAGCTTTTTAGAGAACAAGGGGGAGATTTGTCTGTAAAACCTCCTACCAAGAATGTCTCATACATGATTTAATAAGATTTAGACCAAGGGGGTATAAAGGCCACACCAAATAGTGGCTATTATCTTAGCTTTCAAATTTCTCATCACTTGATGTTCCTGTATGGATGGTGTTATAATCCAAAATAAACAAAAAGTAGGATTCCACAGTCCTACAGAAAAGATGGATAGAAGCCTCTAGAACTTCATGATACTTACCTTCGTAGTCTACCCTCCAACGAAGACAAACAGAGGATGTTTTCGAAAAATTTCTTGCTCTCTATACAACAGACGATGCTTAGATTTGCTCATACAATGAACTACAATTGTAAGAGAATCCATCATTTATGATCCCAATCTTTGTGCTGGTTAAACCATAAAGTTACCATGGTGATGTTTAGTATATAAACAGTTTCTGTTCAGATGATACAATTGTAGGTTGGCTAAAGATGTGCATTCCTATATCACTTACAAAGTTGGTAGCCGACTGGTAGTGTTGTAAGATAGAAAATTCTTGCAAAAAGAAACCTAATATTAAGTAGAAGTTCTTCTGCATCATGCTTGTTCTTCTTTGATCATTCCTATGTGTTCAAATTGCTGTTCCTTTAGACTGTGTAGCATTTTTTTTTTTCAGTTGATAATTATTTTCGTTATCCATATTGCCTTTGTCAAGCCACTCTAATGCTCATCAATATTTCCATTCACTCAAAAGTAGTTGTCGAGACATTTCTTATTTAAATTTACGTAGTAACTATTTTAATGCACAAATTCAGTACTCAAGCGTATCAGAATGAAATTGACGAGGACAAGTTATATTCCTCTATAGGGAAGTGTACTCTGGTCATTCAATTGCAAAGCTTTCAACTTTACCAATTTTAATGATTTTATTTTGTTCCCTATAATTTTAAAGCTAGGGAACAGATGTAGAAATGATGTCAGAATTGTACATTTCTACATTTTTATGATTACTAAAGTTTAGTTCTCATCTTTTTGTATTCTTTAATATGCAATTAAGCAAATTGCATTTAATCTTAAACGCAAATAATTGTTTTCTTTAAAAGTGATTGAAGCATTCATATAGATGAATCAATTTATGAATGACTTTTAAAAGCTTGTAATGCATATTATGATACTCTGAATTAGAAAGATTTTACATCACTAATTCTTTATCACAATGCAGTGGTGTTACTCGATTTCCTGGTCTCTGTAGAGAATGATCACAGATGCTGCCCACAGATTAGCTCAAATGATCCAATTACATCAAAGGTAATTTTGCTGCACCTCCCTTTCTTTCCTCTTCCTGGCTCTGTTACTGCTCAAAGATTTAAAAATAAATTAACTGTCTGAGCATTAAAAGTATCCTATAAAGTAAATGAAGTTGAAAGTTATTTTTCTTTTATTATAAATTCCACAGTAGTTATTTACTTGGCTGCTTTTTCTCAAAGATAACAAAAAAGAAAAAAAAAAAATCTTTATTATTTCTGAACCAATTTTTTCCTCTCCATTTTTTGGATTGCTGATTTTAGATAAATAGATAGTTTAACCAACAAATAAATCTATGCTTATGATCAACATGAATTTTTGATTTCCAAATCCACCTTCTCCAAATATCAGAGAAACATTTAGTCACTAGCATACGCAAATTCAAAGACCTCCGATGTGCTGAGGTCCTACAAATTTTCAATTGATTCATAATATCAAAATAAAAACCCTGCTAATTGACATTTGAAACTGAAATTTTATAGTTTTTAATTTTGTGTGAAAATGAGTTCTATAGCACAGTTAACTATAAAGGCTTGTGTAAGATAAAGGTGATTAACAGAATAGATGCAGATGAATGTAGTGATTTGAATTGCAGATTAAATCCATACCAATGAACTTGCTTCAAAAAGCTAACCCTTTTAAGAAAATTAAATTAGATGATGTAATAAATAATAACTAGAAATAAATTGCAGCATTTCTTAATATTTATTGATAGGATTAAATACTTAATTCCCCACATTGTTTATTAAAGTCTAAAAAGATTATGAGCATAACTAAATGAGATTAATTTACATTGCTGTGATTACTACAACTGGGCAATCAGTAGCTTCTACAGATAGCCTTTTATGACTATTCAATAAAATTATTGAAATATTTATAGTTTTAAAAGAAGATTCAATGAAAATACTTTTATATTCAGGAATATATTCTGCATGAACACTTTTGAGAATCTTTTAACAAAGCTGTGTTAGTAAAGAAGTTCAATGTAAATATTTAGATACAGATGTCATTCCTTAAATCCAATATAGTAAAATGGGCTTTTATTAGAAAACACTGCGATTTCCATTTCCACAGCTAGTTAAATCGATCAGAATAATTTTAATTTAATTTATTAATGTAAATGAATAATGTTTGTTAGATTATTTTTGTCCTTAACAAGAAAACATTCTGAAATTGGGTTATAAACTTCACTTATTACTATAGTTTTTACCATTGATGTTTGTTTTTTTGATTTTATAATAATCTTCTGAAAATTTAAATACTTCATGGCATTTGAAACTTCATTTTCTATTAATAATTTTATAATGAAAGAATTAATTTAAGTTGTTTTATAATCATCAAAATAAAATTTCAGTTGTTTAGACTGTAGGTTAAAAAGCATAATAATTCAAAGCTAATAGTTTGTTGATTTTGTTGAATTTAAGTTCCAATTACCTCCAGTTTTTTTTCTTCTTAATATGTTAGCTGTAGATTATTTTCTTACTAATATAAAATAAGGTTTTAAAATAGCAATTTATTATCTATTTTTTTTTTTCTGTTGAGAAATTTATAGAAATAGTTATGCTACTAATTAATTAAAAAAAAAAAGATCTTCTTTATGGGTTGGTGTTTGAATTCCTTACAGATGAAAACTTTAAAGAAAACACCGTAGCACAAAGAAATAATTTATCTAACCATTCATACCAGTTCTTTTCAGTTTCAACAGTCCTCTCCTCACTGCAGATTATTATTACTTTTTTGTTTTGTTTAATGACAATTGTTCTGTTTATTCTTTATAGTTTCCTTTCCAATGATTTTACCATTGAGTTTTACTACAACTTGTTATTTACTTCCTAATTTCTACAATAGTAAGATTTTAAAGCACCACTACAAAAAGAAAGCAAGTAAATTCTAGTAAGCCAAATGCTCACATCAGCAGGTTACATCAAACAGAAAAAGATAAGTTTCCATTGTCAAACCATCATACACAGTGCATATCACGAGTTTTAGAACCAAATTCAAGAAAACAAATATTCTTCAAAATTTTATCGCAAGCCTTTGATCAGTGCTTGAATCCATGATAATATTTTTACTAAACAGATTTAAACACAAGTTCTAGTCGAACTGTTTTGGATGTACTGACAATTTCAATAAAAGAAGTTCAAACTTAATAGCAAGTAGTGTCAGGCCAGTGAATAGTAATAGACATAATCAGGATTTTAAAATGGGTTGGGGTGTGGGCAGCATTTTGAAGATCTGACCCATTTAATAAAAAAAAAGTAAGTGTACTTTTCAAGAATGGTGGAGGGGATCAGTCAAAACTTTTCAGATATGCTGTGTATATAGCAGTTCAAGCCTATTATTGTACACTACACAATAACATATTGTGGAGACTAGGTTTGATACAATTCTAGCTTTTAAGAATGAGAAAAGGTAGAGTTTGATTTACATACTAACTTTAGAGTGGAAAATAAGGCTTTTCAATAGGCTATAAAGGAACTGATGATATTTATTTATGTATAAGGTTAGCATAAATGCTCATCTAATCTAACAATGATGGATCAAAAATACTATATTTCATTATTTACCTTCTTTCCTACAGAGGTAGATGGAATACAGGGAAAATAATCGGTTATGATTGCTAATCAAAAATTGGAGGCTTAGGCTTTCCATAAAAGTTTCAATAAATGAACCAACAATAGAATTAAAGCTTTTTTTTTTTTTTTTGACCTCTCACTTCCCTTCCCCTCATAGAAAATGTTAAGAAATAAAGACTAATCCACTAAAGAATCTTCCACTTCCTACATATGGCATAAAAATTCTATGCAACATACATTGTGAAGGTTTAAGCTATTTTGAAGCACAACAGAACATGCTCTACACTTAAGACCAACCACTGTATGTAATAAAACAGGAAAGAAAAATAAATAATAATAATAATAATAATAATAAGATCAGTTACTGATTGACAAAATGATTCTTCTAAATTCAAAAAAACGTAAAACTAATCTTTGTATGGCTTGGATTGATTACAAGAAGGCTTTTGATTCCCTGCCACACAGTTGGATTCAAAAATCCTTAGAAATTTTTGGAATCAGTGAAAACATCAGAAACCTCTTAAAAGAAGCTATGAAATTTTGGAAAACAACCTTATTATCAAATGGATAAGAACTTGGTGAAGTGAACATAAGGCGGGGAATATTTCAAGGTGATGCATTATCACCATTATTATTTACTATTGCACTCATTCCTCTAACATCAATTTTAAAGAAAACATCCTTCGGATAGGAAGTCTCAAAAGAAACTGGAAACATTTCTCATTTATTCTACATGGATGATCTGAAATTGTATGGGAAATCTGAAAAGGAAATTATATCCCTTGTCAACACAGTTCAGATTTTTAATAAAGATATCACAATGTAATTTGGACTAGACAAGTGTGCTACACTTAACATGAAATGAGGAAAACCTCAAAAATTTGATGGGATAATATCTGAAAATGGGAACATCATCAAGTCCCTTAACTTTGAAGATTCCTACAAATATCTTGGAATACTGGAATCAAATGAAATACTAAATGCTCAAGTTAAAAAGAAAACAAGTTGTGAATACGCAAAACGAGTACGCAAAGTTTTAAGATCAAAGCTAAATGGTGGTAATACTATAAAAGCTATTAACACCTGGGCAGTTCCTGTTATTAGATACACTGCAGGAATCATTGATTGGACACAAGCTGACCTGGATACTTTAGACAGGAGAACTCGAAAATTAATGACCATGCATCATGCACTACACTCTCGAAGTGATGTTGATCGTTTATATCTTCCAAGGAAGGAAGGAGGCAGAGGACTTCTTCAGGTTAAGCAAAATGAGAAAGAGGAAAAACGAGGATTAAATGATTACATAAAAAGAAGCAAGGAAAAACTGCTGATTGTAGCCTGTAAGGAAAACATCTTGAAAGTTATCGGGACTAAATTGGATTATAAAAGAGAAACCATAAGACAACGATTTGAAAGTTGGAAAAACAAGCCTCTACATGGACAATATATAAAACAAATTGAAGAAAAAATTGACAATTCCAGAAACTGGCAATGGCTTCAAAATGGTTACATCAAGAAAGAAACAGAAGGGTTAATATTTGCTGCCCAAGAACAAGCTTTATTAACTAACGTGATGAAAACCAAAATACAACACGTGAGCAACGATAGTAAATGCAGATTATGCAAAGTGAAGGATGAAACTATTGACCATCTTATCAGTGGTTTAGTAAAATTGCTCAGACTGAGTACAAAAGACGCCATGATAGAGTAGCCAGTATTATTCACTGGAATTTATGCAAAAAATATCAATTCCCAGTTTCCGAAAACTGGTGGGAACATTCTATTGAAAAGGTGCTAGAAAATGATGAGGCCAAAATCCTCTGGGACTTCAGAATTCAAACCGACCGTCATTTGAAACCCAACACTCCAGACATAACAATTGTAGAGAGGAAAGATGTTTTTCTAATAGATGTGGCAATACCTGGAGATGCACGAGTTGTTGAGAAAGAATGGAAAAGATCACAAAATATAGGGAAATTTCTCATTTGTGGAACAAACGTGCCACTGTAACACCTATAGTTATTGGTGCCCTCGGTGCTTTATCTAAGGAATTTGTAAAACACTTTAATAGCTTGGAACTTCATGAGATTTTAATAACTGATCTGCAAAAAAAATCATTGCTAGGAACTGCTTATATTTTGCGAAGATATTTGGACAATTCTTAGGTCTCTGGGTGAGACTTGAATTGCTCAATTAATCCAGTCAAAGATGTTGTCTTTGTACTGTGTCGTATGTTATATAATAATAATAATATAATAATTATAATAATAAAAAAGCTCAAATGATCACAAACCAACATTTATCTAGTGAATTAAAGGACTGAATAATCTTCAATTTGTTATAATGAAATTTGATAATGTTCTGTCAAACATTAAAAACATTTGCAATTGTTGATTTCAATTGTATAAAGAGCAAGAATGGGTCGATGAAACATGAGTAGATGAGGTATGTATAGAAGTTGAAATTGCCAGATGTTCAATTTTGAAGGATGATGATTTTTAAAATGGACAAGCTGTAGATTACATTGTAAAGCATAATTATAAGGTTTTCCAGTTATAAGTATTAAAGATCTAAAATCCATTCACTATTTTATGTACCGATATTTTATGTCTTGTTTACAAAATAACACTTGAGGGATTATTAAAAACAGTTATTTTTACATGTCTATCTGTAGCTAAAAAAAAAATTCAAATATATATTCAGTTTTTGTTTGCACTCAATAGAAGTGCATTTTTATCCTACAAGAATATTAGTAACTAATATTTAATCTATTAATAATTAACAATTCAGAAGAAATTCTTACCTCTATTACTGTAGCTGTCTGAGTCATAGTCTGCCAACTTTGCTTTTTCTGTATTTTTCAGCGATCCATTACTGATATAGTTATGAATTTGTTTAATACCTCCATTACTCAAAGCATTATTTAATGCACCATTTGCTTGACCAGTTGTTTGGTATGTGTAAACAGGATTATCAAAATGACCGTTATCTGCAAAAAAAAGAGAACCACGATTAGTTTCCATTAACTTTACATTAATAAGAACCCATTCTCTTTCTGCAAAGTACATCTATATATCTTGTTGCCCATCAAAAAATTAACATTTTTTGACCATCCTTTTTAAGATTCAAGTGCTCACTACATTTAAGATTTAAACCCTGTGGACGGAGATAACTTTAATAACTGCTAATATTAATTGTTTGACTCACTCTTTTCTTTGAAGAGTAGTTTTTAAATGAAAATTACTAATAAAATATTTTACTTAAATGATTAGGGCAATGCCGAATCAATCTGATATGAAACAGAAAACGGCAATGATACATTTACTCCATATTTACATAATTCCCAGCACTTTGGAACAATATTTCAATAGTTTTGACTACTAAATTTATATCCATAAACAAATTATTAAAAATGGTGAGATCTAATTATTTAAAATGAGGTGTTTGTTCATTTGTTCATGACTGGAGGAACTGAGTTCAATTAGTCAAGGATTTTTCTTCTTCAATCAGCTCCTTTGAACTCATCCTCAGTAAAAATTAAGACTATATTGTTCAGCAGAGTTAAAGATGGGGTTGTGTTGGATTAACTGATCTTTTATCTGTTGGTCAAGAATCATTGCAAATGTTTACCTCCTGTAGCCTCTTTGACCTTCAAAGCCTGTGTGTATGTGTGATCTTTCAACCTTTCAGCTAAATTGCTTTTAATATTGAACAAGTACCAAAAGCTATTCGAAGATTCATAATATAGTTGCCTTAGATATACAAAAGAGCACAACTGGTTGCATCTGTAAGATGGTATAAAAATCAAAGCAAGGTCTACATCATTAAGACTGAACTGTTAAACCTTTATTCTTTGAGTTGTATGGCTAAGATTCTTAAGAACAGATTAGCACATCATTCAAATTGCAATTTTTGCATGTTCTTGCAGGAAATATGAATTTACTCATCTTAATTAACAGTAGTATGGATAAAGTAAATAAAAGTAATAAAGTATTGGGTGTTTGTATATCATCTTCATGTTTACTGTATTTTCTCATGCTATTCATGTGAGGAATGTAATAATTATTAAACCAAATTGTACCACAAGCTCAACTTTCAGTTATATGAACTTTAGCTTGAAATCTTATCTTCACAAGCAAATTAGCATTGTTTGCTTTGATAGTTAATTGAAACTTCAAAATATATTAGAGTTTTCTGCATTAATCAATTATTAATTTTAATTATACTTATTAAAAAAGTAAAAGTAAGAATTGCTGAATTTTGAAAATAAATCCGAGAGTAATATTGAAACATCAAGATATCACACAAATTATGGATAATTAAAAACAAAGCTAAAAATAGATAAAGCTCAAAGTTTGAAAGCAGAAAAAAAATATGTAAGATCAATATTAAGTCCAGAGAAAAAAAAAAGAACAGATGGGAGGGATGAAATAAACTTGAGGGAAGTGCAGAAAAGTTAGAGTAAGCTTTCAAAAGAACAATATTTTTTGTTAAGATAATTGTACCTCAAATAAGTTACAGAGACATGAGAAGTTTCACTCTTGAAAAATCTAGTCCTCTTGATAAAAAATTCAATTGTCAGAAATAGGGATAAATGTCTTTTTATTGTGCAGACTTCAAACTTTCAGAAGAAACCATCCGTAAAATTTCTGAAGGAAAGATGTAATTTCTATTAAAAATTGTCTGCAGAGTAGAATTTGCATCTTTCATATAAAAAAAAAAGCTTCAAAACTATCCTGCACTTCCTAAACTATTTACACAGATTAAGTGATAAATCTTTCAATCTAAGAAAACCTCCTTGTATGAAGAATGGAAGGAATGAAAGAAATCTTGAACTTGAGTATCAAGCAGAGCATAATGAAGAAAGTATCCATAGAAGTATAAATTATTTCAATATGCAATATTTCTATACAGGGTGTTTCAAAAATACACGGCATAATTTCAGGTATGTATT
>JAFIDM010012231.1:145138534-145149094 GCA_023159025.1 Thereuonema tuberculata
AATACATACCTGAAATTATGCCGTGTATTTTTGAAACACCCTGTATATTAAAAATGTTTAGAAATTGAGTATTATGAATACATTTCAGCATCTATGTTTATTGGAAATCTCAAACGGTCAACGTATTATATTCAAATACTGAAAACTAAACTGCCAGAGTGAAGTAATAGCATGTTGTCAACAGAACAATAACAGAAGCTAACTATACATTCCTTCCTTGAACTTGAATTTATGTAATTGTCTTACAGTTGTCACAGCATGCCTTACAGTTGTTTGAATAAAGGATGAATAAGTATGTTTAATTTCATGAAGCTCAGTTAACTTGCAAACTTCAAGGAAAGATTCAAACTGAAATATTGTGGCTGAGTGAAACTAAAAATATTTAATCACTTAGATTGTTGGATGCTAACCCGAATTGAGAATGATAGGAACGACAAATTGATTGTAAGCTAAAAGAACTGACATTTAATGCAATTTTTTAGATTACAATTCAAAATCACACAGAGCTTAAAATATTCCAGTTTTGGATAAAAATCCTATCGCTGAAATTTAATAACATTAATGCATTGTTTTGTTAAAAGGACTTATATATAAGCCATTTTATACTGACTAGATCCTTGTCTGAGGAAAATTTGCACTACGGCGTGAGGTTTATTCTATATTTCGGTCCGGTGCCTCAGGCCTTCTTCAGGAGATGTAAGAGTTAGATTAATTACATTAAGTATGGCATATTTCTAACAATTATCAGTTGTTAGTTTCTCGGATAAGTTGTTTTCATGGTCTGCTTTCCAAGCCATGGTAAGCACACATTTTAAATATGAATCATTTTACATATAAATCTTTGGAAAACATTCTTTGAATAGAAGGAAGAAATGTTGGGTGAATATACTAATCAGATATCACTGCTGTTACTAATAGATTCCAGTGATTTCTGCCTAAATTTTCTACAGGCTACTACAAAGTATTTGTACAGATACATCTTCTCAATAGAAGAACTTTTTGATCAGGTGAAACATCAGGTGAATTCAGAAATGAATAAGAGCTTCATTACTTTTCTAAAATAGAGAAAAACTTTACTGTCACAACTTAGCTGTCAAGCACTTATATGACAAGTCAATTTTTTTGTTTTGTTTGGGAAAAAAAAATATATAGGCCTGGTCTCATTAACACAATAAATATATTTTAATTTATCAAGTATATCAAGTTTTTTTTTGTCAAACTATCCTAATGATAGATCTAACAATCACTTTGAAGTCAGACTGTATAAATTTGTCATTTTTGGGAAACTGCTTTATAAAGTAAGCCAATTGGATTAGGCTTCCATCATATATAATAATTGCAAATAAAGCAACCATGAAGAAAAATGATAGCAAGACTTAAAAAAAAAAAAAAAATACTACTGCTAGAAGAAAAGAAATATTGCAAGACACAGCTACAAAAACAATTCCAGAAAATATAAGAGGTACTATCAAAAACACTGAATGAGATGACAAAAATCTATTCAATAGCAAATCAAGAACTTTGACTGTTATGATAGTTAGTGAAGAAAAAACAAAAGAATATGATTTGCTACAGATAGGCTATCTAATAGAATGCTAAGTACTTGATTCAATTTGATATGGTATGAAGTCCAGCTGAATGGAGTGATAAGGGATAGATATCGGACAGATTGAGGGCACATGCCATATTAACAGAAAGTAGCATCGAGACAAAAATAAATAACAGTAATAAAAATAACAGTAGATTTGCCATCGTCTACTTCATGATCTAATGCTATCTGTGTTGATTTCAGTTTTCAATTGTATAAAGCTTTAATCTGTCAGGTTTGAAGTGAAGAAGAAATTTATAGATGTCATGATATCTATCATACAAATGCTGGAAAAATTTGACAGCAAGAGGAGTAATACTGTAGAAAGGAGTAATTCAGTAACAAGCAATATTACAGTGTCTAGAGATGTGAGGAAAAATAAAGAATTTCAAGTCAGCTGAACATCACGACTTAATGTTTTGTGGAGAAACATTAAGTCAACCTTCACAAAATATCTGCAGATATCTTGTGTACTGATGACAAGACTGCAGAGTTAATTGTTAGTTACAAGATATAGATGCTTGAAAGATGAATAAAGAAATCTTGAACCAGATCTCTTTATTTTTCAGATACAATGGGATAGTTGTAACCTCCACCAATCCCCTTCCCCCTCTAATATCAATACTATAGAGGAAACAGGGCTCTAAAAGAAATTTTTTAAAAGGATATAAAAATCTGAAATTTCTTAACTCTTGCAAAGATCGCATATAAAAATGAAGTAAAAAAGGATATCATCTTATAATGAAAAGTTAGAATAATTTTCATAAAAGGAAAGGTATGCATATTAATTAAACTAAGATAGAAGGGATGACAAAAGAATTATAAAACATGAAAATACATTTAATAAAAAGAGGAGGTTTTCTTGAAAATAGCAAAGTATTTTACAGTTCACTGTGTTAGATACTTCTGATAGTGCTTCTTGTATTTAAGAAGCATCTATTAGCCTACAATGAGTTGTAAAAAGCTGAAAGAAGGTCTGTAAGAAATTATTAAACTTAAAATATAGTAAAGAATAGAAAGGGGAAGAGCAGAATAGCTTAGAGCTCATTTTTTGTTGTTTAACAGTAATATAACTTAGAGTTATAATTTTATGACATTTTGTATGTAAAGATAATGCTGTGAAAATTTAGTATTGAGACAATGTTTGATGCAGTTTGAGTATGAAGTTTACAGATATTGTTATATTTCAGCCAAAGACGGGTGAAGAGGGAAAATTTGTTGTCAAAGAACATGAAGAAATAATTAATAACAAGATCAACAATTTGTATTTTATTATATCTCTTAGTATTAATTGCAAATGATGAAAATGAAATACCTGTGCTGGTCCTTGTTTCAGCCGTATAGCTACAAGAAAAACAAAGAATACTTTCATTAGTACTTATTTCAGGAAAATGGTGAAAAACATAAGATAAATATCTTAAAAAGAAAAATATTGTTAATTAATCTTAAGGTTAACCATAAATTAGTATCAAAAGCTGTATCATTTTGGAATTAATTCATGGTTAATCTTAAGATGAAGGAGTGGAGATTTGACACTGGTAGAATGTAAATGAATGATGATAATTCAATGAAAGATATTTCTATTTAAGCTGCTGTTAATAAAGAGACAAATAAGAGCTGACCAATCAAAGCATTTTTGCAGTGTTAGTGGAGAGATGTAGTAACCAACAAAGGATCAATTTTGAATAGTGTCGATACTGTTCCAATCATTCATATTTTAAGCACTGAAAGATAAGTTTCACAGAATTAAGTCAAATGAAGTAAAAATGAAATGAACATCCCGTCAGATTTTCTACATATTATCAAAAAAATATAATGCTAGCAAATCAAGTGGAAAAGAAGAATTTATACAATTCCCAAAAAATCACCAGAAATTTTTTATTTAAGCTTAGAACATATTTCAGTGAATAGTAAATCTTCATACATAAAAAAAAATAAAACTATCTGAACAAAATTAACAGAAAAATTGACCTCACATATGGGTATATTGAAAAAGCATTATTGTGATCTCACAATAAAAGATTTTTCCAGAGATATTATAACCTATAATTTTATGCTAAAATAAAAGTTTATATAAGAAACTTATAGCTATTATCACTTTCACATGAAAATAACATATCAAAGTTGTTGTTGTTGGTTTTTTTTTAAAGCTAACTTTTATTAAAGAATTAAGATTGAATTTCATCATTATACAATAAAATTTTAATAAATTAGATTTATGCTGACAGTTTAAGAGGTTCTTAAAACTGAATGACAGGCTACGATTAAAATTTTCAAGATAAGAGTAACATCCAAATTTCTTATGCTAGAATTGTCTATTCTGGAAGAAGCTAGTGAAATTCCTACTTAAGTGATAAGTGGGAGTCAATCAGCATCAGAATAATTGTCATTTAAGTAAGAAACTTAGCTGAAATAATTGACATGGTCACAAGAAACTGAAGCTCATGCAATATTGGAATCTTATCTTTCCCTGATAAGAAACAGAATATAAATAAGACTATAAATAAAGAAATGCTTGACAATTTTGGTTTCCATTTGTTTTTCTATTTTCAACCTGCCATGATAGGCTATCAAAGCTAACACTAAATTTGCCTGCTATAGTTACTCTTAAGGCTCCTCCGCACTACTGATTTTTAGTTGGAAAGCAGTAAAACAATAAAAGGGGAGAAAGTGTGTGTGTGTGTGGGGGGGGGGCTTTCCTGACCCTGAGCAGGTAATAATGTGGCAATTACTTCTTATTGTGTTGAGGTTTGCCCTAGGCGTTTTAGTCAGACTTGGGAGATTGGACTCTGTCTCATCTCCCAAGTCTGCTGAAACCACCCGAGGCAAACCGAAACACGTTTCCTTTTTTACAACCTCTTCCCCTTTTATAACCCCCTTGAGGTTTCACCCCTTCCCTTTGAAAATGGGTTGCACTGGACCGAACACAGTTCTAAAATGAGGGGACACTGACGACCCTCAGGCAAAAAAAGTCAATTAACCTGAATTCACCAAGGCGAAACCAAGTTAGTAAAAATGAGATATTTCATGTAATTTACTCTGATAGCTAAATATATTTATTTTTAACGTGTTTTACGTTTTTTTTGTGATTTTATAGAAGTTATTGGAGGAATATTTATTAGATTAATAATCTCCCATCAAAATTAAAGGTTACGATTTGAAGTCGATAGTTAAAAAAAAAAAAAGAAAAGAAATTTAGATCAAGTATTTTACTCTTTTTTTTTTTTACGTAACGTAAATTCCTTTCCATATTAATACTGTATAAAGTTAATATATCATTTTTTCCTTTTTTTTTTTTCATCGTAAATCAAAGGATGGCATTGTAAATACAGTATTTATATTTAATCGATATAAATAAACTTGTATTGGTAATTGTTGTTACTTCTGTGTTGTTTTATATTTATTATATATTTTATATTGAATTTATTGCAGACATAAGTATTATGTGAGTTTTCGTTAAATTTAATTTAGAACTCAAAACAATCAAATAAAGAACAAACAATCAAATAAATCGATAAACAGTAAATTGAGATAATTCATATAATTTACTTTGATAGTTAAATATATTTATTTTTTAACCTGACTTACGTCTTTTTTGTGTGATTTTATTGAAGTTATTGGAGGAATATTTATTAGAGAATAAACAGTAAACACGCACAAATTAATAATAAATGTTATATTGAAACATATAAAAAAATTATAAAAATTCGTGCGGTGCAGGTACAATCAGAGAAATAAAATACGATAGAAGCAGAAAAAATTAAAATTATCTATTAAATATCTATTTAATAAAGATATAAATTTAGAAATTAAAAATTTTATAGAAATTATGAATATATAAATTTAGAAATTAAAAATGTAGTTATGCGACCGTGAGATGTTTACAAGAGAGGTTCGCAGAAGGGGACACTGTTTCCGTCAGTGCGGAAAGTACCCTGAAAGACACTAATAGGTGATTATTATACTCCTGTAAGCTTTGAGAGGGGAACACCAGAACAATAGGTCCAATAAAAGGGGACACATGTTTACGTCCAGTGTGGGACGGCCCTAACTGCCACATTATATCCTGCTGGAATCAGGAAAGCCCTCCCTCCCACTTTCTCCCTTTTTATTGTTTTATTGCTCTCCAACTAAAAATCAGTAGTGCGGAGGAGCTCTTAATCTAGATATGTTACTGTAAGATTAAGAGTCTAAGAATGTAATCTTATTTGTTAACTGAAAACAAAGATGAACTATTTGAGTCAACGATGTTGTATAAATATTGGTTTAATTTGAGATTTAATGAAGACTTTAGATTTTCTCTTTTAATCTTTATTTTATATGAAATTATTTTGATACTTACTAAACACAATCAAGTTCATGCTTCAAATGCTGATTGCGACGATATAGATATACAACCACTCCAATAATGCATACAATCACAAGAATAGCTATAATGATCCCAGTCACCATTCCAACAACAACAGTATTCGATTCATCTTCCCCTTCAGCCACTTGTCTACTTGTAAGTGCTGTAAGCAAAAACATATTAAATCATTTGAGAAAATATTTAGATAATTTTCAGATGCAAATCAAAGTGTTCTTTATTTTTATAAAGACTACGTCAATGGAGTGCTGATACTATTAGTATTTTAAAATCAGCAAATTAATATTTTCCCCAAATTTATTTAATTTAACATGATTTTGTAATAATGTTAAAAGGTTTTTTTGTTTTTGTTTGTTTAAAAATGAAAGGAATAAGAACAGTTCCATTACAGGACTAATTTTAATTTCATCCCAGTGATTTATCTATAGTCAGAAAAATTGATAAAGAAAACCCTTGTTCATTTTGTAAAATCTATCTATTAAATACAGTCATTCCTGTAATATAATGAAGTTAAATTGTGTTTTCTTCTTTCTTTGAAGAAAGAATTGTTTGTTGATTTTGAACTTTTTAATATACAATCTTATCATCACCCATACCCATGAAACAGTTTGTAAAATTTGATTTTACTTTAAAATAACTTTGAAGATAATTTTAGTTAGAATTAATTAATTCCTTGATTTTAATATTTAAAAAAAAATGTGGCAATTTTTTTGGTAATGGTTGAATCTGCAGTTTTTTTTTTTTTTTTTTTGAAGCACTTAGGCTCCTTGATTTTAGTTTTCATTTTAAAGATAGTCATTTTGAGGTTTTTGTCAGGTTTACTTATTTCTGTTCTCTCATAAAGCAGCTGTTCTTCCCACAACCACTGTTTGATTAATAAACTTGATAAATGATTTAAATAATCAGCCTCAATGTACAATACATAAGTTGCCTATGGCTGCTTCATGTCTCATGGCTTTCTATTGTCACATGATCTTGGTGCAATCCAACATTCACTCCATGCACCAAAATCAAATCCGTATTTCAACCTAAATTCTTAGAAATTATATATTATCTGGCTTTAGCATATTTTTTTTTTTTGTTCAGTTTATGCCAATACTTAGCCAGTATCTCAGTGATTCTGAATCACTACAGTCTCCTGTCAGTTTTGCTAATGGTAGATAATCTGTAGCTATGCATGAACTCTGCTATCTTTATTGTCATTTAAACTGAATTTCTATCTAACTTGATAAAGAGTTTATTAATAGGACTGCAATTAGTTATTCAGATGCCTTAAGCATCATGTCTTCCTTTCTTTAGTTATTTACATTGAGACATTGCTCTTCTTCCTGATAACTTTTATGCTACTCATATTTCTTCCATCATTTCTTAAAAATCCAAACAAACATTCTGTACTTGACAGTCATTATCATCCAAGGAAATCATGAGCATCTAAGTCCCGTATTGCAAAAATAAGTGAATGAGATTCACATCTCATTCTGCCAATATCACCACCACCTCAATCCTCTTTCACTGCTTATGATTTTTCAGCTAATCCATGATTAATTCAAACCATCCTTTAAAAAAATCTTTGAATAAATCTTCACTTTAAACTTGTTGTGGCTAAAGTAAGAATATCCGAGTAAACCACTACCAAAAACTGAGTATGAAACAAATGCATTCCCATCTATCTACGATACAATTAAAAGAATATGGAAAGATGATTTAAAAGACCTTACAAGGGAATGGTTAGGTTAAAGGTTAAAATCTCCCTTCAAATTTTTATCCTTTATTCGGGACCTCAAGCAGTTATTGTATACCAAATTTTAGCTGCCGATACACACAGGAAGAGTGTAAAAAAAACATTGCTAAAGTTACAAGAAATAGTGACGTGGCATCACAACTTTTTGCGAACCATACATGACATCACCCTATCTCCTGCTGCTGGCTGAGCACTCAAGGTCAGACAAAACAGATGGAACGGCAGAGCAAATACTTAATTTATAAAACAAACTATATACTTATAAATTTATTTATAGTAATGTAATTACTGTTTATAAAATAAAAGCAATAACTGAAAAGTATGGCCACATTTGTATTTTAAAAGAAAGCGATTTTACATAAAAAAAAAAAAAGAAAAAGTATTACAATTAAAAATTTGAAAGAAAAATTTATGTAAAGCTAACTTTAAAACTATTGGCTTATTATAAAAATAATTACAAATAAAAATAACGACAATAAATCTAATAATAACTTAAAGAAATTAGCAAAAAATAAAGGAATAGAAAATGTTTTAAATTAAAATGGAAAAAACTTTCGTAAATTTAGGAAACATTACTACATGTAATTGTAATAAGAAAATTCTGGATATTAGTCCTACGAACAAATATAACTTTATGGTTTTTAGAATGCTAACTATATATGAAATTACATTAATGATCAAAAATAGTAGAATTAAGAACACTGAGTATAGATAATGTGTCAACAACAGATACAAAAATATCCAATAATTACTTTGCACAAATCTTAAATATATCTATCTTGAATTTACTTTCTACTTAAATGAGTTTGTACTTTTGTTTTAAGAATATGTCTTTTTAGATTAACTTTCCTGGTGTGATATACAGTGGCGTAAAACAAGGTGAGCATCATGGGAGAAATAACCCTGGGAGATTAGAAGGGAAATTGAATTGGTAAAAGGGTGGAAGAATATTACACTATGTAATGAGACAGTTTCAGTGTGTTTTATTCTTCATTAACTTTTCATTTTCTACCCATGAATAACTGTTAATGGGATATAAATTTTCAAAAACGTATTTTACTTAAACTTACTTTCTTTTTTAAAATACAAAATAGTGATAAAACAACTTTTCATTTGCTGCTTTTATTTTTCAAATTAGTATTTGACAATACTAATTACATTTTATTACTAGTGGTAAATTAGACATTTGCTGTGACTTTAATGTTTCCTAAATTTACGAAAGTATTTTCCATTTTTATTTAAAACATTTTCTATTCTTTTTTTTTTTTTGCTAATTTTTTAAAGTTATTATTCGATTTATCATTATTTTTATTTGTAATTATATTTATAATATGCTAATAGTTTAAAGTTAGCATTACATAAATTTGCTTCAATTTTTTAATTGTAATACTTTTTTTTTTCTTTTCTTCTATGTAAAATCACACTTTCTTTTAAAATACAAATGTGGTCATACTTTTCAGTTATTGCTTTTATTTTATAAACAGTAATTATATTAGTATTAATTTATAAATTAAGTATTTTGCTCTGCTACACCGTCCGCTTTGAGTGCTTGGCTGTCAGGGGAACATGGGGTGACATCATGAATGGCTCGCAAAGAGTGATGTCGTCACATCACTATTTCTTGAAACTTTAGAAAATTTTTTTTTACACTCTTCCAGTGCGTATCGGCAACTAAAATTTGATATACAATAACTACTTGTGGTCCTGAATAAATGGTAAAATTTTCAAGGGAGGTTTCGACCCGTCAAACCTAATCATTCCCTTGTTAGTAAAACAATCAAGGAAACAAAAAATGAATGGAATACTTACGAATATCACAGCTATCTCCAGTAAAACCATACTTGCAAATACATCCTTGAACTGCATGGCAAATGAAATTATCATTTTTGCATTTGCAATGATTCATACAATGGTCTCCAAAATATCCTTCTGGACAAACTAAACAAGAAAAATAAAAAGAAGAAATCAAAGCAGTGTAATTTTAATAAATTGATTAAAAAACAGGTGTTTTGTGAGATAATTTCTAGTCATAATAAAAATTTATAGGGTTTTTTTTTTTTACCTTGAGTACAGCTTGGACTTCTCCATCCAGCTGTACATCGACATTGACCATCAGATGGACGACAGAATCCACCATTAAAACAAAGGCAGTTCTGAAAACAGTTTAAACCATAGGTTCCATTTGGACAAGCTGAAAGAAACATAAATTAAGACGTTAACTATAATGCCTTCATTTTCTTTCATTACCCAAGTAAGAAAGTAATTATAAAATAAACTAGTGAGCTTCATATTGAGGCTTTTTGGTTCGCAAGCATTTATTTCTCATAACAAAGAAAAGGCAATTGGAAAAATTTAATTTATTTATTCATTCAATTTTTAATTATTTTCTGGAAAATTAAAATATTTTCAAACAATTTCTTCTTCCTTTGATATAGTTTTTTAACGTTTTAGTTTTTGTAGCATAAGCACAGCAACAGAGAAGCTTAAGACCTTCTACCACAAAGATTAATTTTCATTTGTTGTATATCTCCTATATTTTTTTTTTTCCATTGTTCCTTTTTTATGTTAGTTCCTAACATAAAAGATTATATTAAACTACCAACCCCATGCACTGCAATCATGGTTATACCTTTGCTTTGATGAATTGTAAGTTATGTAATTCATCAAACTTAATCTCAAATCCAATCCCAATGGCTTAATTAAAAACAGTATCTGTTTAGTATCAATATCAAGCAGTTGCAACAAAATATCATGCAATTAATAATATTAACAATTTTTTAAATAGAAGTTTATTTTGTTCTAATATCATTAATAAATAAAATAAATAAAATAAATAAAATAAATAAAATAAATAAAATAAATAAA
>JAFIDM010012231.1:145176334-145202379 GCA_023159025.1 Thereuonema tuberculata
AAGCGCCAATATTTATATATAAGCAAACGGCCCTTACTTTTTGAACGCGCCTCGTATAATGAATTATTTTGCTTTAGTTTCAAGTAATTTTGAAATTTACCTCTACTTTCACAATGGGGTCCAATAAATCCGTCTTCACAGGTGCAGCTTCCATTAACAGGAGAACAAACTCCAGTATTTTGGCATTTGCAGGTTCCAAAACAATTAACACCATAAGTTCCAATAGGACACATATCTTGACACTGAAGCATTAAGAAGAATATATGCATAAATTGTTATCATTAGAAATGTAAAATAATTGTTTATCTACAATTTCAGAAGCTTGATGGTGAATAATAAATAGTTTAAGCCGCATTTCATAAACTGAACAGAGAAATCATAAATTGTACTTATACAACAATAAGTGGTGATATTAACTTTAGTTTTGCTTGATAAAAAAGTTATAAATTTATTATATTAATTCAATGTTTTGAGGTAGCAAATTATGCACATAAATTTGCCCACTCTCCCTTTTTTTTTCATAAATTCTATCAGTTTTTAGAAGATAGTTTTTTACAATTATCAGCAAATAAACTCACCACCCCAATATTTTTTGAATATTTCGAGACCCACATCCGAGCAACACATTTTCACCTTTTTTTTTAAAAAAAGGATAGTTTTTAGCAGTTCCTGAGTCATAGAAACTTAATTTGTTTTGCTAGATTTCTTCTTCAGTATTTAATTTATTAAAATAAATAGGAACCAAATGAAAGAAAAAAGTGTTATATACTTGTGGGGAAAAGGGCAATTGAAGTTAAAAAAAAAAAATGCAGAGATTAATGTTTTTCAGTTAAGATAATTAGTTATAGTTTATGAAAAGTAAGGTAATTCTTACCTTATCTCCCTTAAATCCAGGTAAACATATACATTCTCCAGTTGACTGGTGGCAAGGAGCATTGTTATAACATTCACAAACTTCTGTACAATTATTGCCATAGTGGCCAAGTGGACAAGCATTGGCACATACATCACCCTTGACAAAAAGAAATTCAATTAGGATTTATTTTAATTATGAACACAAACCATAACCAAACAAAACAAAACCTGCAACTAAATTCTAAATTATTTCATATGACTAAGTTAGAAAACAATTTTTGAAGTTACAAAATCTAAATAACCCACTAGCTTAATTTTTCTGGCAGAACACACAATTCAAACTTCAGAAATTTATGAAATTCAACATAACCACAAATGATTTAAATCAAAAGGGAAATATTCACCTACTTGCATAAGTAAATAAATCTTACATCAGTTTGAATATCAAAATAAATGACACAAAAGTTAAAGGCATTTGTGTGACTGTCTGATTTTATAGATATTATATAATTCAAATATTTTCTAATTTGACTCATCTTATATTTAAGCAGATTGATTTATTTAGATTATTGATTTATTTGAGTAAATGAGTTAATATTTCCCTTTCATATAGTCAGGTTAAATTTTGTGTTTTTAAAGTACGGATTCTTGGTGCCGATATCTCTGCAAAGCTATGCAGAATAACCAATTTCCTAAATAATGACTAAAAAGGTTTAATTTCACAGAACTAATCTAAAAACAGCCCAAGCAAATTATATAAAGGATTTTATTTTACTACAGTAACATTGCTCCATTATTATCTAGTTTTTATTGTAATACTTATCAGATAAAAAAAAAAAAATCACTAAGAACAACTACTGAACATTTAATATTAAGCTTATTTCTGTCCAAATTTCCAAAGTTTTTCCTCTTAGTATATGCGATTCAATAAGATATTCGAAAGACGAGATATCAAATATCGATTACTGGTTGAATGCAAGGACTGATGAAATGAATGTCAGAGTAAAAGAAGATAAGAAAACTCTGGAATATCTTTAGTTAACTAACATTAGATAAAAAAGAATCAGAATGAAAGAAGTTTTGTTCTAACTATTAATTATTTTAATACATCCAACTCCATTCAGCAAGGGCCAATAAAAATAATAATCTGCTTCATAAGATTAAGGAAATTACAGAATTTAGGTTATATAGATTAATGACTTATTAATAAATTAAATTAGAAACTGTAAGGATAGGATTATTATAAATGTAAATAATATTATATTCTTAAGGCTTCTGAAATGTATTCTAAATCTTTGTTAACTCTCACCAACAAATTTCCCTCATCATCGTAATTTAATAATACGTCTGATGTGAATGTATCATGCTGTTTCACAGAATAAAGCATAAAAATAGGCTATAATTTTAATAATTGTATTATAATTCTGATTCTCATTAAATATCATCAAATAATTTAAGGTTCTGTTTTTTTCAAAGCTGAAATTATCAGCACATTGTTAATCAATAAACTGTGCCACTTCATAATGCATGAATATAACAAAGATTAACCATAAGCATTTGAAGGAAAAGTATTTCCAAAAATATTAGATCAGCTAGATTTATGAAGAAACAGAGATATTGAGATTGTATTAAATGGTAATAAATTTCAACAGCCAAGTGATCAACTGTGATAACAGAAAGCCAAATGGAAACCTGGACATGTGGAGCAGATGGAAGAAATGAATCTATGAAAATATACCTTAGATTGCAGATGAAAAGATAAACTAAGCTAACATCCAGAAAGAGAAGCTTTCAATACTTGGGATTATTTATTTTTTATTTTGATGAGATGCTTATAATTTATAATGTATTAATCTATCCAAATTTAAAAAAATAAATAGTATATAGGCCAGTCAAATCGTACAAAAAAAAACATTAAAACGCAAAACGTGATGTAAAGCTGCATTTTTGGTATGTTATTTGGACCCGTTAGGGAAGTGTGAAACTATGTTTTGCGAGCAAAAAAAAGTTGTGCTAGCTGCGTAGTACATTAAAAATTGCAAAATTTTCGGACTTTTTGAAGTTTTTGCAGTTTAATTCACAAACTATGCGTATTTTGAAATTAGTTGTCATTTTCATTTAGAAAATATATTAAATTTGTGACAATTTAAGCCCACCCACAGCTCCGTACGTCTAATAAGTTTTGAGATATGGCACTTCAAAAATTGGCATGTTTTGGCATGTTTTCCAAAAATTCAGTTTCCCTTTTGTTTTCAGCCGAACATCGGCACAACCGCTCATCCTACAATAAAAATTATAAGAAACTACATTTTAGCACATTTAATTACCTTTCATTTAAGCGCAAAACGGGGTCAGTAGACCATACAGTTCTCTTGAAATCGCTAAAAAATCAAAAATTGCGAAAATAGATTTTTAAGATATGGGCCTGACCTAAACACTGCTAACATGAAATTGTGGACATTAGGTGAAAGAAAAAGTCAGGTAAAAAGTAGTTATGTCTATTAACATTTATTATATTACAGAAAATAATTAAAATGTTATGAAAAATTAAAGTTTACATTTTTTGGAGGGTCCCGGTTGATCATTTTGATGAGACCACTGTTGTTGAGACAACATCTCCTCCAAAGGGAAAGATTTGTCGATGTATTCTTCGTTGCCGGAGTCCTCTATTTCAATTGTGGGGACATTTTGGCATGACTTGTCCCGACAGAAATGACAGAGAACAGAGCACTTAAGCCCTGTATGTGCAACCTCGCCATTGCACCCTTTGCGGCACCTGCATGATATGAATTTTAGGAGGGTTGCAGGAGCTGGGTCGTTTTTGGAAGTCACAGGTAACAGCCCCTGCTGGTTACTGGTCCAGCCCCAGTTCGTTGGTTCTTTTTCTACCTCAACCACTCCTGAACCTGATGGTATGTTCGATATGCATGTTGAGCTGGGGGCAGACGAGCCAGATGGACCTTGGCATTGGCAGCTGATCGCACGAAGATTTCATAACGGAGAGTGTGAAGAGTGCTGGTGACTCCTCCTCCACATAGAGCCAAAAGAAGTTTATTTCCAGCAGCGGCTATTTCGTCATGAGTGGCATCCGCCTGTAGGAAAATGGTAGCCACATCAAACAGCCGTGGATGCTTTTGGAGGGCGTCCAACATCTTCATCTTTCCATGCCAGACAAGGGCAGAAGTAGTGTCGCATCCGGTAAAGGCGTGCACAGATAATACAAATCCTGGAGGAAATGATTTCCGGGATTGAAAGATGTAGAGGAAAAGTGCAGAGAGCCTGATTCACTCCTGCCACTTTTGTGGAAGAACATATAGTCCACACTAGATCCCAATCCATTTAGGAGTAACAAGAGGTCCACATCCTCTCCAACTATTATTACTTTTTCATAAGATCTGCTCTTGTCTAGCGCTGTTCTCACTATAGTGCAGTCTGCGTTCTCTGTTGCTTGCTTTGTTTGGATCCCCTCGTTTTCCAATCCTGAACAGAGGAAGTCGATCATGAACCGCTTGTTGTTATCGGTTGACAGCAATTTCTCCTGGGACACCTTGATCAATGTTGAATCTTCGAACATTATGTCGCTGCATGATGAACCTGCATACCGACGTAACCTTTCTACAGTTTTTGTTTTCTTGTTATCCCATCTTCTGGGTAGCCGTCAAAGACAACTGCCTTATTCCTCTCAAAGTGTCTTAATGTGTAGCTGACGTAAGCCGCTACAATTTCCCTAAGTGATCTAATTTGGTGCCAGATGACCTTATGGAGCAAGTAGCCTCCATCCACAACGAATGTAAGGGTTCCTATACGGATGTTCTCGGGGAGTAGGATAAAAGCTGAGTAAAAGCTTGATTTTGTGCCTTCACGCATCCCCTTTTCACAAAACAAAGCCATTGGGTAGGGAGTCAACTCGAATTTGAAGTACTCTTTCAGGTCCTTATCTGTCTGTTTTGTGATACAGAGCCTTTGGAAAATGGGGAGAGGATCTATTTCAACCTGCTTGTTTTGCACTTTAACGGTTACTGATGCAAGGTTCGTATCTTGTCTTTTCGTTTGAAGCCAACTTTCCCAAACGAGTTTCCCGTGATCTTTTTGATCCCATCAATTCCCAATTCTTGTGCCATTTGGAAATTGACTTCAGAGCCCCCAACAATGTCATTGCTGATAGACATTATTTTTCGAAGAATACGTCTCCTTTACCTTTGGAGGAGATGTTGTCTCAACAACAGTTGTCTCATCAAGATGATCAACTGAACCCTCCAAAAAATGTAAACTTTAATTTTTTATAACATTTTAATTATTTATGTAACATAACAAATGAAGGGCCCCAAGGACAAAGGTGTTAAGCGACAATTTCATGAAATTTCTGTTATAGGCCTCAATAAAGGTTTTAAATGGTAGCCCATCTGTTGGCAAAAGTGGAGTGTCAATTCAAATTTTTAAACAATTACTTCAGTACAAAGGTGTTAAGTAACAATAAAAAAATATTTCATCTGAAGTACAAAGGTGCTAAGTACTGTTAATACCTTTCGGCAGGAGTTGGGTCCTGAGCTACATAAATTTCAAAGTGCAAAGGTGTTAAATCCAAAACAATCAGTAGATGGCGCTTCTTTCGACATAAGGGCTCTCCCATAAAACAAGCAAACGTCAGCCTATGTTGTCAGATATGTTGAGTAGGGACACCATATGGCTAAAAACTCTTTGGAGGTGAGAAACGAAGCTCAGAAGAGTACAATTGCACAACAGGAAAGTTCAAAGGCATGAGAAGCAAACGAATGGCAAGAAAAAGCAGAATCAAACCCCAGTACACTATTAGTTTCTGAAACTGACTATTTCAGCTATAGGTCATTTAGTAAACCCAATCCCAACAAAGAATGACATACAGCAACTGAAATTCCTTATCAGAGATAACGTTACATGCATAATATTAAGATGAAATTAAAAGTTGCGATATGATTTTTTATGTTTTATATGAGAAGTGAACCTAATCGATACTTTATTAAATTGTTCACAGAACGAGCAAAAGGTTGAAAATTCTACACTGTGACTTTATTAACAGTCAGCCATCCACCAGTCATGCAACAGAATCATTCAATGGAAGTTTAGAAACAGACAGGAGCGAATCAGACTGGAATCCAAGGACTATACGTCAAATAGCGAGGATTCAGACACTGAAACTATGAGTAACAACATGCCTCAAGCAAATCATATGAAGGAGAACAGGTATAGATGCAAACCTGGACCGAAAACATAGCTTTACGAGGTAGTCATGAAGTAGTTCAGCTCTCTTTGGGCATTTATACAGATCAGTGGGATAAGTCAAAAACCACAACCACCTCATTACATGGTCAGATTCTTGTGGTGGCCAAAATAAAAAATTTTTACTCATATGCTTCTGGAACTACCTCGTGTGGAAAGGTATATTTTCTGTTGTTGACCAAAAATTTCTAATTGTAGGACATACTAAGATTGCGATAGAGATTTCAGTCGTATTGAGCAAGCCGTCAAAAAACATAGAAAATATACTCGGCATATAAAAGATACTTATAGGACCATTATTGGTGCAGAAGATAAGAAAAAGCCAATAGTAGTAACCGACATGGTAGATAAGTTTTCTGATACATATAGTCTGCAATCAGGCCTGAATTTTGTTTATTCGTTTGCTAAATGTTGACAAGGAGAAGATATCATTCAGAGATGAGGTAAGATGGATAAGGGTTGATAAGTTTAGGTCGTACAACTACAAGAAATCCTTCAATGAAAGCAAAGATTTTAAAGAAGTAACCTGTTTCGAGTTCGTGGGCAGAAAGATATCACAAACTACACTTTGAAAAAGGTTAGACAGCACAACACTATCTTAGAAGAAAAAATTAAAGACTTGAAGACGGAAATGGAGTATGTACCAAATGTGTATGAAGGCTTCTACAACGAAATCAACCGCTCAAGTGAACCGTAATTCTGTATTGTTCATTTAGTCTTCGTATAATGTAATGTTTATTAAAATTTATTTGTACTTAACACCTTTGTGACGTCTTATTTCCGTTTTAAGAGCGTGTTGCGTAAAGGAGAAAGGTGTTAAGTACATTTATGACTGAGTTACGACCAATAAATGTGGTTTCAACAAAATCATGATTTTTCAGGACAATTTTTAGATATTAGTGATCATTAATAATTTATTGTGAACGATATACAGCTTATTTCCAGGGAGCAGCCAAGCTTTAACTTTAACTTTAAATATCTCGAAACTGCCAAGATGTTACTTAACACCTTTGTCCTTGGGGCCCTTCAAATGTCAATAGACATAACTACTTTTTACCTGACTTTTTCTTTCACCTAATGTCCACAATTTCATGCTAGCAGTGTTTATGTTAGCCCCATATCTTAAAAATCTATTTTCGCAATTTTTGATTTTTTAGCGATTCCAAGAGAACTATATGGTCTACTGACCCCGTTTTGCGCTTAAATGAAAGGTAATTAAATGTGCTAAAATGTAGTTTCTTATAATTTTTATTGTAGGATGAGCGGTTGTGCCGATGTTCGGCTGAAAACAAAAGGGAAACTGAATTTTTGGAAAACATGCCAAAACATGTCAATTTTTGAAGTGCCATATCTAAAAACTTATTAGACGTACGGAGCTGTGGGTGGGCTTAAATTGTCACAAATTTAATATACTTTCAAAATGAAACTGACAACTAATTTTGAAAATATGCATAGTTTGTGAATTAAACTGCAAAAACTTCAAAAAGTCCGAAAATTTTGCAGTTTTTAATGTATTACGCAGCTAGCACAACTTTTTTTTGCTTGCAAAACATAGTTTCACACTTCCCTAATGGGTCCAAATAACATACCAAAAATATAGCTTTACATCGCGTTTTGCGTTTTTAATGTACAATTTGACTGGCTTAATATTTAACATCTGCTTTAGAATTATTTCTATCAAAGAGAAAGACATTTTTTTAAATTCAATTTTCTTCAAAATAAAAGAATTAATGAGTGAACATAATATTGAAAGGTTGGCATATTATTATCTGCAACAAATGAAACATTAATTTCCAATTTAGAAATTTGTAGTGAAATGTTTTAGAAGATCAGCAATAAGTGCAACTTATAAATTGTTTAGTAGATGAAAGATCTAGGCTTTAATAGATAAATAAATTTAATACAAAACATACTTCTTACTCTCCTTACATATTTTGTGAAGCAATACACTACAATATTTTGTGAAGCTCCGCACTTCTCTTCCTCAGGCCTAGGTTTACATAATTTCTTGTCTTACATTTTAAGTTCTTAGAAACAGTCTATAGATCACAAATATTGAACAATGTATAGAACAATTTAAGCATCACATACTTTTGACAAAGTTAACAATTTTTAATTATTAAAGTTTATGTGGTATGAAAACTATTGTAATAATGTGAAAAATTATGGAAACCTAGGCCTGATGAAAGAAGTGTGGCGCTTCATGAAATATTGCATTACGTGTGGAGATTAAGAAGTGATTGTATTAAATTTGTTTATCTATTAATGTTTTACACAGTTTTCTGACAAAATTTAGAAAATCTAAATCAGCTCTTAAAAGCTGATCAATAAACCTTCAAACATGAAGGTTTTCTTCAAAAAGAAAATTATTAAAATTCATAAAAGGGTATTTCTGCTTCAGATCTAGTGTGAGTATTAATACTTAACATTTCAGGATTAAATACTAACTAATAAACAATGATGAAACATAAGTTTTTTAATATCAATATATTTTGTTTCTTATGTCTCATTTTCATTATAATGATCTTGAATAACAGTTATCACTTACCATCCAACCAGCTGGACAGAAACATTTACCGGTTACATGATCACATGTACCTCCATTTTGGCAAATACATTTGGAAGAACAGTCTGTCCCATGAGTGCCTTCTGGGCATCTCTCTATGCACCTGATTAATTAAAAAAATAAAAGCAAAAACAATTTACTAAAATTAAAACCAATTTTAAAATTAAGTATGGAGCATTTTTAAAAATAATTTTAATACAATAATATTATTGTTTCATTATTTTATTTTAAAATGATCAAGAGAATTGCTTGTTCTTTCTGATTTTCTGAAGAGAAATCAAATTCTTTACTAATATATAATTTTATATATATAATTCATAACACAAAACTGCTGATTGTTTAATCATGTTAGATCTGAATCTGAACCTTTGTAGCTGCTTTAAAAAAAAACCCAACATGATTCAAACTGACCTTTCTAGGAGGTGATATTTAGAAATAATGGTAGAATAATTTTGTATTCATCATTTCAATTCTATTATTACTCACTGTCACTCAAAAAAACCTAATTATCATCTAAAGAGATAGAAAAGTAGTAACTAACTGAGCATTTCATATCCAATTCAAAAGTAATATAACAGAAGTTACTTTTCAAAAAATTCATCCCAACATAACCTACTAAACAATATGAAGAGTTTAAGGCACAATACCATAAGATAAAATTTTCATAGTTTGTCAGTCTAAAGTTTGAAACTATTATGATGATCAAGGGGAAAAAAATATTTGCAAGTTAAATTGATAACTAAAAATCTTGTACAAAACCAAAAATAAAAAACTTATATTTGACTGCAAAGATGGCCTTCCGAAAAGCTCTAGTATATCTACACTCATCACTGCAGCTTTTAGCCATAAGCTTCCTTTTCTATTTAAAATCTTTAGTTCATCTGAAACTATGAGTTATTAGTAAGAAGTAAAAAAATGTGTTCTATGAAGTAGAATAGCTGATCTAAGGGCTGAACCCAGTGAGCATTTATCTAACGTGATTTTAATGAGGACTAACCTAACATAGGCCTACATTTTATAAAAAATAAGAATAAAAAATCAGATGTATTTTTCTGATGTAAAATGGAAATCAAAATTGGTCCCCCTCCTCCCCACAAAAAAAAAAAAAGAAAATTATATGAATAGGTATATGATATCATAATTTTAATTTAAAAAAAGATACTTACAGGTGTCCTTTAAATCCTGCAGCACATTTACAGGCTCCACTGATATGATTACAAATACCATCATTTGCACAACGACATTTTTCCTTACAACCGTCTCCATAAAATCCATCAGGGCACTGTTCTGCGCAATCTTTTCCTCTCCAACCTAATGAATGGAAATGTAATTTTCTACTGATCAAAAGTGTAGTAGTTGGGAGAGAAATACTACATTATGAGTAAATATAATTGTTTAGATGTAGACAACTAAATGATCTAGCGATTACGGCTTTTCTCACAAATTTCTAGTCTACTTGTAAACTTTTAATTCCTGGACTATTTCTAATTTTGCATGAGAAGTTTTAAAGCTTAATATTTTTTTAAAGAAATTAAAAAGTTGAAATGCTGTTAACTTGGCATTCCTATGATCTTTGACAGTTATATGTTTTATATATACCTACATCAATATTCTTCTTAATAATAGTGGATTAACAGTGAATTTATTCTTTTGGATTCTTTTTTTTTTTTTGTGTTGCCAAGCAGAATTTGCTGCAAAAAAAATTAAAGAAAAAAGAAAAAGAAAAAAAAAATATGAGAAAGCTCTTACAAAAGTTTTGACAGAAAATCTGCTTTTGATAGATAGCCGTGGCTTTGCATTTAACTTCCTTCAATTCCTGCTCAAACTGGCTTTTAAAAATTTTAATTAAATTGGATAGGGTTTTCTAACAAATTCTTCATAGTGGATTCACATAGGCTGTGAATTCTTTTGTTCACTTCAACATTTTTAAATAAAGAATTGACAAATTAAAGATTTATTTGAAGTTTGAAAAGAACTACAAGAAGAATCAGTTATTGACAGGAAGAATCAAGTATTCAAAACTTAATATGTTAAGATTTTTTTTATGATAGTGATTATTAATTTAAATTAAATTAAATTAAAATTTAATTACATTAGGCGCATCCATATATAATACGAATGTGACAGTTATTATTAGATATAAAAACAACAACTTCTTTTCTTCTTCTTAAACATAGCTATATTTCGCAGATGACACTTTATCTGCTTCTTCAGGCTTATATTGTTCTAATTATAATTACAATATATGATTATAAGTACCATATATGCTTTGATATTGTTAATATTCAATTCATAAATACTTTGTTTTTATGAAGAACATTCTTTGTATCAATAAGCCTGAAGAAGCAAATAAAGTGTCATCTGCGAAATATCGCTATGTTTAAGAAGAAGAAAAGATGCTGTGATATTTATTTCTAAATTAAAATTTATTAGAAATACTTTTTTTTTTTTTGTTAGGGGTGACAAATAATAGTCTAGATTTAAAAAACGATTGAGAATTAATTTAAATTTCCCAAATTAGAAATTTCTATGATGTAGGCAAACCATGACTTTTCTTTTTCTCTGTTCTATTAAAATTAAAATGTTCATTGTTATTAACCATACAATGTAACTAGGTTGAAGGACAGTGGAATGCTGAAAATAGGGAGTATTGAAAACTACTATCCAGCATGTCTTAAGGAATGTGGAAATCCTGTTGCTAGCTGATATCAGAGGTGGAGCTGACAAGATAGTGCTGTGGTACTCTGAACCAGATATCATTTCCCAAATCTAAAGTATTATACATATACACTGAAGGATTAACTGACATCTGTATAATGATTAGCCTCAACATTCTCTGCTGTACTGCAGTTAATGATCGCTTCTCTTCAACACTTATCATATACAACATTCTTATAAGTTAAATTTGCATTAATTGTCTATATATCCAATGGTTAGATATTCAAATATTTAATAGCACAAAGATACATACAAAATTAAGACAACCAATTCCATAATCTTGGTAATTGAACACTTGGTATTTAAATTAAACATTTGGTAATTGAAAGTAAGTTAACTGCTTCTGTAAGATATCTACTTGTGATTCAAATATATGCTTTAATATTGTGATTCAAGAAAATTATGATTTTCTTGGGGCACTGCACTATCATCCAAGGAGATATTGAAGATTGCAGTTTATGTTATCTGTGACATTGTGATGTTTTGTTTTCATTTTTTTTTAATTCATAATAACATCTTTCTTTGACCTCAAAAACATACTTCTCAGTCTTTGAATTTAGCTCAACAAACAAACTTATTTATTAACTTGTGAAAAAGCAATAGTTATTGGCAAAAGTTTGTACTTTTAACTTATATATGAACTATCTAAAAATTTAACCAGACAATTTTAATTCATTTGAAATGTATACTGAACAGCCTAGGCAAAAAGATAATACTTATTTTGGTTATTTCATATAAATCTCAACCTTTTATTTGTTTATTGATTTAACATCTGCTAAGATACTTTTCAGAGAAGTTCACAACTTATTTGAAGAAAGGCTGTCTTTCTGAACAATGAAATCAGATCTAGTATGGATCATGCTGAAACACTTATCTAGGCACTGATCTTCCGATAGTGTAGAAGTTTCATGGCCATAACTTGATGTGTAGAAATGCATTACAGGTGAATTTTCCAAAATAATATTAGATTCTAACTTCAAAAGGTGCATCCTTATTGCCATTTAGAATTTGGAAAAAGCCTTGGAAATGATTTTTGTTTGCATGGAGCAACTTTTCTTTTTGAAATTAAAATTAAGCCAACCAATTTTATCTCAGCGATCACTGCAGTTTTCTTTAAAAGCAAATATCTTTGCTTACCTGGTGCACAAGTACAGCGTCCATCAGAAGGATCACATTTGGCCCCATTTTTACAAGGACATTCTTTCTCACATCCAGATCCCCATTTACCATCAGGACAAGCTATTTGAGTAACAATAGAAAATTAATAAACAAGCAAAAGAATTTAACAACAATGAATTAACCAAAATTTTAGTTTTGTTAATTCATTTTAGTTAAAAATCATGATAATTTTATTGTATAGAAAAATATGAATGAAATAGAAAACACATTTGTTATATGAAAAAAAGTGATGCAAAATTGTAAATGGATTACTAATCCAAATTTTAAAATTTGATAATAAATTCTTGAAAGATTTTTGCAGTTTAACTGATTGTAGGAATAGTGTATATATAAAGTGAAACCAAAGTGCGAGTAATTAGACTTACAGCAAGCTTCGATTTTCTAAAAATGTACAATTTAAACATAAGTGCCTTCTCAAGAATATTAAAAACGTTCAATGAAAACAGTTTAACTTAATAAAATATAAAATAATCATGTAAAAATTATTTTATTTTCCTAATAACATAATAAAACAAATGTTCCTTACACAAACTACAGGTTGCACCTCCATATCCTGGATGGCATTTACATTTATCAGGGCCTATACAAACACCATGAATACATGCATTGGAGCAAACAGCAGTAAGAAAGAAAAAGTATAAATTGAAGAGTCATGTTTGGTAAACAGAATGCATACATAGGATCACATCTTCAAATCAAAACTGGCTTGAAAAGTTCCTTAAGGGAAAAGAAAAAGGTCAAAATAACAGCACCAAAGTAAGTTTTTTTAGTTTTAATAAAAAAAAATAAAAAATATATAATTAAATATGCAAATAATGAAATATGCTAAAAAATAATTGGCAGCACTAGCAGAATTGTACTAAATTCAAAAGGGAAATTTTATCAATATACAGATTTATCTTTGGTTCTTATTTTACATTGTACTGAAATCAGGGCTATTTAAAACTTAAATGATTTTTTTTAAATTTAAAAGTGAATGATTTCTGCTAGTCCAGACAACAATAAGAGAGATCAAATGACTGAAACATAAGACCTTCTGCAGGTAAGCAAGGATGTGCTGGTTGCAGGAGACAAAAACTTATTTAAGATTATATACTGAAAAGATCATACATACTACATACTACATGAGTACTATATAAGTACACATACTATGTTTATACTGACCCAGAAGAGAATGAAAGTCATACTTTTGTAGAAGTCCCATTCTACAAAACCATATTCTGTCTTTTCTTATCACCAAGTGAGCTATGCCTTAAGGTCAATTGAGATGTTCCATTTCAGTAGGCAATCTGTATACCATCAGAGGGTCATGGCGTAATGGCCAAGAGATAGAACCTATTCTATATTAGTGCAATAGAGGCAATTTTCAAATCCCATTGCATTCCATTCATAGAACCAAATCGATACCAGCTGATTTAATTGTAGTTTTTGAAGTCCAATTACATTTGAGTGTTTATTCAAAATTACAGACTACAAAATTGATTTTCACTAAAAGAGGTCATCTTTTTCATACATTTTCTTGGATGAATCCTGAGAAAGCTACATTATTAACCAAAATCACAATAGAGTTCCAGTCAGAAAAACTAACACAGCAGGCCGATTGAAATCTCAAAAACATATTGTCGCTGGTCGAGATTAACAAGAAATATAGAAACTGAAACCAAAGAAATACAAAAAGATGAAAAAAATGAAGGACTTATTTCCTGTTTTAATTAAAGACATTCTCCTACCTATTCAATGCACTGAATAAATGATTTTATGTAAATCAATGTTTATTTCTGTAAATAAAACAAAGATATGACAGCAGTTCAGAAGTGTAAATTTTCTGTCTGATGGTCAAGTTTTACAGCTTTTTTTTCACTGGCAATCAACTCTTACATTGCCATTTAGCAAACCATTCAATCATTTTTTGCAACATAAAAACATCAAAAAGATATTTTTGCACAGGCTGTTAGTATCAATTCTGAAGTCTGATGTCTTGGGTACGCTAATGATTTAACTGTAGTAAACAATGTTTCAAGTGATTCCTCCATTTTACACATTTCTCCAATTAGAGCAAGGAAATGTCCAGCCATTGTTCAGCAAGTGTTTAAGGGGGATCTGGACTGAAAATCGATGGTTTTCACCGCAACTTATCTTTTCATATCTCTTAAACTACTGCTCATAAAAATCTGAAACTTTTTATGTAAAATCGTTAAACATATAAGAATTATATTTTCATGTTATTATTTATTCATTATTATTGAAATTCATTTTATTTGCCTTCAAACACCCCCAATATATCATATATATTGTTACTGTTGTGATGTTGTTTAAACTCTAAAAGTCTGGATCTAATATTCAAATGATACAGAAACGTAATTAGGAAAATTTAATCTAAACACTTTTGTCATTAATGCCTTTGTTTAATTTAAAAAAAAAAAAATGTATTTTTTTGACAATGCAGTTTGACAAATGATTTTTTTTTGAAACAGTCGAATAATTTTTTGGGATTCTGTTTAGATAAAACGAAGCTAAATCTATTGCTGAATCTTTTGACATTTTTCTTTTTTTTTAATATTCATTATTTATTGAGATATTTAAGTATTAGCGAAATTTTAGTTCCTTTTTTCATTTCTAAACGGCTTTCGACTTGTAGCTGTCAATCAACCGTAATTTATTATCTCCCTAAGGGGATTATGGTTCAAGGGAGAAACTCACTCCACCCCCTCTAACTCTCCCTTTTTTGAGAAGAATCCCCTCAATCCTTGCAATCTTTCCTTCCTGCTCAAAAAAAACCCGGAACTTGATTTTTGTTGAAAATCGAACACAAGTTTCAATTCTAAATTTCAGCCATTTGTGTTAAAGATTTGGTAAAAAAAGTATAGGACATAAAATGTAGTTTAGAATGTGCTGAAAAAAATGCTTTTTAACCACAGCTTTCTATCATTTTTCTTAGCTGAGTTATCGAAATTACAGCAACTGTCTGCAAAGGCCAAAATGCCGGAAACTCTAAAACAAAATTGGACGCCATTTTTAAACGAAATCAAATAAAAAAAAAATACTGCCTGTTTTGAAGTACCGGTACTCATGTATAGGGGTAACAACAGTAAAAAAATCAATTTTTTAAAAAATGGTCGAGCAACTAGTGCTGGACCGTTTGGTTTGAATTGACCCTAAATGAAGTGCAAATGAATTTATAATTATATCAATAATTTTAAGTGACTATTAAGACTCAAATTCATAGCAATTGGAAAGAGCAAAATTTTCCTGAAGCAAAGATAGCCACAATCAGGCTTGGGATCCTGCAGTAAACATACCATAATCAGGATGCAATATGTCACACACACACAAATTTTAACGTTCATTGACCTGCCTAATGGTCGCATTGCAAAAAAAAAATAAAATACATCAGTCTTGTAGAGCAACGTTTTTTCTTTCAGATGATACTATTCACAAGCAGATTCAGGTTGACTATTTTTTAATAATTGGCTTTAAACTTTGTAAATTTTACCATGCTTGCCAACAGTGCCACATTTGAAGAGATCCTGCAGGGCGACTATAGATGCTAGATAGTTGCAAATTTGGCAGCAACATGTATAGCAAGCATAGTGCTTGTTCACAATTTCAAGTCTATACCTTTTTTTGCCTGGAAGTTGTTGGAGTCTAATATTGTCAAATTTTAGTGGCGGGAAGTCACAACAAATTTTTATGCACACTTTGAGTCAACTTGTTTGACTGAATTTTGCATCCATAATGTTAAAATTGATTTTATTGGAATCAGCAGGAAAAATTGTACAGGATCTCAAATTTTTAGCCATTTTTATAAGTTAATTTCAATTTTATTAGACCCGAAAAGTGGCATTTTGTTCGATGTTGCACGAACCTGGACCGACTACCCTTCAGATAGGGGGTCTAGATCAACAACTATTGAACAACGTTTTGCCCACAAGAATCAGGAAATTTAATATTTTTGGCATCAATATTGTCAACACAATCTCTAAAGGCTTATTTATATCAAAAGTCTCATATTTAAGGATATTGACTGTTATTTCTATATAAATATTTCTTCTTTTTTTTTTCTTATTTTATTGTTTCCGCAGTAAGTTTATTATTTATCTCTTTGTTTCTCTAATTGATTTTTTTTTTAATGGGAACGAACACAGCAGAATTTATTAATCTGTATTGTGTCTGTATTGTAACTTATATAATATCTGAGCAGTTTATGCATTTAGTGGCGAAGTTCAGTGGAGCAAGCAATTCAGTCGGCCTCAGAAAGGTTCTTACTCCTCAGAGCAATGGCTGCCGGGTGTTCCTATCAATTTGGTCCCAAAATTTGTAGATTATGGAAGGCTAAATGAAGATTGTGCTCTCTCGGCGTACAAGAAATTGACTGGATCTGAGATTCAGAAGTGTGGTTTGATGATAGATCCAGTCCATGGTTTTCTCGCAGCATCTTCTGATTGTCGAACTAATACAAAATTCTCATTGTCTACTTACAATTTTTTTCATTTACTATCATGTAGTTTTCATTTGTTTCTCAAACTCTTGGTATTTCAATATATATACTTATGTGTTACGATAATAAATATAAACATTATAATTATGTTAAATATAATTTAACATTTCTCAATTGTAATTTGAAAATTGTGTTGTTCATGTCATTTTTAAATTTGTAGAACGTTTAACATTTCTTATTTGTCATTTAATAATTAGATTATGTTGTAAACGTGTAATATAACAAATTTAACATTTCTCAATTGTAATTTGAAAATTGTATTGTTCATGTTTGTTTACTTTATGTTCAAAGAAAGAAAGAAATAATTTATTTCTGCTTGTTTTTCGACCCGATGAAAAATAATCGGTTAGAAATACTGTCATTATTTTGGAGTAAAGATTTGTGGAGTAATTTTATCATGAGTTTAGATTTATTAAACTATTTGTTTTTAGATCTTAAAAATTATAATTAATTAACTATTTGTATGTTTTTTGATCTTAAAAAGATATATCAAAATCTATATTTTATTATAAAAATAGTGCGCGCCTGGGCTTACGTACCCAAAAATTGGAGTTGTGGAAGAATTGAGTTTATCATGCACATTACCACGCAACAGTAGTAGCCTATTGTTCCATGGTTCACTCAGCTGTGGAAATTTCCGACTGCTACAAATGGATTTCAATAATTTTTGGCATGTATTGTTAAAAAATTTTAACTTTAACTATTTTTAGTTTTCATTATTAGTATACTGGATGTAATTATACTAATAGTAAAATAGATGGAAAATATACATATTTGTTTTAATATATAACGAAGAGCATTATAGATATATTATATCTATAAAGAAAATAATGATATTTTTATGCTTTTACGCAAAACGGAAAAGTTTTTGAGAAATTATTCATTAATTTTTTTTTCTTTCTAGATTTAAATGTTCGAGAATGTTTTGTTGATAGAATAATAAAATTTTTTTATATAAAGACTTTTCTTTTGCAAGCTTTTCCCAGTAAGATTTTGTGAATAAGAATTTTCAAATTTTGTAATTATGGAATTTTGGCTGAATTAATATTGTAATGTACATTCTATTTTCAAATACATGAATTTTATAAGTTAATTTTCGTATCTGTTGAAAGCATAGACTTTTATTCAATTTCAGAAGAAATTAATTAAATTCGCATTATAGTCTGAATCATAATATACTTCTTATAATATGTTCTAACGAAATACGATGCTTAATTTAGAATTTTGAATTTTTATTAATTTCATTATTAAAACGTTTGATTATATTTTAATTGGAGTTGCCATTGTAGTAATTTCTGAAAATATATATTTAGCAGAAAAAAAAAGAACTTGGAAGAAACTTTTCAAGTTACAAATTTTCAAAAAGGGTCAATCCATACCAAACGGTCCAGAAAACATTAAATTGGTTGCGCGACCATTTTAAAAAATATATATTTTTTTACTGTTGTTATCTCTATGCATGAGTACTTCAAAACCGGCATTATTTTGTTTTTATTTGACTTCGTTTAAAAATGGCGTCCATTGTTGTGTTATGGTTTCCGGCATTTTTGGCCTTTTCAGACAGTTGCGGTAATTTGATAACTCAGCTAAAATAAATGATAGAAAGCCGCGGTAAAAAACATTATTTTCAGCACATCTCAAGCCACATTTTATGGCCTATACCTTTTTACCATATTTCTAATGCAAATGGCTGAAATTTAGAACCGAAACTGATATTCACTTTTGAACAAAAATCAAAGTTCGGGGTTTTTTTTAGCAGGAAGGAATGAAATATCAAAACAAACAAATTTGTTTGAGAAAAGATATACATCCAAAGGTTTAGCAAAAAATATTTCAGCTCTGTTACTGGCTTCCTAATTTAGTTATAGCTCTTGAAACATGCTCGTTTTTCATTTTTTTCAAAGTTTAAGCCCCAATATCTCTGAGAGAACTTTATGAGAGGTAACTGAAAAAAATTTTAAGTTTGATATTTGAGTTAGATACCTGGGTTAGATACATAGATATCTAGATTAGATAGATTAGATTAAGTGAAAGTGGGTGGCTTGACTGCCGAGCACGTCGACCTGAAAGATCTTTTGTACTATCCCACGGAAATAAGGACAGACGGAGAGAAAGACTGAGAAAGGATGGTGTGAGAAATGCATGGGAAACGGGAGAACCCCGGGAAAACCTGCCCAGCGTGGATCGCCACCATCAACAAAACCCACATGAGAACCGAACCCGGGACTCAGAGGTGAGAGGCCAGTGTCCTTACATAGGTATCTAATTCAAATATCAACTTGCGGAAGAATTTGTCCATTGCGGACGCCCTTTGAACAGTTTTCAGGAAAAGAAAATTGATAGACCGGGTATCGTTCGACATTTTTTTTTGTTGTTTTTTTGCATAGGATCAAAAATGATTTCTAAATAACTGTAAAGAAGAAATGAAATAATAAAATTAGATAATAAATATCTCTGTCGCGCACCTACCGCGTTAAGGTCGGGCTGAAGTGAGAATAAGTGAGATTTTTATGAAATTATTAATTAATTTAATAAAAATAAAAATTATTATATATTTTTTTTCATAAAAGAATTAATAGTACTACCAAAAAATCTCTTTGGTACTACTTCAGCAGGACTGGAGAGCAATCATCAAATTTACTTTGCAACTTTAATTTAAAATTTTAAATTTTTATTAATTTCAATATTAAAACGTTTGATATTATATTTTAATTGAAGTTGCCATTGTAATAATTTCTGAAAATATATATTTAGCAGGAAAAAAAAAAGAATTTGAAAGAAATTTTCCAAGTTAAATTTTCAAACAGAATGGAGAAAAAAAAAAGGAGGGGAAAGGGCTTTTTGCCCTCTGGGTGAGAAAATTCCCCAATTATTTTCTTTGACAATTCCTAGAACTACCCCCACCACCGAGATCGGTCAACTGGATCCGTGATGACACTCCCTTAAGAAAGTCTCTAGTCAATTAGAATAGTAATAATTGAAAATCCAGATTATCCAGAAATCCCAGATTATCTGTAGGGGATTAATTGATCTTATCAGATGGCATGCTGCGCCATCTACTGAGACAAATTGTAACTATTTTTTTCGCCAGATTCCCCTTAAGTAGATCATGGTAACATTATTAATAAGTCCAAAAGGAACTGAGTGTGCTCATTAACTACAGCTAGGATGTAAATTAGAGGACCCAGAATTTGCCCCACCACAAATCTGAGTAGATGATACCAGCCAAGTGGAGACTATAGTAGGCCATTCCATAAGGTATAAGTTAATGATTTCTTGGCATTCTGGTATATGCGCTTTTTTTATAAAGAAAAAAATTCTCTTCTGTACTGTATTAGAGATTGTCTATTTTATTAATATAACAAATGATTACAAATATACAATTTCTCCAAATCTTGAATCTGTATTCGTAATACCATTGCTAAAAATACTACAAAACTTCTACTTATGAGGTTTTACAGAATAATTTTAAAGTCAATACAATAAAATATTGCTGGCAAATTAATTAAAAAAAAATTGATAAATGTAAATCAAGCAGAACTACCTTATAAAGCAATGTAACAAAACAACAATTTATTAGCTTATAAAACTTCTTTTATTATAACTAACGTCTCCATATTACGATATTTCGAATGCCTAATCGGCTTTCTTTTTCAAGCTCCACAACTAAAAATAAATAGGCATTCGAAATATCGTAATATAGAGACGTTAGTTATAATAAAAGAAGTTTTATAAGTTAATGGTATTATTTCTAATGATTTTGAACAATTTATTAGATTTAAAACATAGTTTATTAACTTAAAGACTTACGAACGCATCTATTAGTACTGGTTTGAGCATATCCTTGACAACATTCTTCAATTGTACGATTTTTTGTTTTAATTTCGGTTCTATATTCTGTTGTATATGCAATTCTGTAATAAAAGAACAAAAAAGCAATTAAAAACTATCATTAAACTGTTATTATTTTGAAAAAACCAAAGAAAACAACAGTCTTTTAAGTTTTTACAAAATTCTTTTAGATAGCTTATGAAATCACCCAATGTATTCTTCTGTCTTGAACAACATATTCACTCATATATTAATTAATATATCTATGGTCCTCCCAGCCTAACTTTGGCTGTGACATTGAACAATGAATTATTAATCAATCATGTCAGGAACTATTCATGAACGTATATCATGGCAGCCAAGTTAGTGCAAGACAAAGCTTTACGAAGTCAAACAAAAGAAGTTATTGTTAATGTAAAATCATATTTTGAAAGGAGAAATAGAAGAGTATTACAGCCGTTTGAAAAAAAGTAATGGAAAGAATATCTGCTGCCATAGCAATAGGATTAGCATTGGCACCATCTGTTTGCCATGCTTGCTGTAATGATATAGCCATATAGAATCTAATTTCTCATGTAGTCAATATTTAACATATTCTTGTTCTTTGGAATTTTTTTTTTCACACCATGAATGAAGGTTTGAAACAAAAGGTCAAAATCATTAATTGTCAGATACCTTAAAAATCTATACGTATTAATTATATTAATTTCTTTAAAAAAATTTCCTTTTTTTTTCCTTATTAAAAAAAAAAAAAAAAAATCAAATAAATAAATAAAATAAATTATTTTTGTAATTAAAGGAAAACTAAACCCAAATGAAAACAGATTTAAAAAATCAAAACTAAAACGCTTTAATGCACAGATGTTCTGTATGTATGTTTGAAGTAGTGGAAAGTATCCACACTACCATTGCTACTCATTACCAAAACACCAATCTTTATCTTAACTTTGTAGTATATGATGATAATCAATTACAAGCTGACAAGACAAATAAATAAAATAAAAACATTTAAAATGCTAGTTGCAAAATCGTAAATCTCATAATTACTAAGCCTACTTCCTTTGAACAGGTTCTCTTCACATTTTTTTTTTTATTATCTGTTACCATGCAATATAAATATCTGCGGTTAAACCGGAGAATAGGGTACAAGCCAATCACAGTGTTCAGAAGGATACATAGGTGACGGTTGGTTTACCGCTTCGGTGATCGCTAGTTGTAGTGGCCTAAGTGGATTCCTGAGTTGTGTTAATGCTTGGAATTATCGTAAAAGGTTTGTTCTTTGTTTATTTTTCCGGTTTAATGGTTTGTATACGCCTAATTCACTGTGGTTGCCCATTTTGGCAAGAGGTGGAAGGACCCATCAGAAAAAGTTCGTCAAAGGCTTGTACCCTCATCTCCGGTTTAACCATATCTGCTTTTGTGGAATTGGTATTACTTTAAAGATAAATTACCTGTATCTAGAACACCTTGGTACTAAAGAGAAACACCATGTATAAGTACGAACTTGATATGGTTTATGAAATGACTCTCTGACTGTTACTAGATAACTGAAAGAAAGAAATCATGGAATGTTAATGATAAATTGAATTGCAAATAAGTTAAGATTGATGAATTAGATTTAATAGCAAAAACTTAAAGAATACATTTAACTTTAATACTAAAAAGGAAACCCTTCAAACCCTAAAAATTCAGTTTTTAATGAAACTTTACAGAATGAATGTATAGATTGTGCTTATTAAATGATATTAGTTGCGGAATCGATGAGGAAAGATATATAAAATCCTCAAAAATCGGTCGTTTTACCTTTCAAAAATCAGATGGTGCTAATGATTTGTTATGAACCCAGAGAGCTATAAGATATTGCTGGCCTTTTTGATAGGAAAGTAAAGTAATGCCATCTGTTGAATTCTAATATAACCTTATTCAACAAATAGGAATTTTTCCACGCTCTTTCTCCTCCAGATGGGTCCTAGGATCTACCCAGCCCTCTGTAAAATGGGTACTGGGTTTCTTTCCTGGGAGTTAAAGGCGGGCAGGTGTCGGGCTGGCTCCTCGACCCCAACTTCGTCCCATAGACTATATGTCGGGAGCCTAACCTCCCATGCCCTAAAGGGTCTGTTCCAGACCAGTTGAACAGGGATACTTTAACTTTCTTTATTTACTAAATTAATCACATAAGACAATTAAAGATCTTATTATAAAATTGAAATAGTTGTTTCTATGGTCACAATAAGGAACATATATGTACAAAAAAAAAAAAAAATTGGAATCACTGATCTGTTTTTGGAAATTTTGATACTGGAAACCCAGAACAGCTGTTTCAGGCTTCCTAGCCTTCATCAGCTGGATTCGTCCAGTATCTTACAGTCGGTGATCCCAAGAAACATATACAAGAAACAAAAATCAACAAGAAAATGGCCCTTCGTAATAAAAAACAACAATATATAAAATAAGAATAAAAAAGGGCAGAAATTTAATCCCCACTAAAATCAACTTAGCCTGTGAAGGATTATAAAAAAGAATACATTTAAATACAAGTTTAACGTGCGGAACTTAAGTTTAACATCACAATAAGGAACATACATGCACAAGAAAAAAAAAAAATTGGAATCACTGATCTGTTTTTGGAAATTTTGATATGGAGTATTTTTATTGTTTTTATTACGAAGGGCCATTTTCTTGTTGATTTTTGTTTCTTGTATATGTTTCTTGGGATCGCCGACTGTAAGATACTGGGCGAATCCAGCTGATGAAGGCCAGGAAGCCTGAAACAGCTGTTCTGGGTTCCCAGTATCAAAATTTCCAAGAACAGATCAGTGATTCCATTTTTTTTTTTTTTTGTGCGTGTATGTTCCTTATTGTGATGTTAAACTTAAGTTCCGCACGTTAAACTTGTATTTTAATTGTTTCTATGGATTTGACAACTATGTGATTCAGTGAAAATTACTTGAAAAAAAATTTCAGAATCTATTTCTCCATTTTTAAAATAGCTCTTGTACAAGATAGAAAATGAAGAAGAATGGTTATACAATGTTCTTATTAATAAAAACTCCAAAATTCTTATTTTGGCAATTAAACAGTTTGTTTTTTTTTTTCTTTAGAAAAGAAAATTTTTCACTTTAAAATTATGAGCATCTTACTTTCAATGCTTTGGCCTTATGTAAGTGGCTCATAAAATGAGCGTACAAATGTCAAAAATCAAATCAGATCTCTGTAATAACACTAAACTCAAATGTGAAGTTGATGTAAATTAATTAACTATTTATTTAGATATCGTTATAAACCCATATTTGATAACGTACCAACATTATACACCGACAAAATTAGATCAAGCATTATGCATATTCACGTTATGTAAGTTATTGATAATGATAAATTTAACGTGTGTGGAAACATTTTACAAGCAATAAAAAGGGATAAAAACGCACAACAAATAAAATCACAGAGTTACTTTTGGAATGTTTGACACCGGGATCCAGGACAGTCTGTTTCGAGGTTATTATCTCTCCTCAGCTGGATTCACCCAGTGTCTGCAGCTCAGTGATATCAAAAGAATATAAACAAAACACAAGTAAACATAAAAATGGCCCTTCATATAAAAATACATCAAAATTAAATAAAAAATAAGAAAGGGCATTTTGTTTATATTTCTTTGATATCACTGAACTGCAGACACTGGGTGAATCCAGCTAAGGAGGGGTAATAACCTCGAAACAGACTGTCCTGGATTCCCAGTGTCAAATATTCCAAAAGTAGCTCAGTGATTTTATTTGTTGTGCGTTTTTATCCCTTTTTATTGCTTGTAAGTTATTGATAGATAACCAAAAAAATAAATAAATTTAAGAAGACAGCTTACGTTTCTTGTTTAGTACAAACATTGGGTCCTTCCAATGCTGAGCAGAAGGTGTTGATTAACAAGAAAAGAAACAGGAAGATTTCTTTGAAATGTGCCATTCTTGTAATCTACAAATAGAAATGCACTAGTTTTTTTAATTTGTTATTAAAGCACTTTTGAATACACTAAATACACTATTTTTTTTATAAACACATTTATTTTTTCAAATTCAAAATTAACATGTAATATAATCATTTAAGAGCAATCAAATTTTTCATCAGAAGAAAATAAAGTATCACATTTAATTTGAAAAAAATAAATATAAATGAAAAATAATTCTGTTAAATGAATTTTTTATCCCATTTGAAACTTTCACTATTCACAAATTGTTACTTAAAAAAAAATAAAAAAATAAATAAAATGTAAGTATTTAGATATTGAATAAAAAAAGATTAACAAATAACCAATTTTCATTAAGACTTCACAGGATTAAGCTTCTGAAGATGTCCAATTACCTAGCCAATAAATCTAATTATGATTTCCCATATGATATGAAAAATCATTTCATATTACAGTAATAAGTAATCATCTTTAACAACTTCACTCATAGGAATTCACAGTTATTCAAATAAAAAAGTATCCCTATGCAGAGCATTCTGCAGAGAGAACCAGTGGGTGAAACAAAGTCAGATTTAGACTGTATACATTCCAGAACATGGGGAAAAGATTTCTGAAGTAAAAAAAAAAAATAGTTGAAATAATGACAGTCAGGAGAATGATAGTTGTTGAAATTTTCATAGTGCATAGGTTGTAAGGTATTGAATTAGGTATAAAATGAAGTATGAGGCTGGTAGGAAACATTCTTCGATGAGCACAATGGTTCTCAAATTGCCGGAACACACCTCATTTTTAAAGTTATTCAACGAGAATGGTGAAAACACTGCCGCATCTGGGCTACAGAGAATCCTCTTCAGTTTTAACAGATTCCCTCACATTCAACGAAGGTAACAGTATGGATACGGCTTATGGCCACATTTCTTCGAGGAAATTTATCCTGCACCCCTAGCAAAGAGGATGCCTTAAATCGAAACGGCTACCTAAGTGTCCCACCATGACTGACCAACAGGACCTTATATTTAGGGCCCCTTCTCGGGCCTCCCAAGTCTATTGCAAAAAGTGAAAAATTTGCTCTCTTATGGGGAAGCAGGGACACCACACTTGGGTAGGGGAGGCAACACAAGCGTACAAGCCACCCCAGACCAACAGGACCTTATATTTAGGGCCCTTTCTCGTGCCCCCCCCCCCCC
>JAFIDM010012231.1:145202479-145227378 GCA_023159025.1 Thereuonema tuberculata
TCACTGCTGTTTGTGACCATAAGTGACATGTACATTCTTAAGGCAATTTCAATATTAGGAAAACAACCTTTAACGTTTTTTTCTAAGATGAGTTTATACATCCACCTCTCCTGACTAATGACTTTTTCTATTCTGAGTGGAATGCATTGCCCCGGCTGCCCCGGTGGTAGCTACGGCCCTGAATTTAATTGAAGCCTTTTTAAATTTATTCAAATTTTGTAGCCTCACTAAAACATTTGAAACTATCAATAACAATGGGATAAATTGGGGTTTAAGCACCAGTTCATTTATTTTGTATTAGTTGAGGAAGCTATTTGTATATAGCGAAACCGGTTCTTTTTAATTCTAAATATTTATGTTTTATCTAGTTTAGTTTTGTGAGTCAATTTCTTTATTTATTCATTCATTTAAAATCTGCACACGTAAAATATTTCTATCTTCATTAATATAAATAATTCGAATATATTTCGTACATAACAGTTGCAGAAGATATATATTAGAAAATAAATACAGGTAGCCTATAACGTCATTGTTATATGTTTCTGCTAAGTTTGGAGCTGCTGCATTTATCTCTTCATTACTAAGTGTATTCAACTTGAGAAACCCAAAACGGGTATCAATTAATGTCTAACAGATTGATGTTGACGATCACGTTTACGCGAGAATTACGAAAAACACGAGATCTCGCCTTTTTAAACGGTGTTTCGAGGTGACTGAAAATACTAACCTCACGTTAGGGGAGTTTTGGAAGGACCATTTTAACATTGAAATCTGCCTTAAACTGATTGATCTTTCCTGGCAAAAGGTTACCATGAGAACCCTGAACTCTGCTTGGAAAAAACTGTGGGCCAGTGTTTGTACTGAGCGTGACTTTGAGGGATTCGAACAGGTAACAGAACCACTTGTTGAGGAGGAGATTGTATCTCTTGGCCGTTCCATGGGGCTGGAGGTGGATGAGGCAGATGTTGTGGATCTGGTGCAGAAGCATGCAGAACTCACAATGGAGGAGCTGAAGAAGTGATGATGTACAAGAGATGATGCACTCAGAGGTGATGCAGGAACTCAGCAGTGAGGAGGAGGTTGAGAAGGAGGAGGTGCTATCTTCACGTGAAATTCGTGATATCTTGCTAAGTGGCAACAAGTGTCCGATTTTGTAGAAAAGAGACACCCGGAGAAATTGTCTACTGTTCAATGTTCAATGACACGTGCCTTGCGCATTTTAGAAACATTCTATAAAAAAAAAAAAAAAAAAAAAAAAAAAAAAAGAGAGAGAGACAGAAACAGATCTCTCTTGATCATTTCCTTTGGAAAAGACCACGTCTTAGTGGCGATCCACCCACTGCAAGTGCGGCCAAAAGAGCCAGACGTGAGAGTGGCAGTGATAGTGATTACTCTTAGTGTAAGTAAAAAAAAAATAGTACATTTAGTAAAAAAATATAGTACATTTATATCATGCGTACAATAAACATTGTATTTATCTTATATTAAATCTATATTTGGTTGGTATTTAAAGCATGTTAATTATTTTTTTGGGGGTAAATTCGTATCACTGGAACAAATTAATTCTATTTCCATTAATTTCTATGGGAAAAATTGATTTGATATATGATTTTTTTGATATACGACGATCGTCATGGAACGAATTAAATTCGTATGTCGAGGTACCACTGTAATAAAACTGGATAGAAAAAAAAAATTGTAAAAAGAATCCATACCCGGGCCCTCCAGACAGCAAGCGCCTCGGGAATTTGTCCCGGCTCCCCCAGCCTCTCGTTGGGCCTGCCTATTACTATTCAATATCAACCCCCTCCAATTGCACTTAAAACAAAAACTTAAAGACTCTCCATCTTGATATAACTGAAACTCAAAAAGTCAATTTATTATACAACAATCTCATTTTTAAATGTGATAACTATGTACAATCCAATAAGGTTAAAATAAGAATTTTTAAGTTGGTAAAAATAACCATTTTTTTGTAATCTTTTCACTTTGGATTCAATTGAAATTGTTCTTTAGCTTCTCTATAGATTCTTATACTTATAATCTTACTCAAATGAAAGTAGTGAATGGATCTCATTTTCTCTTATTTTAAGATCAGTTGGAAGAAAATATTTTCAAATTCTTTTCTTTTAATTTATACTGTATATTAATGAAAATAAAAATAAAGGCATTAAATAATTATTTGGTAAGTTTTATTCATTTTTTAAAAAATAGACAATTCTAAGGAAATAATAGCTGTTCTTTACATGAGTGAAACCAGTTCATTAAAAAGAAAAAGTAGTTATATATTTACATCTTCTAGTTACAATTTCCTGTTTAAAATATATCACATTTCATTCATTCAATTCATTTAAAAAATGCAAGCAGTAGGAAAGATACAAATTAGAATTAGACACTGTGGCTTGATTAAAATGAAATTAAAATAACCTTAAGAAACTTAATAAAACTTAATAAACCTTAAGTTTTAAATAAACTACATGAACAAAAAGAAAGTAAGAAATAAAAGGACTAGAAATAAACTAAAAACAAAGGTTTTATAATCATCACCTCAAAATATTCAATACTTATTATAAATTGAAATTTCAATATGAAAAAGTTGATCACAGAGATTCCTTAAAATATAGATTGCACCCCCCAATTTTCTTAATTTCTCTCTAGTAAAATGATGTAATTGACAACCTTAACATGCAAATAACATTTACGATACATATTCATGTTCAATTACACATTCATTTAAAAAAAAAAAAAAGAAAGAAAGAAAGAAAGAACAAACTAATAAATAAAACTAATGTTTTTCAAATTTGTAAAATTTAAAAAAAAAAAATTTAACCTTGAAAAGTTGAAATGAATTGTAGTATCAAAATAACTTAGTACCGTTTCCAGCAGCTTGCCTTTCCCGTACAATGTTCAGACAACTTATTTTGTATGGCACAATATTATTTACTAATTGCTGCCACCAAAACCTGTTTGGATTGTTTTTCATTTATAAGTTAAATTGACAACCATACTTCTAACAAAACCTCTTCTTTGTGTGTTCCAGTGTTTTCTCACAAGACTGACAAGGATTGACATTGTAGTGGATTTCCATCTCTTTCATGTTTTATGTTGACAGAAAAGAATCCCAAGAAGAACCAGAACAAAACGATATGTCTTTTCCCTTCAATCCTCACTACACCATCACTGAAATAACTATTATTGCAAACATTTTACATAAGCTGCAATGTATAAACTGCCTAATTAATTAATATCTTGCTAGGCTGACTTTTTTCCTTTTAAAAATCCAGAATTCAGAATATAAAATTTTATAATGATGAAAAATATCAACAGGTACCTGTACAGAACATTGATAATTAGCAGAAAATTTAAAATCAGTAATATAATTATTTTTCATAACTAATATTATTACGGGTCAGATTTTTTTTTTTTTTTGGTCTAGCCTACTTTCAAAGGACATGAGTAATTTAATTTTTGAGTCATTCAAACCTTCATTCATAAAGCTAACAAGAAATATGTCGATACACAATTTAAAAGCCACTCAATGTAATTCTCAAAAAAAAAAGAAAAAAAAGAAAATATTACAGACACTTATAAAAAAATGTAATAGCAAAATACTACAGATATTTTAAAAATAACTCTTGCCAAATACAGCAATAAATAGAAACTTTGCTGTTCTGATGATATGAAGAATTGACATAAATCAACCAGAATTAAATAATCTTAATATTTTTTTTTCTCAAGTAAACCTAGACATGGAGACCACTAAAAAGAATATCAGCAGGATCCTTTAATTAAAACTTCTATAAAATTTTCCTTTTAGCAATTAAATGTTTTTTTTTTTTTTACAGCATTTTTTATATTTACATAAAACCAGGCTTTCACCATTTCATCTTCCAAGAGCTTCTTTGAAGTAGATAAATTTAACAAAAATACGTAAATTCACATTTAGCTACTAATGAATATATATTTGATATTAAAACAGTTAACTGGTGTAACTTAAAACAATTATTTCTTTACAAACACTTCATAATCTTTTTTAAAAATCACATTCATTTTATTTTACTTTTCCTTCTTTGTAAATACTTCGACTCCTCTTTTTTTTTATCACCATTTCTATAACCAAAGCAATTTGTTTTTAATCAAAGTATCGTATACCAAAGAAATCTTTAACAAAATCAAACCTAATAATTAAAACACACTAAACATACAATATGTCACTAAATTTCAAAACAGTTTTTTTTTTTTTTTTTTTAAAGACACCAATTCAATATCTATATGAAAGGAAAAATTACAAAAAGGCCATGAAATATTTTAATGAAGAACGCATGAAAAACAATGAACGGTATGTATTTAAGTAATTTGTGACTTTGCTAATCAATTAACAGTTAGCATAGATACAATTTTTTCTTTGTATATAACAGTGCACTTGTGTGATGTTTGATGATCACAAAAATACAATTAAAACAATGTTTCTTCACTGAAAATATTAAGTCAGATATTGAAGAAAATACAAATGAAGCATTGTACATAAAAGAAAAAAAAAAATCACTTCTAAACAGTATAATGCTTAGCTTCCATTCTCTATAATTCAAAGAAATAAAGTAAAAGATAATATAAGATTCATAGTTATTAAACCAGTTGGTTTGTTTGAATGCATGCTTCAGCTATTTTATGGCACAAGAATTACTGAAGCAATGATGCACCTGGAACAATTAATAATAGAAACAATGGAAGAAGAGGGAGGGAGGTATGTCTGAGAGAGAAACACCTACACCTTTCTATGAGATTCAAATTAAATCTGTTTAGTTGCTTTGCCAAAAATCTAAAAAGCAAAGAGCATTGTCATAATAAACATGCTGGAATGTCTTCTAATAATGTGAAGTAAATCAAAAGAAAGGAAATTAATTGCATTCAATCTTAATAAATTAAACCAGGAACAGATTAAATTTATGCAAACCAGAAACAATCAGATACTATTTCTTAGTACAAAAGATTTAATTATAAATTATAGATTCTGATCTGCTTAAATAACACAATATTTACAAATAAAAACTTAATGTTTCACAACAAAACAAACAAAGTATGCTGAGAAGTTAGACAATTTGGAAAAGTAAAATTATAAAAAAACTACTGATGTGTGTCTAAAATTTGTGGATTGTTTAACAATTAAAAAGCTTCAAGAAATTTTCTTTTAAAATGAATTTGAAAGATATCCATTATTCTTTTTAATATTAAAAGATGAACAATATTAACATGCAATATCAAGAAATTCAAATATATATAAACACATCAGTTGTTTATAGCACTGCTTCTGTTATCACTGGAGAAATGACACTGTTTCTAATATAAAATTGATTCTTTGTGTGAGATTTACTTATTAGATTTACAAGTGTTCTTTACTATGACAATACTGAATGAACATTGGAACATAGTACAATCACTTCTGTATCTCACAAAAAGGAACTGCAGGTGTTTCGATAAATGTGATCAAATTAAAAAACTTTTTTGGGGGAAAAAAAAAACTATTTGATTTCAAAGATTAATTCTTATAGATTAAAAAAAAAATCCTTTAAAAGAATAACAGTAATTTAATTAGTATATCAAAATGTAAAAAATGGACAATGTTCTAAATAAATAAGGATCAGTGTTTTTAATTTTCAGTTAGTATAAATATTATCAAACATGTTCAACTGAATAGAAGTTGATTAGACACTACAGTGAATAGAATATATGAAGATCACAAATTCCATTTCAGAAGAATGTGAGCATCTACTACCTATAAAAAAAATAGCAACTGGGAAATAATTCCAATTTATAATGTGGAGTTAAGTCTGGATACTTTTAGTTGAATAGTCTTTACTCCAAAAACAGAATTTGTTTAATTTGGAAAATATTTTCTTCGAAATACCCCAACAGTATAACAGTAAGTAAATATTTCCAGAAATTACAGCATCATGTGGAATTGACTCAACACTATTACATCTTTGGAGAAATAATTCACTGTTAGAAACTTCTAAAATGAAAAAAAAAAATATATATATATAAGAGTTTTATAATTGTGCATTTTTATAACTTTATCATGACCTTTTCATAATGAAAATTTTCAGTAGATATTCACTTGATTCCTTTTTAAGATTCAATTTGGCAATGCATTTTTGTAGCCGACATATTTTGATGATTGTTGCCAAAATGTTAAAATTCAAGCATTTCATTTGAGTGTATTTACAATAGATACATTGCAAGAATTTAAAAACATAATCAATCTAGATTTGATTATACTTGTTATACATTGAAGACTATACCTTAAAATAAATGTCAAACTGAATAGTAAATACCAATAACAAAATTCCTCAACAACATTTCTTGTAACAGTTATCTTGATAACATATAAATAACATCTAAAACAAGGCATACAGCTCTGGATCACCGTAGTCATATGTAATGCATTAAGAACAAAAATTACATAACTAGTGTCAAATCCTTTTATATAAAAACAGTATGAGAATCACAGTTTTTTTATGCTTGATTTCATTGATCACAAATAATCTTTTTTCAAAAGCCTGTGTTGCATATCAATTTTAGCTTATAAAAGTTCTCTGTATTACAGAGATTATTGTAAAAAATGGGAGGAAGACTATTGTTCTGATGTTATTCCCATTTGGTAGGTTTTAGGAAAATAAAGAGAAACTTTTAAATGCCTAATTTTCTTCGGAAAGCAGTTGCCATTTTAGTTGAGCATTACTGGTTTTGTTTATTATGCCTACTGTTAGTTGATGACATTGTACTGTCCATACGGTGATAATGTGGCTTCATGTCTGATCCTGGCCAATTATGTTGTAGATGATCATAGGCCTCACTTTCAAAACCTGTAAAAATAAAAATTTTCAATTTTTTAATGTTCATGTTATTGTAAGTTTTCTTTAAAACAAAAGATGAGGCATCAACAGACCAATTTTATCTTAACAACAACAGCAATAACTCAAACAACAAAACGATCAGTAATAAGAGTAATCAGTAATCTCATAAATCTAAAATAATAATCTTCTATCAAAAGCAAATTTATTAAATATTTAAGTGAAATCTATACTATAATCTTGAAAACCTACAAAATTAAGTAGAGTGAAATTGGATTTACACTGTAAAACTGATTACAGGCATTTAGGAAATGTGGAATATTTTACCTTTTAATGTTGTTTTATCTTTCTTTTTAACTTCATCATAAAGATGATCTGTGTTTGCCTTATCAGGAACTTTAAGTTCTTCTATACTGTGATAGATATTAGGATTATGAGCAGTAGCCAACTTATTACGATGTGGAACTTCATAGTCGCTGCCACCTACAGCACCTAAAAAATTGAAGACAGAATTTTCAGTCTTCTAGATTTACTGAAATCTCTAAAAAGGGGAAATAGCTGTTTGTTGAAAATGCATTTATATACCTTAACTACTTACCACTTTCATAATAGTTTTTAAGCTTAATTATATTAATCTGCAAAATTGGAAGATTAATATGCTAAGATACTAGTTGGAGGATTCACTGATAGAGTAATGGGGAAATGAATGATGAGAAACAACAAAATGATTTCATAATTTTAATATAAAATAGAACATTGCTTTTAAAATAAATTGATAGAAAAAAAAAATGTGTTAAGAAAGAAATAAAATGAAAAGTTTAGGGATTCATTGATTTTTATTGTTAAAATTTTCATGATAATTCTGTGGTGATGAATCAAAAGTATTAAATAAAATATTTTACATTTAATATTCTCTAAATATGTGATTGAGTATTTTGTTTTCTGAGCATTTTGAAATAAGGAAAGAATAGCAGAATATGTAGGCAAAGTTAGATCTGAACATTAAAATAAGAATTAAGAGAAAAAAGAATTTTGGGTGTCTAATTCTGTTGTTTTAAAATGAAAACTATCTTTTGTATACAATGCATTAGCAGGTTCCATAGAATATTAAAAGATGTTTCAATGAAAGTGCAGCTTATAACACCACAAATATAGTATACATTGTCTTCAAACTAGAGTTATGGCAGTCGATTCTTAAGAGATTGTTGCTGCAAAAGTAATAATCATACTTCTTTTAGCAATTAATGTTTCATACTCAAAATATTAAAAATAAATTGTGTTTCACGCTATTTATTAATGTGATATATAGTGAAGATCTTGATAAAATTGAAAACTAAAAAATGTATTCTTAATTCTCCCAATGAGAATTCAGATTTTATTTAACAAATATTTTCATAAATTAGTAGATTCAGAATTGAAAATAACCGATGGCAAATTCACATCAAGAAAAAAATTTATGTTCAAAATGTTTAATAAAAAAACTGAAGATTTTATTATTCTACTCATCTTAATCTTATTAATTATTGAATCCAACTCACCATCATTAGTTTCACTCGATTCAGCTGGAAGATCTACAACACATCCACCAGGCTTTTCTGTTAGTAAGAGGATGATGAGTAGTAGCATTAGTAAGATCGAAATAAAACCCTAAATGCAGCCCATTAATATAATCTAGTCTGAAATTACTGAGTTTTAAAATTAAGAATAAGAAAGATTAGAGAAAGAAAGTTTAATATTAGATTTATATTAGATAAGAATCTCAGAAGTTTTTAGAAGCTGACTGTTTACATTTATAGTCTGACGTATACACGCAACATCTTGTGTTATTTTGAAACATGAAACATGAAGGTAAGGAGACAAAGACAATTGGAATAGTGTATGTGTGGTCATCAGTGTATGCCTGATACCTCTATAGGATGTTCTAAATGAGACTCTTCAGGAGTTAAGGATTATCACCCATTTCTCTTTGAAGACAGTCTTGTGCATTTTTCTTTTTATTAACCATTTTAAATATAAAACGTTTCATGAAGACTTTTCTATTCATCTTAATCCTATTAATTATTGAATCCAACTCACCATCATTAGTTTCACTAGATTCAGCTGGAAGATCTACAACACATCCACCAGGCTTTTCTGTTAGTAAGAGGATGATGAGTAGTAGCATTAGTAAGATCGAAATAAAACCCTAAAATGCAGCCCATAATTATAATCTAGTCTTAAATTACTGAGTTTTAAAATTAAGAATAAGAAAGATTAGAGAAAGGAAGTTTAATATTAGACTTAGATAAGAATCTTAGACATTTTAGAAGATTGACTATTTACATTTCATTCTGCAATGTTTAATTTTATTTCTAGGCTGCTTGGATAAATACTAGGGAACATCAAGATTTTTGGACATAACTGCCAAACCACTTCTGTTTGAAACCATCCAGCACAGGCCTTCAACATGAAATGGAACAGTTGATTATACACAATACGAGCTATTTAGTTACTTGTTAATATAGTCTGAGGAATATATGCACCATCTTGGGATACTTTCAAACATGAAGGTAAAGAGACATTTTTAATAGTGTGTGTGTGTGTGGCCATCAGTGTATGCCTGATACTATATTGATGCTCTATTGAGACTCGTCAAGAGTTAAGAAAGCAGTCTCTATTTATCTATGAAGGTAGTCTGTAGCTTTTTAGAGAACAAGGGGGAGATTTGTCTGTATAACCTCCTACCAAGGATGTCTCATACATGGTTTAATAGGGTTTAGACCAAGGGAATATGAAGGCCACTCCAAATACTGGATATTATCTTAGTTTTCAAATTTCTCATCACTTGATGTTCCTATATGGATGGTGTTGTAATCCAAATAAAAAGTAGGATTCCACAGTCCTACAGAAAAGATGGATAGAAGCCTCTAGAACTTCATGATACCTACCTGTCTCATTGCTTGTCTTCGATGGAGGGTAGACTGAGGATGTTTTTGAAAAATTTCTTGCTCTCTATACAACAGACGATGCCTAGATTTGCTCATACAATGAACTACAATTTATAAGGGAATCCACCACTTATGATCCCAATCTTTGTGCTGGTTAAACCATGAAGTTACCATGGTGATGTTCAGTATATAAACAGTTTCTGTTCAGATGATACAATTGAAGTTTGGCTAAAGATGTGCATTCCTATTTCACTTACAAAGTCGGTAGCCGATTGATAGTGTTGTAAGGTAGGTTTCTTTTTGCAAGAATTTTCTAATATTAAGTAGAAGTCCTTCTGCATCATGATCATTCCTATGTGTACAAATTGCTATTCCTTTAGACTATGCAGCATTTTTTCTTTTCAGCTGATAATGATTTTCGTTATCCATATTGCCTTTGCCAAGCCATCCTAATGTTCATCAACATTTCCATTCACTCAAAAATAGTTGTCGAGACATTTCTTATTTCAATTTACATAGCAACTATTTTAATGCACAAATTAAGTATGCAAGTGTATAACAATGAAATTGAGGAGGACAAGCTGTATTCTTCTATAGGGCAGTGTACTCTGGTCATTCAATTGCAAAGCTTTCAACTTTACCAATTTTAATGATTTTATTTTGCTCCCTAGCATTTTAAAGCTAGGAACAGATGTAGAAATGATGTCAGAATCCATCATTTCTACATTTTTATGATTACTGAAGTTTAGTTCTCGTCTTTTTGTATTCTTTAATATGCAAATAAGCAAATGTAAGAAAATTAATCTTAAAAGCAAATAATTGTTTTCTTTAAAAGTGATTCAAGCATTCATATAGATGAATCAATGAATGAATGACTTTTAAAAGCTTGTAATGCATATTATGATACTCTGAATTAGAAAGATTTTACATCACTAATTCTTTATCACAATGCAGTGACATTACTCGATTTCCTGGTCTCTGTAGAGAGTGATCACAGATGCTGTCCACAGATTAGCTCAAATGATCCAATAACATCAAAGGTAACTTTGCTGCCACCTCCCTTTCTTTTCTCTTCCTGGCTCTGTTACTGCTCAAAGATTTAAAAATAAATCAACTGTCTGAGCATTAAAAGTATCCTATAAAGTAAATGAAGTTAAGTTATTTTTCTTTGATTATAAATTCCACAGTAGTTATTTACTTGGCTGCTTTTCTCAAAGATAACAAAAAAGAAAGGAAAAAAATTCTTTATTATTTCTGAACCAATTTTTCCCCCATCCATTTTTTGGACTGCTGATTTTAGATAAATAGACAGTTTTAACCAATAAATAAAGCTATGTTTTATGATCAACATGAATTTTTGATTTCCAAATCCACCCTCTCCAAATGTCAGAGAAATATTTAGTCATTAACATATGCAAATTTAAAGTCCTTCGATGTGCTGAGGTCCTAAAAATTTTCTTCAATTGATTCATAATATCAAAATAAAAATCCTGATAATTGACATTTGAAAATGAAATTTTATAGTTTTTAATTTTGTGTGTAAATGAGTTCTGTAGCACAGTGAACTAGTTTATAAAGGCTTGTGTAAGATAAAGGTGATTAACAGAATAGATGTTCAAATCACTACATTCATTTACTACAGATTAAATCCATACCAATGAACTTGCTTCAAAAAGCTAACTCTTAAGAAAATTAAATTAGATGATGTAATTAAATAGCATAAGAAATAAAATGCAATTAATTTGGCTAGTAATAAATAATAACTAGAAATAAATTGTGGTATTTCTGCATATTAAATACTTAATTCCCCACACTGTCTATTAAAGTCTAAAAAGATTATGAGCATAACTAAATGAGATTAATTTACATTGCTGTGATTGCTACAACTGGGCAGTCAGTAGCTTCTACAGACTGCATTTTTTTTTTACTATTCAATAAAATTATTGAAATATTTATAGTTTTAAAAGAAGATTCAATGAAAATACTTTTATATTCAGGAATATATTCTGCCTGAATACTTTTGAGAATCTTTTAACAAAGCTGTGTTAGTATAGAAGTTCAATGTAAATATTTAGATACAGATCTCATTCCTTAAAACCAATATAGTAAAATGGGCTTTTATTAGAAACATTGCGATTCCCATTTCCACAGCTAGTTAAATTGATCAGAATAATTTTAATTTAATTTATTAATGTAAATCAATAATGTTTGTTAGATTATTTTTGTGCTTGAACAAGAAAACATTCTGAAATTTGGTTATAAGCTTCACTTATTACTATATGTATTACCATTGATGTTAGTTTTGTTTTTTTGATTTTATAATAATCTTCTGAAAAATTTAAATACTTCATGGCATTTGAAACATCATTTTCTATTAATAATTTTATAATTAAAGCATTAATTTAATTTGTTTTATAATCATCAAAATAAAACTTCAGTTGTTTAGACTGTAGGTTAAAAAGCATAATAATTTAAAACTAATAGTTTGTTGAATTTAAGTTCCAATTACCTCCACAGTTTTTTTTTTTTTTCTTAATATGTTAGCTGTAGATTATTTTCTTACTAATATAAAATAAGGTTTTAAAATAGCAATTTATTATCTATTTTTTTTTTTCTGTTGAGAAATTTGTAGAAATAGTTATGCTACTAATTTTAAAAAAAAAAAAAAAAGAGATCTTTATGGGTTGGTGTTTGAATTCCTTACAGATGAAAACTTTAAAGAAAACACCGTAGCACAAAGAAGTAGTTTATCTAACCATTCATACCAGTTCTTTTCAGTTTCAACAGTCCTCTCCTCACTGCAGATTATTGTTATTATTTTTTTTTGTTCAATAACAGTTGTTCTGTTTATTCTTTATAGTTTCCTTTCCAATGATTTTTACCATTGAGTTTTACTAAAACTTGTTATTTACTTCCTAATTTCTACAATAGTAAGATTTTAAAACACCACTACAAAAAGAAAGCAAGTAAATTCTAGTAAGCCAAATGCTCACATCAGCAGTTACATCAAACAGAAAAAGATAAGTTTCCATTGTCAAACCATCATACACAGTGCATATCACAAGTTTTAGAACCAAATTCAAGAAAACAAATATTCTTCAAAATTTTATCGCAAGTCATTGATCAGTGCTTGAATCCATGATAATAGTTTTACTGAACAGATTTAAACACAAGTTCTAGTTGAACTGTTTTCGATGTACTGACAATTTCCATAAAAGAAGTTCAAACTTAATAGCAAGTAGTGTCAGGCCAGTGAATAGTAATAGACATAATCAGGATTTTAAAATGGGTTGGGTGGGTGCAGCATTTTGATGATCTGACTCATTCAATAAAAAAAAGTGTCATTTTCAAGAATGGTGGAGGGGATCAATTTACAAACAAAGCAATGAACTTTCCAAACCAAAAGGAATATCCAAAATCCTATATCCCCCTCTCCCAGTTTCATCATATGCAAAGGGGGGGGGGGGTATTTACAATCCCTAACAATCCTCACCTTGATAGCCAATGGTACTAGTAGTATCATTTAAACAAATCAGTCAAAACTTTTCAGATTTGCTGTGTATATAGCAGTTCAAGCCAGTTCCAGTACACTACACAATAATCTATTCTGGAGACTAGGCTTGTTACAATTGCAGCTTTTAAAGAATGAGAAAAGGTTGAGTTTGATTTACATACGAACTTTACAGTGGAAAATAAGGCTTTTCAATATAAAGGAACTGATGCTATTTCATTATTTACCTTCTTTCCTACAGAGGTAGATGGAATACAGGGAAAATAATTGGTTATGATTGCTAATCAAGAATTGGAGGCTTAGGCTTTCCATAAAGGTTTCAATGGATGAAAAAAACAACAAAATTAAAGCTTTTTATTTTTTTTGACCCCTCACTTCCCCTTCCCCCTAAAAAACATTAAGAAATAAAGACTAATCCACTTCCTACATATGGCATATAATTCTGTGTAACATACATTGTGAAGGTTTAAGCTGTTTTGAAGCACAACAGATCATGCTCTACACTGAAGACCAACCACTGTACGTAATAAAAAAGAAAAATAAATGAAAAGCTCAAATGATCACAAACTGTAACATTTATCTAGTGAATTAAAAAACTTGATAATCTTCAATTTGTTGTAATGAAATTTGATACCGGTAATGTTTTACCAAACATTAAAAACATTTGAAATTATTTATTTCAATTTGTATAAAGAGCAAGAATGGATAGATGAAACATGAGTAGATGAGTATGTTGAAGTTTGCCAGATGTTCAATTTTGAAGGATAATGATATTTAAAATGGAAAAGCTGTAAAGCAAATTTTTGCACTGTAAAGCAAAATTATAAAGTTTTTCAGTTATAAGTATTAAATATCTAAAATTCATTCACTATCTTATGTACCGAGAACAAAATGACACTTCACTGATTATTAAAAATAGTTATTTTTACATTTCTATCTGTAGCTAAAAAAATAATTCAATATATATTCAGTTTTTGTTTGCACTCAATAGAAGTGCATTTTTATCCTACAAGAATATTAGTAACTAATATTTAATCCACTAATAATTAACAATTCAGAAGAAATTCTTACCTCTATCACTGTAGCTGTCTGAGTCATAGTCTGCCAGTTTTGCTTTTTCTGTATTTTTCACTGATCCATTACTGATATCGTTATGAATATGTTTAATACCTCCATTACTCAAAGCATTATTTAATGCACCATTTGCTTGACCATTTGTTTGGTATGTGTAAACAGGGTTATCAAAATGACCGTTATCTGCAAAAAAGAGAACTACGATTAGTTTCCATTAACTTTACGTTAATAAGAACCCATTCCCTTTCCACAAAGTACATCTATATATCTTATTGCCCACCAAAAAATTAACATTTTTTGACCATCCTTTTTAAGATTCAAGTGCTCACTACATTTAAGATTTAAATCCTGTGGACGGAGGTAACTTTAATAACTGCTAATATTAATTGTTTGACTCACTCTTTTCTTTGAAGAGTAGTTTTTAAATGAAAATTACTAATAAAATATTTTACTTAAATGATTAGGGCAATGCCGAATCAATCTGATATGAAACAGAAAACGGCAATGCAATCATCGCTACATTTACTCCATATTTACATAATTCCCAGTACTTTTGGAACAATGTTTCAATAGTTTTGACTACTAAATTTATAGCCATAAACAAATTATTAAAAATGGTGAGATCTAATTATTTAAAATGATGAGGTGTTTGTTCATTTGTTCATGACTGGAGGAACTGAGTTCAATTAGTCAAGGATTTTTCTTCTTCAATCAGGTCCTTTGAAATCATCTTTAGTAAAAATTAAGACTATATTGTTCAGCAGAATTAAAGATGGGGTAGTGTTGGATTAACTGAGCTTTGATCTGTAGGTCAAGAATCATTTTGAATGTTTACCTCCTGTAGCCTGTTCAACCTTCAAAGCCCGTGTGATCTTTCAACCTTTCAGCTATAATTGCCTTTAATATTGAACAAGTACCAAAATCTATTTGAAGATTCATAATATAGTTGCCCTTAGATATACAAAAGAGCACAACTGGTTGCATCTGTAAGATGGTCTAAAATCAAAACAAGGTCTACATCATTAAGACTGAACTGGTAAACCTAATTTAGATCAAAGCTTTATTCTTTGAGCTCCATGGCTAAGCTTCTTAAGAATCGACTGGCACAAATTTCAAATTCCAATTTTTGCTTGTTCTTGGACATGGAATATGAATTTATATAAGATTTTTTTATTATCTTAATTAACAGTAGTATGGATAAAGTAAATAAAGTAATAAAGTATTGGGCGTTTGTACACCATCTTCATGTTTACTGTATTTTCTCATGCCATTCATGTGAGGAATGTAATAATTATTAAACCAAATTGTACCACAAGCTCAACTTTCAGTTATATGAACTTTAGCTTGAAATCTTATCTTCACAAGCAAATTAGCATTGTTTGCTTTGATAGTTAATTGAAACTTCAAAATATATTAGAGTTTTCTGCATTAATCAACTATTAATTTTAATTATACTTATTAAAAAAGAAAAAGTAAGAATTGCTGAATTTCAAAAATAAATAATTAATTCAAAAATAAATCCGAGAGTAATATTGAAACATCTCAAGATATCACAGAAATTATGGATAATTAAAAACAAAGCTAAAAATAGATAAAACTCAAAGTTTGGAAGCAGAAAAAAAATATGTAAGATCAATATTAAGTCCAGAGAGAAAAAAAAAGAACAGATGGGAGGGATGAAATAAACTTGAGGGAAGTGCAGAAAAGTTAGAGTAAGCTTTCAAAAGAACAATATTTTTTGATAAGATAATTGTACCTCAAATAAGTTACAGAGACATGTGAAGTTTTACTCTTGAAAAATCTCCTCTTGATAAAAAATTCAATTGTAAGAAATAGGGATAAATATCTTTTTATTGTGCAGACTTCAAGCTTTCAGAAGAAATCATCCGTAAAATTTCTGAAGGAAAGATGTAATATCTATTAGAAATTGTCTGCAGAATAGAATTTGTATCTTTCATAAAAAAAAAAAAAAAAAAAAAAAAAAGCATCAAAACTATCCTGCACTTCCTAAACTATTTATACAGATTAAGTGATAAATCTTTCAATCTAAGAAAACCTCCTTGTATGAAGAATAGAAGGAATGAAAGAAATCTTGAACTTTAGTATCAAGCAGAAACCGTGAAGAAAGTATCCATGCAAGTATAAATTATTTCAATATGCAGTATTTCTATATATTAAAAATGTTTAGAAATTGTGTATTATAAATACATTTCAGTATCTAGTGTTTACTGGAAATCTCAAATGGTCAATGTATTGTATTCAAATACTGAAAACTAAACTGCCAGAGTGAAGTAATACATGTTGTCAACAGAACAATAACAGAAGCTAACTATACATTCCTTCCTTGAACTTGAATTTATGTAATTGTAAGGCATGCCTTACAGTTGTTTGAATAAAGGATGAATAAGTATGTTTAATTTCCTGAAGCTCAGTTAACTTGCAAACTTCAAGGAAAGGTTCAAACTGGAATATTGTGGCTGAGTGAAACTAAAAATATTTAATCACTTAAATTGTTGGATGCTGACCAGAATTCAGAATGAAAAGAACGACAAATTGATTGTAAGCTAAAAGAATTGACATTTAATGCAATTTTTTAGATTACAATTCAAAATCATGCAGAGCTGAAAATATTCCAGTTTTGGATAAAAATCCTATCACTGAAATTTAATAACATTAATGCATTGTTTTGTTAAGAGAACTTATATAAGCCATTTTATACTGAATAGATCCTTGTCTGAGGAAAATTTGCACTATGGTGTGAGGTTTACTCTATATTTCGGTCCGGTGCCTCAGCCCTTCTTCAGGAGATGTACGAGTTAGATTAATTACATTAAATATGGCACATTTCTAACAACTAACAGTTGTTAGTTTCTCGGATAAGTTGTTTTCATGGTCTGCTTTCTGAGCCATGGTAAGCACACATTTTAAATATGAATCATTTTACATATAAATCTTTGGAAAACATTCTTTGAATAGAAGGAAGAAATGTTGGGTGAATATACTAATCAGATATCACTGCTGTTACCAATAGATTCCTGCGATTTCTGCATAAATTTTCTACAGGCTACTACAAAGTATTTGTACAGATACATCTTCTCAATAGAAGAACTTTTTGATCAGATGAAACATCAGGTGAATTCAGAAATGAATAATAGCTTCATTTCTTTTCTAGAATAGAGAAAAACTTTACTGTCACAACTTAGCTGTCAAGTACTGTTATGACAAGTCAATTTTTTTTTGTTTTGTTTGGAAAAAAAAATATATTTATTGTGTTAATGAGACCAGGCCTATATTTTAATTTATCAAGTACATATCTTTAACAGTCTTATGTAGCATGTGAAATTCAAATAAAATAGCTGTTTGTAATATTAGCTGATATTTATGTGTAAAAATATTGCGTTCTGAAGGTTTTTGTTAATAATGGCTGGCCTCTAATAGCAAACGGTCTCTATTAAGCACTGGGAGCCGAGGCTAGTTTTGCAAATAAACGCCGGGGCCTCTATTGGAGCATATACAGTATGCCAATTGGATTAGGCTTCCATTATGTATAATAATTGCAAATAAAGCAACCATGAAGAAAAATGATAGCAAGATTAAAAAAAAAAAAATACTACTGCTAGAAGAAAAAAAATATTGCAAGACACAGCTAAAAAAACAATTCCAGAAAATATAAGAGGAGCTATCAAAAATACTGAGTGAGATGACAAAAATCTATTCAATAGCAAATCAAGAACCTTGACTGTTATGATAGTTAGTGAAGAAGGAACAAAATAATATGATTTGCTACAGATAGGCTATCTAATAGAATGCAAAGTACTTGATTCAATTTGATATGGTATGAAGTCCAGCTGAATGGATTGATAAGGGATAGATATTGGCCAGATTGAGGGCATATGCCATATTAATAGAAAGTAGCACAGAGACAAAAATAAATGTAACAGATTTGCCATCGTCTATTTCATGATCTAATGCTATCTGTGTTGATTTTTGGTTTTCAATTGTATAAAGCTTTAAAGTCTCTCAGGTTTGAAGTGAAGAAGAAATTTATAGATGTCATGACCTCCTATCATACAAATGCTGGAAAAATTTGACAGCAAGAGAAGTAATACTGTAGAAAGGAGTAATTCAGTAACAAGCAATATTACAGTGTCTAGAGATGTGAGGAAAAATCAAGAATTTCAAGTCAGCTGAACATCACGACTTAATGTTTTGTGGAGAAACATTAAGTCAACCTTCACAAAATATCTGCAGATATCTTGAGTGTACTGATGACAAGACTGCAGAGTTAGCTGTTAGTCACTCTTTTACAAGATATAGATGCTCAAAAGATGAATAAAGAAATCTTGAACCAGATTTCTTCATTTTTCAGATATAATGGGATAGTTGTAACCTCCACCAATCCCCTTCCCCCTCCAATACCAGTACTATAGAGGAAACAGGGCTTAAAAGGATATAAAAATCTGAAATTTCTTAAATCTTGCAAAGCTGCATATAAAAATGAAGTAATCTTAAAAAAGGATATCATCTTATAATGATAAGTCAGAATAATTTTCATAAAAGGAAAGGTATGCATATTAGTTAAACTAAGATAGAAGGGATGACAGAAGAATTATAAAACATGAAAATACATTTAATAAAAAGAGGAGGTTTTCTTGAAAATAGCAAAGTATTTTACAGTTCACTGTATACTACTGATAGTGCATCTATTAGCCTACAATGAATTGTAAAAAGCTGAAAGAAGGTCTGTGATAACTTAAAATCTAGTAAAGAACAGAAAGGGAAAGAGCAGAATAGATTAGTGCTCAATTTTTGTTGTTTAACAATAATATAACTTAGAGTTATAATTTTATGATATTTTGAATGCAAAGATAATCCTGTGAAAATTTAGTATTCAGACAATGTTTGATGCAGTTTGAGTATAAAGTTTACAGATATTGTTATATTTCAGCCAAAGGCTGGGGTGAAGAGGGAAAATTTGTTATTAATTATTTCTTAATATTCTTTGACAAGATCAACAATTTGTATCTTATTATATCTCTTAGTATTAATTGCAAATGATGAAAATGAAATACCTGTGCTGGTCCTTGTTTCAGCCGTATAGCTACAAGAAAAACAAAGAATACTTTCATTAGTACTTACTTCAGAAAAATGGTGATAAACATAAGATAAATATCTTAAAGAAGAAAAATATTGTTAGTTAATGTTAATCATAAATTAGTACCAAAAGCTATATCATTTTGAATTAATTCATGGTTAATCTTAAAACAGAACTCTGTTAAGATGAAGGAGTGGAGATTTGACACAGGTAGAATGTTAATGAATGATGATAATTCAATGAAAGATATTTCTATTTAAGCTGCTGTTAATAATGAGACAAATTAGAGTTGACCAATCAAAGCATTTGTGCAGTGTTAGTGGAGAGATGTAGTAACCAACAAAGGGTCAATTTTAAATAGTGTCGATACTGTTCTGATCATTCATATTTTAAGCACAGGAAGATCAGTTTCACAGAACTAAGTCAAATGAAGTAAAAGTGAAATGAACATCACATTTTCTATATATTATCAAAAAAATATAATGCTAGCAAATCAAGTGGAAAAGAAGAATTTATACAATTCCAAAAAAAACAACAGAAAATTTTTATTTAAGCTTAGAACATATTTCAGTGAATAGTAAATCTTCATATATATAAAAAAAATAAAACTATCTGAACAAAATTAACAGAAAAATTGACCTCACATATGGGTAGAATTGAAAAAGCATTATTGTGATCTCACAATAAAAGATTTTTCCAGAGATATTATAACCTATAATTTTATGCTAAAATAAAAGTTTATATAAGAAACTTACAGCTATTATCACTTTCACATGAAAATAACATATCAAAGTTGTTGTTGTTTTTTTTTTTAAAGCTAACTTTTAATAAATAACTAAGATTGAATTTCATCATTACACATTAAAATATATTTAATAAATTAGATTTATGCTGACAGTTTAAGAGGTTCTTAAAATTGAATGACAGGCTACGATTAAAATTTTCAAGATAAGAGTAACATCATCCAAATTTCTTATGCTAGAATTGTCTATTCTGGAAGAAGCTAGTGAAATTCCTACTTAAGTGATAAGTGGGAGTCAATCAGCATCAGAATAATTGTCATTTAAGTAAAACACTTAGCTGAAATAATTGACAAGGTCACAAGAAGCTGAAGCTCACATAATATTGGAATCTATCTTTCCCTGATAAGAAACAGACTATAAATAAAGAAATCCTTGAAAATTTTGGTTTCCATTTGTTTTTCTATTTTCAACCTGCCATGATAGGCTATCAAACACTAACACTAAATTTGCCTGCTGTAGTTACTCTTAATCTAGATATGTTACTGAAAGATTAAGATTCTAATGAAGTTGTACAAATATTGGTTTAATTTGAGATTTAATGAAGACTTTAGATTTCTTGAATTTTTATCCTCTCTTAACCTTTATTTTATATGAAATTATTTTGATACTTACTAAACACAATCAAGTTCATGCTTCAAATGCTGATTGCGACGATATAGATATACAACCACTCCAATAATGCATACAATCACAAGAATAGCTATAATGATCCCAGTCACCATTCCAACGACAACAGTATTCGATTCATCTTCCCCTTCAGCTACTTGTCTACTTGTAAGTGCTGTAAAAACAAATTAAATCATTTGAGAAAATATTTAGACAATTTTCATATGCAAATAAAAGTGGTTCTTTATTTTTATAAAGAATACGTCAATGGAGTGCTGATACTATTAGTATTTTAAAATCAGCAAATTAACGTTTTCACCAAATTTATCTAATTTAACAGGATTTTGTAATAATGTTAAAAGGTTTTTTGTTTTTGCTTGTTTAAAAATGAAAGGAGTAATAACAGTTCCATTACAGGACTAATTTTAATTTCATCCCAGTGATTTATCTATAGTCAGAAAAATTGATAAAGAAAACCCTTGTTCATTTTGTAAAATCTATCTATTAAATACAGTCATTCCTGTAATATAATGAAGTTAAATTGTGTTTTCTTCTTTCTTTGAAGAAAGAATTGTTTGTTGATTTTAAACTTTTTATGTACAATCCTATCATCACTCACCCATTAAACAGTTTGTAAATTTCATTTTAATTTAAAATAACTCTGAAGATAAATTTAGTTAGAATTAATTAATTCCTTGATTTTAATATTTAAAAAAAAAAAGTGGCATTTTTTTTGGTAATGATTGAATTTGCAGTTTTTTTTTTTTTTTTTTTGAAGCACTTAAGGTACCGTTCCGCTCACTTGCTGCAGAGCAGCGACTGCAGCCCTGGGGCTACAACCTTGACTGCGACTCTTAGGTCCCTTCTATTTTCAATTCAAATGGTTCCGTTCACTGCAGCTGCTGATGACGTCAGAGCAGCAGAAGGGCTGCAGTCGAAAAGGAAGGAAAAATATAGCAATCATTTTCCTGCTGCATGCAGCAAATGGTCAGAAGAAAGAGGTTTATGGATGAAAACAAATGCATTTTTAATATTTCAAAATTAAAAAAAATACGTTCAGTTAATGAATATGATATTTCTTTAATAATAATGTATATATTTATTTTTTATTTCAATCGATTATATTAAATAACAATAATATTTTATTATTTATGTATTCACATAAAATTAGAAGATATGTTTCCTGATGAAAAAACCCGTTTATAATCAAGTTAAAACAGGAAATCATTAACATCTAATGCCCAACTAAGCACTAGAAAAATTAAACAAACTCACGCCTAAAAACGCCGATTTCTCCAAAAATAAAAAGCGCCTATTTTATAAAACTAAAATCAAAACAAATGCATTTAACAGTTTAACATTTAAAAATAAATGTTATATGAGAAAATTTAATAAGGTTTTCACATATTGTCACCTTTTTATTTTAATGGATTATATTAAATCAAAATAACATTTTATTTATTTATTTATTTTCAAAAAATCCTTTCGTAATTTACGAATTTTTTGTGGTTTGGAAAATTTTAATTGCCTTTCCTCTCCCCTCTCAGCGGATTATAACATTCCTCCGGATTTAGTTTTTTTTTCAACCCTGAAAGGAATAATATCAGCGAAATACTTGTTCCTAAGTTATAGGAAAAAAAATAATTATTTATAAATAGCAAATGTAACATAAATCAAAATTTAGTTTTTTTAATTTTTTTTTTGTTTAATCTTTAATCTTCAGATTTCAAGTTAAAATAACTTTATAGATTTTATTCTAAAGAAATAATGGTTTTTAATCACATTCCTAAAATTGCTACGTATTGTCTTGTCCTGATTGAGTTTTGCCCAGATTGACTGAATTGAGCAGTTTTGCAACCCCTACTTTGTCGAAGAAGGGAGGGAATACCCCCCCGGCAGAGGGCGGCAGCCAGTAGACTGAAACGTAGCTGCTGCGCAGTCTAGCACATCCCCTCCTGAAGCACCTCCCCTATCTGCTGCTGCAGCAAGTGAGCGGAACGGTACCTTTAGGCTCCTTGATTTCAGTTTTCATCTTAAAGATAGTCATTTTGAGGTTTTTGTCAGGTTTACTTATTTCTGTTCTTTCATAAAGCAGCTGTTCTTCCTGCAACCACTTTTTGATTAATAAACTTGATAAATGATTTATATAATCAGCCTCAATGTACGACACATAAGTTGCCTATGGCTGCTTCATGGCTCATGGCCTTCTATTGTCACTTGATCTTGGTGTAATCCAACATTCACTCCATGCACCAAAATCAAATCCGTATTACCTAAACTCTTAGAAATGATATATTACCTGGCTTTAGCATGTTTTCTTTGCTCAGTTCATGCCAATACTTAGCCAGTATCTCAGTGATTCTGAATGAGCACAGTCTCCTGTGAGTTTTGCTAATGGTAGAACATCTGTAGCTATGCATGAACTCTGCCAGCTTTATTGTCATTTAAACTGAATTTCTATCTACAACTCGGTAAAGAGTTTAAGAGGACTGCAATTAGTTATTCAGATGCCTTAAGCATCATGTCTTCCTTTCTTTAGTTATTTACATTGAGACATTGCTCTTCTTCCTGTTTACTTTTATGCTACTCATATTTCTTCCATCATTTCTTAGAAATCCAAACAAACATTCTGTACTTGTCAGTCATTATCATCCAAGGAAATCGTGAGCATCTAAGTCCCATATTGCAAAAATAAGTAAATGAGATTCACATCTCATTCTGCCAATATCACCACCACCTCAACCTCTTTCACTACTTATGATTTTTCAGCTAATCCATGCTTAATTCAAACCATCTTTTTAAAAAAATCTTTGAATAAATCTTCACTTTAAACTTTTTGTGGCTAAAGTAAGAATATCTGAGTAAACCACTAACAAAAACTGAGTATGAAATAAATGCATTCCCATCTATCTACGATACAATTAAAAGAATATGGAAAGATGATTTAAAAGACCTTACAAGGGAATGTTTGAGGTCCTGAATAAATGATAAAAATTTAAAACCTCCCTTGAAATTTTTATCATTTATTCAGGACCTCAAACAGTTATTGTATACCAAATTTTAGCTGCCGATACACACAGGAAGAGTGTAAAAAAAAAAAAAAAAAAAAAAACACTGCTAAAGTTACAAGAAATAGTGACGTGACGTCACAACTTTTTGCGAACCATACATGACATCACCCTATCTGCTGCTGCCGGCTGAGCACTCAAGGTCAGACAAAACAGATGGAACGGCAGAGCAAAATACTTAATTTATAAAACATACTATATACTTATAAATTTATTTATAGTAATATAATTACTGTTTATAAAATAAAAGCAATAACTGAGTTATTTTTATTATTTTTAAAGTTATTATTCGATTTATCATTATTTTTATTTGTAATTATATTTATAATATGCCAATAGTTTAAAGTTAGCATTACATAAATTTGCTTCAATTTTTTAATTGTAATACTTTTTTTTTTTCTTTTCTTCTATGTAAAATCACACTTTCTTTAAAATACAAATGTGGTCATACTTTTCAGTTATTGCTTTTATTTTATAAACAGTAATTATGTAATTATCTTAGTATTATTTTATAAATTAAGTATTTTGCTCTGCTACACCATCCGCTTTGAGTGCTTGGCTGTCAGTGGGACATGGGGTGACATCATGAATGGCTCGCAAAGAGTGATGTCGTCACATCACTATTTCTTGTAACTTTAGAAATTTTTTTTTTTTTTTTTTTTACACTCTTCTAGTATGTATCAGCAAGTAAAATTTGGTTCAGGACTACAACTACTTGTGGTCCTGAATAAATGGTAAAATTTTCCAGGGAGGTTTCGACCCGTCAAACCTGATCATTCCCTTGTTAGTAAAACAATCAAGGAAACAAAAAATGAATGGAATACTTACGAATATCACAGCTATCTCCAGTAAAACCATACTTGCAAATACATCCTTGAACTGCATGGCAAATGAAATTATCATTTTTGCATTTGCACTGATTCATACAATGGTCTCCAAAATATCCTTCTGGACAAACTAAACA
>JAFIDM010012231.1:145235070-145245244 GCA_023159025.1 Thereuonema tuberculata
TGCATATGAAAACCTCAACCGTCATTATGTCAATAGGACTATTTATATCTGCTCAGATAGTCAAGCAGCTTTGCATGCTCTGAGCAGTTCTGTTTGCTCCTCTCAGCTCGTTGCTGAATGTAGGGAGGCACTATCCTGCCTAGCCAGGACAAATTTGGTTAATCTGTTCTGGGTCCCTGGGCACTTAGGCATTGATGGAAACGAGAAAGCCAAAAGGGGTTCATCTTTGACTCCAATTGGCCCGGAACCTTTCTTAGGTTTCTCGTTCGATCTAGGCAAACGATTACTAGGAACTGTCCTGGAAAAACAGTTCCATAGGCATTGGATTGCCTCGCATGGTATGAGGCAGGCCAAGTTGTTCATTAAAAGGCCTGACCATCACCTTGCAATGTCAATCCTAAATTTAGATAGGAAACATTGTAAGATGATTACAGGAGTTCTCACAGGACACTGTACTCTTAACAGACACCTACATATTCTAGGCATTTCCCAAAGCAATTTATGTAGGAAATGTGGAATGGATCAGGAAACTCCTGAACACATTCTATGCTTCTGTCCAGCTTTAGCTAGGAACAGATGGGAGATCTTTGGTAGAATTCGTCTTACCACTGAAAACATCTCCACTTTTAATATTAAGGTCATTTTATCTTTCTGTAAGTCTACAGGACTCTTTATGACCACAGAAACTCAACCTTATGTTGAAGAATAATCATTGATGTCATCAATGTTTTATGAGGGGACACAATGGACCCAAACATGTTGTCTGAGTGACCAAACGGCAAATAGCCGACCCTCTTTATATCCCTATCATTATCCCCAAAACTATATTTTTAGTTGCAGGAAACATTTAATGAAACTGTTAAATAGCAATAATTTGTTGCATAATTAAATTCCAGTCTTCAGCAATAGATCAGTGAAATGTTACCCTAAGGAAACAACATGTATTGAAATTTGTTTTTATTAGTTTAAAAAAAAATATATATCTAAGAGTTGGATATTACAAATTGTTGTTGTGAGAATGATTAATCACAAGCCAAACAGACTAGTGATAGCTAGGTGCAGACCTTTACGAAATCAGTATAATCTGTTTGATTTTTATATTTATTTTTACATACACTTGTAGATTTCATGAGTAAATGAGTCAAACAGAGTTTGTTATGAAACCAGATTCATATTTTATAACTGCAAACACCAACAATATGGCAATTTTCAGATAGAGAGTTTTGTTCTTTGTGTCAAAAATTTTCCCCAATTACGGACAAGTAATTTTTGTTGAATTCAAACTGGTATAAAGTAGTTTACAAGTACTTAATAACAATTAGTGTTCATTCTGAAAAAAAAACAAAACAAAAAAAAAACACTCTAGTATTAATATTTAAAAATAGGAAGAAATAACTAAAACTAAGTAAATTGAAAAAATAAAAACAAAAAATAACAATAAATAAAACAAAAACATAATATTTTTAATTAAACATACAGCAGAATGATGATTACTCACTTGCTTCCAATGTATCCTGGTGAACAAATGCAAGTCCCATTGACAGGATTACAATAAACTCCATTTACACAATCGCACAAGCCTTGACATTTGTAGCCAAATGTATAAGTTGGACAAGGTCTTGAACATGTATGACTGTCCCATCCTGGTTTGCAATCACAAATGCCAGTTCTTGGATGGCACCTAGATTTAATATAATATTGTTCTATATACTGTTACCTTTAAATTTCTATAAAATCATTACTAAAGCATAAAAGAAAAATAGTAACATTCCTTTCAGAAAAGTTTCATATATAAGATAATTGTGATTCACAAGAATAAAAACATTATGCAGAATTAATTATTTGACTATCCTAATCAATGTTAGCAGTGCATTACTGAAAGTATATATCAATTTTATATATTAAATAAGCTTTTTGAAACTAAGTTTTCAAAAGTGTAGATTTATGAATTGAAAACCATTTTTTTAAAGCTAGATTCATCTGTATTAAGCTGAAAACAAGAAAATGGGCACAAATAATATCATGGTGCACAGAAAAACTCAAAATTCACATTACTGAGTCACAGATTCAAAATCAAGTGCTTGTGCACAGTATCTACATTTATTATGATTTGACATGACTTTTTTTTTTATTTATTTCTTAGTTATTTTAAATTACATTTCAGTCCCGTTAGGAATATAAATTCCTATCAACAGGTGCTGTATTTATTTTAATACATAATAATTATATTAAAAAAATTACATTTAAATAAAATTTATAAAAATTACAAAATCAACTTCCTCAAGCAATTTGAAACAAAAATATCAACAAATTCGCACAACATAAAATTAACAAATTATTAATTAATATTATCTAATATCCAACTTTTTACATTATTTTTTACAATGGAAATTCTTTTACAATCTTTAAAAACATTCCAATTTACATCATTAAAGGTTTTCTCAATTATATAATTTAAATTTCTTATACCATATTCATTATAGATATAAGGATAATCAAGTTTTATTCTATTTTTATTTCTCAAATTATAATTTTCTTTTATACTTTCATCTTTTAATTTAACAACACTATAAAAATTCTTTATTATTATATTATATATAAATTTTTGCTTAGGATATAATATATTGTATTTTAGTAATATTTGTTTCCTTTTATTAATATTATTCCAAATGTTTTTAGGAAATATCAACTTTAAAACTTTGGTTTGTAGATTTTTTAAATTTTCCAAATGTATATTTCCTACATTTGCCCATATATTAACTCCATAATTTATTAAAGAATCAAAAATTGCAAAATAAATTAAAATTTTTATATTAAGTGGAAGAATATTTTTTATATAATAAAATATATATATGGTTACATTTAGTTTTTTATATAAAATATTTAAGTAGTTATCCCATGTAAAAAAATCATTTATAATTATACCTAAATATTTAAAATTATTTATTATATCAACTTCAGTACAAGAAATACATTTTGTACTATTTCCATGTAAACAGTCATGTGAATGTATTATGAATGTAATATTTTTATCTACTATTTTCTTTTTGGGTTTTATTAATATTCCTTTTGTTTTTTCATTATTAAGAACAAGTTTATTATCATGAAGCCATTTTTGTAAAATATTAAAATTATCCTGTAAAGTTTTATTCAAATTCTCCAAATTTAAACCTGATGTATATATTATTATATCATCAGCATATACATATATATAACAATCTTTTAAAACATAAAAAAGATCATTTAAAAAAATTATAAATAAAATTGGCCCTAAATTGGATCCTTGTGGCACTCCAATATTAATTGTTTTCCTTTTACTTAATATTTTATTTATTTGCACATAAATCTTTCTATTTTCTAGATAATTTTTCATAATATTAAATATTTTACCTCTTATTCCATATTTTTTCAATTTAATCAAAAGCAAATTATGATCTATCAGATCAAAAGCTTTACTCAAGTCAATAGTTATTAATAGTACAAAATGATTTTTATTTAAATTTTTATTAATATGCCCACAAAATTTTTCTAATAATTTAGTTGTACTTTTAGTTTGTTGATAAGCATATTGATTTTCATTAATTACATTAAATATTTTTAAAAATTCTTGTAATTTTTTAGTAAAAAATTTTTCTATTATTTTATTTATAGTTGATGACACAGCAATAGGTCTATAATTTTTACAATCATTAAAAGCATTATTTTTGAATATTGGAACAATTTTTGATATTTTTAAATTATTTGGATAGATTTCTTTATTGAGAATTAATTCTATCATTAATGCTATCAAATTAGCAAAAAGTTCCTTTTTCTCTTTGATATCAGAAATAGATATTTGATCATGTCCAATTGATTTTTTATTTTTCATCCCATTTATTATATTTATTATCTCTTCATCATTTGGTACATCAATTACAATTGTATTTATTAAATATGAAATATTTAAATCTTGTAATAAATTCTCTTTACAATTTATATTAAAATTATTACTTATTTTATGATAATAATTACAAAATTTTTCTGCAAGTGTTTTAAATTTGTTTTTATCTTCTATTTCTTGTGCAAACCTATTTATTTCATTTTCTTTTTCAGTTTTATGTTTATTACCTTTTTTTTCTTTCTAATAAAGCATTTATTTTTTCCCAACAGATTTTTGGGTTATTTACATTCATTTTTAAATTTATTATAATAATAATTATTTTTTGCTTTTATTATTTTTGATGTTAGTATATTTCTTAAATTCTTATAATTATTATAATATTGCTCATTACTTTTATTATTTTTATATTTTTTAAATAATTTGTCTCTTTATTTTTATTTCTTCAATTAATTCTTTAGTTATCCATTCTTTATGTATTCGATCACCTTTATTCTGTCTCTCATAGTGTTTTTTACTATAAGAAACTCCTGAAAAATAATTAGAAATTACAGATTCATTTGTGTAATGAGTAATACATCTTTTGGATTTATTAAATTCACTTAAAATATTATTGTATAGAACATTTGGATCTTCAATTTGTGTATTATGAATTCTTTCTAATAAACCCTGCAAATTCTTTTCTAATAAACAGTAATCAATGTTTTTATATTTTTTTCTTACATATTTTAATTTTTTATAGGTACTGTTTATATTATGTATGCTATCTAAATTTAAACTCAAAGATGTTAAAAAGTGATCTGAAATGTTTTCTTTTATAATAAAACTTTTATAAATTCTATGTAAATCATTCAGAAAGATATGATCAATATTAGTTTTTGTAGAAGTTTTTCCATATCTTGTAATGCCATATAAACAATTTTTAAATCCTTGATAAGCTAAAGTTTCTAAATATAATTTTACATTATTACTTTCATTAAATTTAAATAAATCTATATTCATATCTCCAATTATCACACAATTATTTCCAAAAAACATATTATGTATTTGAAAATGTTCTTCCATTTCATTTATGAATAACTTAATTTTTTGTTTTGGAGGTCTATAGATAGCAAAAATATTTATATTAGTTTTCCACATATCATTTTTAAATAAAAGACTTAAATTTTCAAAATTAATTGAAAATATATGAACTCTTTCAACCTTAATGTTAAATTTAGTATAAATAATAATTCCTCCACCTTTTTGTTCATTTCTTAATTTATAATGCATATTCCAATAGTTAATATTATACAATTGTACCTCATTTTCAAATATATTTACTTCTGTCAAGATGATAACATCAATTAATTCTAGTAATGAATTAATTTTACAAACAAACAAATCCCAATTTTTTCTAACAGATCTTATATTAAGATGTATAATATTGAAATTACTATCTTTCAAATCCTTATTATTAATTATATCTTTCCATTCCTCCAAATTTTCCAATTCAGAAGTATCATTATAATACAGATATTTTGTAATATCATTGTACAGTATATCATTAGCCATTTTCTTACACCAGTTTTTCTAAGTCATCTATATCAAAAATTTTTATTACATTTGAAGTTTCACCTTTTCTTACCATAATTGTACCATTCTTAATCCACACAAACTTATATAATTTTTCTTTAGCTTTAAATTTTGTTTTCCACAACAAAAATTTCTGATTTTTTGTTAGATTGTCATTTAAGAAAATAAGACTATCATCTCCATTGCTGATAATGTCTTTACTTACAATTTTGTTTCTCTTCTTTTTCTTCATCCATTCATTCTTTGTCTGCAAGTTTTTGAACTTTGGCAATCTATGAACTGCTTCCAAATCTTGTTTCTCAAATAGCATATTTATTGTTGATGCAACTTTACTCACAATTTCATACAGATTTTCTTCCCTATTCTCTTTAACATTCAAAATTTCTATGTTATTCCTTCTTGAATATTTTTCTGAGTTGTCTGTTTGTTTTTCAAGATACCTTATGTGATCCTTACTTTCTTTTAGCTCTTGTTTTAAGTCAGAAATTATTTTATTCTGTGTTTTGTTAGTTTCAATAACACTCTTCATTTTGTTGAGAATAACATCATAATTTTTAGATAAGAAGTCCAATGAGTCTTTTATTTCTGAGATGTCCTTCATCAGTTTATCTAGATTGTCCAATTTCTTTAAATTGTCCAAGCAATCCAATTTCTTCTGAAATTCTTCCAGATTTAAATTCAAAAGTGAATCTGATTTTACATCCTGTTGAGTAATTTCAGTCTGTTGTCTCCTACAAGTAATACATTTCCAGTCCTTTTTCTTTTTGTTTGTCATGACTCTGTATGTCGTTTCCGCCAACGAACACTTGTGATGATAATTTGATCCACAAGAAAAACATGTTACTGCTTGATCATTTAATAATAAAAGACATGATGCACACTTTAATGTAGAAGACATAATTATTCACTATAAAATATTCTAAAATGCCTGATCTCATAAGAGCATAAGCCTAATTTTAACCCTAACACAAGATTATATGCAGTTATCATAAAATTTCACAATTTCTTCCGTATTTATGACATTTCCTATATAACTCAATTGTAGAAAGATTATTCTTGCATAAAATTAAACATCATTGTACTTACAAAAATATATTCCATCCATATATTTCAAAGATTCGGAGAGCAAAGAAAATATTGTCTCGATCGTTTGAACCGGAAGTTAATAAAGTTCATCTTAAGTTCATCTTCTTGTTCAGTTATTCTAATTCATTATTATAATTTTTATCATTATTATTATGTTTAGGATAAATAATTTGCTTATTCTTTAAAAATGCTTATATTCTGCATAACAATTTGATTATATATATATATATATATATACATATATAAAAAAAATCATTTTCTATTGTAAGTCATCATTTTTTTTTTAAACAATTCTAAGCTAAGTAACAATTTCTCAAGTTACAGAAAAATAAAATTCTAAAAGGAGGGGAGGGGGGTTTAAAAAACAAAAAAAAAAAAATCAGCTTACAAGCTGGATAAAAAATTAAAATTTAAAAAAAATGTTCCTTCCAACTATTAAAACTTGAGCATTACTTACGAAATTGTATTTTCTGGAACACAAGAACAGATTTGACTACACCCAGAACCAAATAAATGGTTTGGACATGCTGAAAAGAAAATAAGAATAAAAACCCATTATAATTGAAGTTGTTATCAACAAAGCAAGCAAGCGAATTGCTTAAACAGAAGATGGCAACTTTAAAAAAAAAATATTTATTTATTTAATTTCGTTCCTAAATGTTAAATAAGTCTATGGCAACTATTTCAAACCTCTGTAGGAAATTATGCATAATGAAATATAACAATGAGTATAAACTTCATGGGAAAATATTGCTATTTTATTTGAGAGAATTTAATTTAGATAAGCAGATATATATATATATATATATATGTATGTTCTATCTAGCATTGTGAAGAATGCCTAGTTATTGTATAGAATGCAAAAACCTCTAGGCACAGTGAAAAATTAAAAATTATACTTACTTTGCTATACCTACTTTGTTCATAATTCATGTAGAGAATAATGTATACAATGCTTAGGCAAAGTACTGTATGTAACAGCATATTCATTTCCAAGGCATTCCCTACAATCCCTGAATTTCCTACTTTACTGGTAACATATATATTTTCTTTTCTTGAGACGGTTATTATTCAAAATAAATTTCATATTATTCAGAAGAACTCTTCTATCTATTTGGATTGTTTATTTTTGTGGTAAGCAGAACAAGTTTAAAGATTTTATATGATTACTTTAAAAGGAATAAGATTTTTAAAAGAATGAGATTTTTTAAAAAGCAATTCTTTTACTTTTTAAAAGTCAGTCTATTTCATTAAGTATTATTACATAAATATATAAGAAAAGACAATATCGAAGAACAGTCTTGATATGAAGGTACAACACTATAAATTAAATTACGAAAAACTGAAAAAAAAAAAAAAAATTTAGGATCCCTTGTTTTTTTTTTTTTTTTTTTACCAACTTATACTATAATGAATTGAAGGGCTTGGAGGAACAAACGTGTATCCACCAATTTAGTGTTTTTAGATATTTAAAGTTATAGTTTGAAGCTGCCCGAATCCTACATAAGGCATAAATATATGTTTCATTATTTTTGTATGGAAGTTTAAATTCTAAATAATGTATTGATCCATTACAATGGATCATTGTTGTTTGTTATCTTAAAGAAATGTGCACTATAAGCAGTAATTTGGTGCTTACACGTTTGTTGCACAATGCTTAACTCGAGTTGTCAAGTCAACCTTCACAGCAACAACTGTGTATGTATTAAAATACCTCCTTTTTACCATTATAACTATTTATTGGGAATGAACACAATACATCTGTGTATCAACAATACATTGCAATATAGTTAGGCATCTTCATCAACATCTGTGGCCACGTGAAGATTTGAATAAAAAGCCCTGTCACTTTGCGGAATATAGTCTAATAGGTCTGTCAGATCTTTTTTCTTTTTTTTGGATATTCCACAAAGCCCAGAATACTTAGGCTGTGGGTTGTTGGGTACAGCAACTCTTCGATTAGCACGCTGCGGAATGAGGCAAACCTTCTTCCAATCTTCCAGCTCGTTGAGTGTATTCCGAAATTGGTAGCCATCGGTGTATTCACACGAATAACGAAACCAAGAAATGTCTATGAATCTTACTTTCTCACCACGTACATCCTGTTTACGATTGACAAGGTTGGATGCTAAGCTATCAGCAGAAAAAAAATTGTGGGTGGCCATTGGTAAAAAACAAAAAGGATTACGCAGCCTGGCTTTACAGACTAAATAATGGTAATCAGTTGGCAAGTAAATTGCTGTTTTCTTGCGTTTTAGCTTTTCGATTAGTCCAAAGTCTCTATCGCACGGCAAGTAAGTATGTCCACATACAAGAAATTTATGGTCAATTACCTTGAACCTCTTACTCTGAACAAGATAAAAAAAGTAAGCAGTCATGTTTATGTCCTTATTTTGTCCTCCACAGTTGTCTGAATATAACGTTATATAGCTGGTGGTAGCGTCGGTGTGATCGAAGTATCTTTGTAAACAACTAAGTATCTTATCAGATCCTCTTTTGCTGTGGTTTCATCCCACATACACATATAGGAGTTATTTGTGGCACAGTCAGGAATCCCTAGATTATAAGTCCACATCTGACGTTTGTAGAATACAATGCTGGTTGAGATGGATGGACTTGGCAATGCTTGCTGTAGATCAAATGCTAGGACTTTCATGTCGGTTGTTTTGGCCTTTTCTCAGTCTGCCTTCATGTGTTTGAAAGCATTCTCAGCTCTCCTTTTGTGAAGTTCCCATTCTTGCTAAGTTTGAGAACAACTTAATCTTCTGCTTCCACCAATCTTTTCATCACAGCACGTTTCGGGCGTTCATAGGCAGCCTTCTTGTTTGCCAACGTCGTATACACGTTTCTTGCACTAGAATATAAGCGGCTTGGTGCTTACACCAAACCGCACAGCAGCCAGATAGAACCACTGGCCACCATGTAGCGCCACCAAACTGAACTGATATGTAGAGAAATAGTGTTTACACATTTATTGCAGTAGAAAACTAGAAAGCTTAAAAATGGTGTATACACGTTTGTTGCCCCAAGCCCTTCAATTATGCTTTAGTTTCAAAGTAATTTTGAAATTTACCTCTACTTTCACAATGAGGTCCAATAAATCCTTCTTCACAGGTGCAGCTTCCATTAACAGGAGAACAAACTCCAGTATTTTGGCATTTGCAGATTCCAAAACAATTAACGCCGTAAGTTCCAACAGGACACATATCTTGACACTAAAGCATTAAGAAGAATATATGCATAAATTGTTATCATTACAAATGTAAAATAATTGTTTATCTACAATTTCAGTAGCCTGATGGTGAATAATAAATAGTTAAAAAAAAAAAAAGAAAAAAAGAGGATAGTTTTTAGCAGTTTCTGAGTCATAGAAACTTAATTTGTTTTGCTGTCTTTCTTCAGTATTTAATTTATTAAAATAAATAGGAACCAAATGAAAGAAAATAGTGTTATATATTTGTGGGGGAGGGGGAAATCGAAGTTAAAAAAAAATGCATAGATTAATGTTTTTCAGTTGTGATAATTAGTTTTAGTTTATGAAAAGTAAGGCAATTCTTACCTTATCTCCCTTAAATCCAGGTAAACATGCACATTCTCCAGTTGACTGGTGGCAAGGAGCATTGTTATAACATTCAC
>JAFIDM010012231.1:145259802-145269908 GCA_023159025.1 Thereuonema tuberculata
CGAATCCTAACTTTAGCTTTGTGCCTTGCAATTGATATCTTTCTTGATAACGTAATTTCTTACAATAAATATTGCATTATGAGACATGAGTAAATATATTTATCTCTTTCCATATTACAAATGTATTCGTGGAAACTTGCTCTTTACATCTTGCATTGCTTTCTTAATATGTTTTTTTTATTCACTTATGAAGTAGGAATTCGTTGCCTTTGAAAAGCAAATATTTTAAGAGAGAATTCATTTATACTAAAGCAGAAACTTGAACTTCACTTCTGTTTTCACATCAACAGTAGGAACTTCGAATAGGGCTTTTTTTCAAACCTAAGTCATTTTTGTTCGAAGGAAACGTTTGTAGATGTAGCAATTCGTAAACACATTGTAAACAAACAAACAAAAAAAGTCTATAGATTACTTAAAGTAATGGATGCAATGATGAAAGGATGAATATCAAGTAACATCTCTCCTATTTAAGGCTACAGAGTTAGAAATAATGTGAATTCAAAATTAATTTGTTTTTAAATCGGGCTGTTTGTTTCCTTTTAAATTCATCTTATTTTTTTTGAAATGCAACTGTCTTTGAGCTATTTAATAGAATTTTTAAATTTGTAAAATTCAACGCTGTACAAGAGACTAGTTCTTAACAGTGACTACTAGTTAATGTCAATGTTAATAGTTAGTCTATTTCTTCACTAGATTGATCAATCGCCTTCAACGTCAAAAACAGAATTTCCACACAAACAGATTCCGAAAATAATACAAACACCATTAGTAAAAATGAAAAAAACAAAGGAGAAAAAGCCAGAATGATGGAAAAGAAGAGAAACTGTTTTCTGAAAGAAACATTTTAATTAATATATCTATATATAAAAAAAAATGAATGAATTTAAATATATTTGTAAATGTTAGAAGTTGTCTTTATCGCCGAATTTTCAGCCAATGATTCTTTCCAATAAACTCGTTTTTTTTATTGGAAGTACGGAAGAAGCTTTCTTTCCATCGCTGCACTAAACCGCAGAGAAAGCTTCGCCAGCTTCTAATGAGAGTGGGCAAATGTTCGACGTTGACAAGGACATATCTTGGCAGGAATATGGCTTTATGTCCCTACCCTAATCCATAGAAAGAAAAAAAGGAAGGGAAAAGTTTTTTAAACTTCGACAATTTTTTTTCTGAAAATTCTTGTAGTGAAATCGAGTGAATCTTTAAGGAAATCGTTTTCTCCAAGTTAGTTAGTAATGAAAAATAAAACACATGGCTTAAATATGCGCAAAAATTTTATGAATTTTGTGTTTATGAATTTTTATTATAAAAATAGCCTTCTAAAAAGTACAAATTGAATCATTGCACACTTAATCAACATTTAGTAACAGTTACTATCCCCGACTCCTACGATTTCTGATTAAAATTGTTGATTTTATTTGTGCTAGGAGACATTCTTTTTGAAATTTGTACTCCCTTATTTTTGGAGATACAATGCTTTGAAAATTAATTACAGTATAGCACTCAGGTCTATTTGGTTACAACTCAATCCCAGTCAAGAAACAGATTTCCAATAACTATCTTTTGAAGGGTGCAATATTGGAGGTGCAATATTGGACTTTAAAAAATTAATATAACATAGCTAGATTTGAAAAATATACTTTTTGAGGTCATAAAACCTCTAATTTTGAACTTTTAATTATTCAAAAATCTTATAGCTTAAATTTACTTATTTTTTAAATTTCCAAATGCCGTTAATTGTTCCGTCTTGATGAGTATCTGCCTTTAAGTGGACAACTCAACTAAAATAAATAAATAAATAAAACTTAATTTTTTGTGTGAAATGAAGGTCAAAAGTTAAAGTTCGTGACAAAAAATTATTGACTTTAATTGTAGCCTGCCTTTGGAGTAACATAAAAAAAAAGTAAATCTGAAATTACTTTTTCAAAGAATTTAGTAAATTCATCAAGTTTCATCAAAATCAACCGAGGATCAGGTTTTAATTGAAGGGCCCCAAGGACAAAGGTGTTAAGCGACAATTTCATAAAATTTCTGTTAAAAGCGTTAACAAAGCTTTTCGACCAATAAATGTGGTTCAACAAAATCATGATTTTTTCAGGACAATTTTCAATTATTAGTGATAATTAAGCTGTATATTGATCACAATAAATTATTATTTCCAGGTAGCAGCCAAACTTTAACTTTTAATATCTCGAAACTGCCAAGATGTTACTTAACACCTTTGTCCTTGGGGCCCTTCAATTAGTGTCTTACTTTGCGTGATTAGATTAAAATGACCCATCATTTCATGCAATGCAGTTGATCTTGCAATTGTTACTTACTTTAATATTGAAAGGATTCAATTATTATCTATTAAAAACATATATACCGTATATGCTCCAATAGAGGCCCCCGGCGTTTATTTGCAGAACTAGCCTCGACTCTCGGCGCTTAATAGAGACCGGCGCTTATTAGAGGCCGGCCATTATTAACAAAAACCACCAGAACGCAATATTTTTACACATAAATACCGGCTAATATTATAAACAGCTACTTTATTTGAATTTCACATGCTACATAAGACTGTTAAAGATAAATGGCAATGTCTTTCTGTACCTTTCGCTGCTATTCGTCGTCCGAATCCGCAATGACGGGCGACCGCCTCACCGGAAGTTTCTTTCGCGTATTCCACCGCGCGAATCTTAAAGGCAATGTCAAATGACCGTTTCGGCGGCATTATTTTAGGCAATGTTCCGTACTACGACTATAAAGATACGGATGCTTACACTAGTACCGGTAGGCAAATATCAAAGACCCGGCTACTATTAGAGACCGGCTACTATTTGGCCGTGTCCCCTCTGCAGCCCGGCGCTTATTAGAGATCGGCGACAAGAAGAGACTCGGCGTTTATTGGAGCATATACGGTATACTTAATTTAAAAACAATACAGAATATGACAACAGTATGACAGATTAATATGAAATGTACTAGATAAAGTTTAGTTTAACATAATTCTTACTAATTTTATTTCTTATATTAATGTTTATTTAATCTGTATTATTTCCTTGATGTTCTTAATCTTTCATTAATTTGTGTCATTTCGAATAATTTCTTAACTTTTGACTTAATTTTCATGTTTTTCCTTTGATCTAAATATTTGTAATCTACTATCTGTGCAGCCCTAATCTATTCAACTGTACTGTCTTTAAAAAGAGGCAATACTGAACTTGTGTGATATAAATAAATAAATAAATTGAAAGACACGACGTTTTATTTTTGTTTACATCACTGAAAAGAAAATGACCTCTCCATTGAGTCTCGCAAAGCTTCTCTGGTAAATCTGATAAGATTTACAAGAATTGAGACTTACGAAGAAGATTTTTCAAAGCTAAAAAAAAATTCCACGAATCTTATTCAAATATTGAATAAGAATTGAAAGACTACACAAAGATAAAAGTTTCGTAAACCAAATAAAACTGAACAAAATGAATTAAAACTGCTAAAACGAGGATTAATGAATACAGAGGATTAGGTTTGTAGAGAATAATCAAAACCGTATAAAATCGCTGATGAATGTACAACACTAGATCTAATTAATACGGGATTACAATAATTTTGAAGTTTTTTTTTTTTTATCGATTCAAGAGAAATTGAGAGTATATATGATTGGTCAAAACTAGATATATACTAGATAAGCTTTTACAAGACTAATAGTGGATATAATAAAGAAGGTCGAACACATACAAATACTGTTAAAAAAATCATTAAATTAATTAAGAATCTAATTAAGATGTAGACTAATTAAAAATGTACAAAGAAGAATTTACATTCAATGGCTAATCGTTTTAGAATATATCAGAGAAATTATGAATCAATTAAAAAAGTCAATAGATATTCAAATATTCCTAGTTTAAGTGAAACAATAAAAGGCTTCGATAAATATTTAATGTTTATTTAATCTGTATTATTTCCTTGATGTTCTTAATCTTTCATTAATTTGTGTCATTTCGAATAATTTCTTAACTTTTGACTTAATTTTCATGTTTTTCCTTTGATCTAAATATTTGTAATCTACTATCTGTGCAGCCCTAATCTATTCAACTGTACTGTCTTTAAAAAGAGGCAATACTGAACTTGTGTGATATAAATAAATAGAATAAATAAATAGAAGCCCAGCAGAAGGGAAATTTATTGCGCTGAACGTCGAAAACAACGGAATGTAGAATTTGGACGCTACATTGGAGACTGCAATCATACTTGGGTTCACAAGAGATCATTAAATGAAGACTAAGGCCAAGAACGGTGAATAATGAAGATTAAGCGGAATCACAAGCACTGGAACCTTTGCGAGGCCAGTTTTGAACAACAACCGCGAAGCAGCGATCGACTGAGACAGAAGACGACTGGTCTTCCAGTTAAGGAACTCCCATTTAGTAGAGATAAGTAGGATGAAGTAAATACTGGGCTGTAACTCATTAGCAGATCTGAGGCCAAGTATAAAAGTGGCGGGAAGGAAGGGACAATCAGTCAAACGATCAATACAACAAGAAATAACAATCGACAGCAGCGGAGAACTGAAGTGGACAGGAGAGTAAGTAGCTGCTGCTGCTGCTGCGAAGAAAGATGGCAGCCATCTACCGAGGAAGTACTAAAGCAGTTAATCAATTGGAAAGACCGGTGAAATCAATGTGGTTCAGTAGAAATACGAAGGTCTCATCTGAGTATCGTATTTATCATCGTTATAATCATACGTGATAATCATCGTGATTATTTAATAATACAATGGTTTAAGAATTCGTTTGATTCTAAGTAGCAGATGAACTGCTTAATGGGGTGACGTAATTGATTTGAAAGAAAAAATGTATTTTCCATTAATAACTTAGAAGAACATCTGATTAGTTGCATGAAATAAGAGTCGATGCAAATAAGAGAAAAGATTTAAAAAATATGCAATTTATTAAATAATTTAAGTAATTCTTTGTACATCTTATTCTTAAAAATAGAAATTGAAGCTAAATCATAGATTCTTAATTAAAAAGACTAAATATTATCTTAAGTCCTTTCAGAAACTAACATTAAAAAAAAAATTAAGTATGATTAATATGACTTAAAAAAACTTTATGTTAAAAATTGGAATTTTTAATGTGAAATTCACGGCAATGGAGACACGAATTCACTTTGAATCAGCTAACAAGATTGAGGGTTCAGTTCATTCATGATAAATTTGAGTCTGTTCTTACTTTTGAGCAATGTTACTTTCGAGCAATCTTACAGTCCACAATCAGTAATCTAGTAGAACGTAACTGATACACTCTATCTCGACGTGTTGCAAGAATTAGTTGGACCAACAAATCATCAATTTCATAAATTGGGGAGATTTACAGTCAACAATAAGCTAAAATGTAAAGGATATCTCAAAAATGTACGGGTTAACGTTAATCAAAGCATATAAGCATTTTGGATCATCCTGTAAAGAGAATTAGTAATTCCAATGCTTTATTCCTAACGTACTCATGTCGTTGCCATTCAGTAAACAGAAAAATTCTAGGGATGGATCGTTTGTATTATAAATGAGAAACGACCTTTCCATTGAGGCTCTTGTGTTGAATCCGTATCGGCCTAAGTTTCATTAATTTCTTATTTTGCTGAAGTGGTTTTGATCAAAGAGAATCAATTGTGTATTGGTTAAAATGTGGTCTTGATTAAGCAGTATGAGGTTGTTTCTACCGTTTGTTGATAGAATATTTATTTTATTTCCGATGTTTATTATTCTTTTTCTTGAGAATTGGATGCATTAGGGTTGAATTGCGTTTGTTGGGTTTCACGATGTTTTCTTTTGGCGTTGGTCCAGCGTTCGATATTTTGCTCCGAATGTAGAGGGGGGACCATCAGAACCCAATAGACTGCCCTTCTAAATACTTTCAATTCCTAACACGTGAGTTGGAATGTCGTACTATTACGACTCAACGCTGACGAATTGAGGATAAGAAACTGACCATTTTTAAGGGCATCAGATAAATAGATTAATTGAAGCAAAACAAAACTAGATTGAAAATACTCAGCTAGAGATGGAAATCCCTCGAATGGACCAGAGAAGCTTTGCGAGACTCAATGGAGAGGTCATTTTCTTTTCAGTGATGTAAACAAAAATAAAACGTTGTGTCTTTCAATTTATTTATTTATTTATATCACACAAGTTCAGTATTGCCTCTTTTTAAAGACAGTACAGTTGAATAGATTAGGGCTGCACAGATAGTAGATTACAAATATTTAGATCAAAGGAAAAACATGAAAATTAAGTCAAAAGTTAAGAAATTATTCGAAATGACACAAATTAATGAAAGATTAAGAACATCAAGGAAATAATACAGATTATCTTGTAAATCTTGTAAATCAGTCTTAACCTTGTAAAGTTTCGCACGTTGCTGTAGCTTTTATTACTTTCTCGTAAGTCTAATTACTCTCATAAAGTCTTAATTTTCTCCTTAATTAGATTGTTAGTATTAGTTTGCACAGTTTTAATAATCTTACTGTATTAATTAGTCTTGCACAGTAAATGTAAATAAACAATAACAACGTCATGGAACATTCAAGGAAAATACTAAAAAAAAAAAGGGTTCTGTTTGGAATTATAAAAGAAAATAAAATCCTATATGTATTTGATGGCAATAGCACTTAAGAGCAATCTAGACGCTTACTTGGAAGGTTAAGTAATTTATTTGTTATCAGTATATAAAAAATTTAATATTAAGTATGTAGATGTTATAAAAAAATATATAAAAACGCTTCACAATGACTGAGTAGTAGATTCCATGCAGGGCATTATCCCACCTGACATGGAAAACATCATAAAAGGTCTCGAAAAATGTCTTCATTAGCATCTTGGTTAAAGGTCTGCTGCAACAATGTTCCGATTCGTAATGAATCGGAAACAAATAGTAATGATGAAATATTCCTCATAACTTGATGTTCAGAATCTTGATAAAAATGTAGGATACTCTGGTCTCATTTGTATTGGTGATAATACTTTCATTCTTTCACAATCTCAAAACTTCCGGCATCAATTTAAAATAAATTAATATTCTTTTTTCTGAATGTTTTGTTTTAATGCTATGAAACTCTTACGCGGTAAAAGAATCGGTCAGCATCTTACAACAAGGCATAGTTACCTTGATCAGTTACATTACAGTAGATAGAACTTGAGACACGAATTAAATGATGTAAATTGAAGAAAAAGTTAAGTTTTCGCGAATCTCCTAAATAGCACCAGTAAAGATGGTAAATCATCAGTAAAGAGACAAATCCGAAACATCGTAAAACGCTTTTCTTGATTAAATTGTTCTCATGGGGTTACATTTTTATAGCATTAAGTACATCTATAAAATACAAGAGAAGTTGTTACCAATCTTTAGGTGAGCTAAAGTTTATTTGCTGGCAATTAAGTAATCTGGTCAAACCGAGCTTTTATAGCTTAGTATACGAAGGTAATGGGTTTAGGAGCTACTTTAGACACACACCATTTAAGTACAGGATGCAGATATAACTGCGGACCTTAAGGGCCTTCACTGTGAACAATGCTTTTCTCTGTACGGTGCGATTTAATACTCTCCGGTAAATCAAGCTTTTTCTTTGCTTTTTTTTTGCTCTTTTGAAAAGCAACTACGGTTTATAAAGGAATTTAACAATCTACTTTAAGCACTACTTTAATATACTAAGCTTTAATATATCTTAATTTTTTTAAAGATATTTTGAAAAGTGAATTAATACTTTATAGTAGTTATCAGGGCGACACAGATCATCAATTCAGGGCGATATGGATCAGAGGGCGGGAGACTAGGTCACCTGAGCGAGGTATTTTAAGGGGGGGGGTGCAATTCAGGGCGATATGGATCAGAGGGTGGAGATTAAGTCACCTGAGTGAGATATTTTAAGGGGGGAGGTGCAATTCAGGGCGATATGGATCAGAGGGTGGAGACTAAGTCACCTGAGCTAGGTATTTTAAGGGGAGGGGGAGGTGCAATTCCGGACGAATGGGATATAATTAGGTAACCTGAGCTAGCGTTTTTTAGAGGGGAGGTGCAGGATTGTGGGGAGGAGACACTTGGAAGATTATGTAACCTAGGTGTTTTTAGGAGGGGATGTGCAATGAGGGTACGGACGGGGAGGGCACTGGGAGAATCTGAGAGTTGAGGGCACTTGGGGTTAAAACATGTTATAACACGTTTAAGTTATTCATTAATTTTTATTTATAGTTCTTTTGATTCAGAATAATTTTTAATTTTGTTTAGTAGTTTAATGATTTTTATAAGCTTAATTGATTGAGAAATCTTTAATGATTTTAGGAATTTATCAGTTTAATGTTGTTAGATTATGAAAGAAATACAGTCAAGTCACAGGAATGTTCGGTTTTTTGATTTCGTTTAAGCTTATCATTCAATTCAACCCTGGTGGAATGAAAACCCGACCTATGTTTTTATATGTAATGAAAGAAGTACACACAGACACACAAGAAGTACATTTTTATAATTTTTTTTTCATTACAATATAAAAAAAGAGATTACAGGAATAAAGTTTCTTCATCTTCTTTGGTGGGCAGCAAGGAACAGCATATTTGGTTGGGGCTACAGAGTTCGTCAGTTTGCCAAAAACGAACGTTGGTTCTTTGACTAGCTATTTCATCTTTGAAATATTTTCGCACTAGTCTACAAACCAACCGATCGTTCATATCTTTATTTTTACCAAACAGTTTTAGAAAGTCATGTAGTGAATATCCACAGCTTTTTTAGTAAAGATATAAAACACAATATTGTCCACACACTGTTGAATAGAGTTTTATTGTTTTCGATGTGACGGTATGTATGCTTGATGATGAATCGTCTCAACGGTAGTTGTTTCAAGTGACGGCCGTACGAATCGAAAATTTCCCCAACGTTTTTCTCCACCCAAAGCGCAATCCAATGAGATCCAGGTTGATTATGTGGGTCCAGATTGACGACGTAGGCGTGGTGTGACGGACGTTGGGGTAACTGATCGATTGCATACACGCCGCCAAAATGATGTCTGGTTTTGATGTTTCGGTGTAACAGCTCCGTGATCTGGACACTGTTCATGACGACGTCTTGAGAAGACACAATCGCAGGTTACAGTTTCACTGTCGAAGCTACGGCTACGACGGTGATGTAGTGATGTCATCACTTGATCGAAGCACATCTGGACACTGTGTGGAACTGCTGTCGGCTTTTATAGGATGATTGGGTTAGTACATTAAGATGTTGCGGGAGGAATCAATCTCGAGGACTTTTTGGAATTCGGCATATACGATTACATTGACGGTACTTGGCAATGCTACTTGTGAAACGCATATCAATTCGTACTGTCCCCTGACTATCTAATTGAAAATACCCTGAATTACTCGAACTGTCTGCTGACAAATCAAAGGCATAAAGGGTCGAGCCCTGACCATATTCTGTATAATTAAGAGCTAATCCCGTATCGCATCCTAAACGATCGGTGACGGCGAAAAGCGAGAGGAAATTTCGAGCATACAAGTGATTGGTGTAATCTGGTTGGTAGGGTTGGCTTGGAATGGAACGACCATCAACCGATAAATTAATTAAATTACTGTCAAAATGATGGAAAAAGAAGGGATTTGTTTTAAAGGATCCGTTAAAGGCTGAATTTTCAACTAAACCTAAGACGACTCGTTTTGGAAGTTGACCCATAAACACATTGTCTATATTAGCTTGTAAATTCCCTTTGGGGATAGAGAATACTTTACATTCGACTTTTGTTAAAGGATATTTAGCTGGCGTGGAGGGTAAGATTTTGGAATGTGCTAATAAAATACTAGGACTTACTTTAACTTTACGAACAAATAACGAGGCGTGTTGTATAAAAACTTTATAGTTTGGGTCTTGGGTTGGAGAAAGGAGGTAAAAACTGTGTTTGTTGCGACTCAGTCTTAGTCTGATATCTACATTGTTAAATATCAAACGTTCTTGTTTGAAGAGATCGCAATGAAGAGATCCGACCAAGTCTAGTGTTTTACTTCCTGCAACTAAACTATTACGAACTTTCAATCCTTCATTACACTCCTGTACTGTTGGATCGAGATCCTTGAATTTACCTCC
>JAFIDM010012231.1:145284555-145299207 GCA_023159025.1 Thereuonema tuberculata
TTTCTGTCAACTTTCCAGTAGTAAACGGAGACTGATAGCTTGGATTCTCAAATTACTCAGGAAAATCTTAAAAACCAAAAAATATGGGGGAGGAGGAAGATAAGGCGACTTCTATAAAATCCTAATTACTATTGTTATTATTTCTCTAATGTTTTCTCAACTTGCCGATAAGGAAGAAAGCTGAAACACTTATTGTTTGGATGTTTAAGTTATCATAAAACTCTTGACAATAAAAAAATATGTTGGGGGCAAAAGGGATTACATACATTTTTAATGTCTCGTGAGAGAAATGAGTGCGTGTGTGTGTATATTAATGAAAAAAAAAGTAATAGATACGTAGTATATTTGGAATTTCATCAGGATTTCAAGATACCCGATTTATCGAATAGATCTGAAAATGAGATACATCCACTATGCTGCTAGGTTGTCAAAAAACTTTAAAACTTTCTACTCCTATATAAACTACATCGAAGAACTCTCTTGATTAATTCATGTGTTAGATTGCGAAGAAATATGACGGAATCGTAACTTATATCAAACTGTAGAAACTGTTAGAGATCGAAATATAATTTAAACACATTTTCCTTCATTTTGTATTAAAAATACAGTAAATGCAACTGAATTCATGCTTTTGTAATAGCGTTGCTACTATTTTTTTAGATGAAAAGAAGAAACAAATTCAAGCAAACACATTAAACATGTAAGAGCTTATTTAAGCTCTAATATAACAAACTTTAAATCTTAAGAAATCAAATATTTTTAATACAATTAAAGCAATTTCGACAACTTTCTTGAGAACCACATTCCACCCCAAAACAAAATGTAAATTTTATATTAATATATCTGCACCACAGTATTAATTATTAATGTTATTTGCTAACTAATAATGCTATAATTTCTCTTTCTCATATCTGACTGCAATATTTATTTATCTTTTATATCTACTATAATTTTGAAATTATAATATAGATAAAATGTATCTACAGTATAATATCGATAACAGGTAATTTGGGAAATTTTAATAAGTCACGAATTTTGAGAACAGAACTCTGTAAAACTGTTGAACTTAAGAGAGGGGGATTTTTGTGTGGGTTGATTCTACACACTACTGGATATAGGGGGTGTTGGTTGATTGCCTTGAGCATAGTCCTGTATAAAGGCCAACAAATTTCAAACCAAACATTGGAATAAGCCAACTGATTTATCTAAGGTGATAATATCAAAAAGACAATGTTAAAATGTAAAAAAAAAAAAAAACTGATATAAAATGTTTTTAACTTGGTGAATATTTAAACTGTAATAAATGGTTTTAAACAAAGTGAATCCAAGTTGTTTTGTGTTTGCGGATCAGAGCCCTTGCGGGTCAAATGGACTCAGCACAGGTTACGGTCAAAAGAAGTCAGGGACGTAAAAGGTTCCAACACTCGTTTATATTGCTTTTAGAAAACCAAACATATTTGTATTATTTACAATTATCAGCTGCTTCTTCATTCGTCAATGTAATGAAGTTTAGACAAAATTATTTTGTAATGATACTTGGAAGAAATAAAACAGTGTATTGTACTCTTATTCAATTTAATATATATAAAACTATTAAATGAATTAAATAAAAATGTAACTCAATTCATTTCTAATTTACATCTTCAAATTATTTTAATTAGTATTAATAGTGTTAATAAATCGTGGAAAAAAATACTTCCAGTTTTACTAGAAAGAAAAACTTAAAATATCAAATAATAAAAGCAACATTTAATCAAAGGTCTTCTTTTATTTTAAAATAGCTTACAAAATAAAAATATTAGAAACTGAGTTAGAAATTACAGTAATAGAATATTTTTAATATAAAAACAAGTTAAAAAATTATAATTTAGTATAAATTAGCCTAACTATTGTAACCTTTTTTTTTTTTGGAGGGGGGGAGGTGTTTGTAAAATTTATCATGGTTTCGTATTAATGAAATGAAATTTATTCAAGGATGCTAGAATGCCACCTCCGCCATTGATAAAATAAAGAAATACAGAATTATGTTCCTGACTAAAATATCTTCTGGATAATTTAATATCAACACACGCGATTCCAACTAATTGCTGATGTTCATTAGACTGATAATGAAATGCAAATTTTTATTTGCATCGATAAAAAAGTACTTCAATGCCATTAATATACGACATTAAATTATATTCGCATGTTACAGATTCCATATTAAAAAAATTAGTTTACTAGTAACATCCTAAAGAAAATAAACAAATCAAAAATTCCATTTTTTACTGGAAAAAAAAAAAAAAAATGCGCTATGGACAGTAAATGAGGAGTTTCTGATAAAACGATTTGACAACAAAGAGGAAGAATTGTCACTATAAAGTTAACTTAATCTGTATTATAATTCGGACAGATAGAATCTCAAAGATTTCAGAATCGTGTAAAGTTATCCACTGTAGATGTTATATTAAGTGAACAAGATCCATTCAGTTTGAAAAATTTGATTATTCTTTGAAGAAACTGATTCAAATCCTATAAATTGAGCGCCTTAGGATTTTGGCATTACAACTTATGCTTTCTGAGAAATTTCAAATCTCTGGACGTTGAGGTGATTACTGGCGAACCACGCAATTGCATCTTGTTTAAGATATTTTAAAGATTTGAGTAAAAGTTTTATGATACAAGGATGGATGTGAGAAATAACATAATTATAGTAACAGATAATTCTTTAAATGAACACTTGCTAGTCAAAGTGTTCAAAACAAGACTGACTAATGTTATTATGTTTTTTCAAAACTTTTTAAAAAGTGAATTTTTAAATAATGTATAAAATGCGAATGTGATCGAATCATACTTGACATATTATTCAATTCTGAAAATTCTGCCTCTTTTATTACTTAAATAAAATAATTAATATGATTTATTAGCTATTTAAAAACACCAAACAAGGAACTACTGATAGATTGTTGATTACAAAGTATTTCTTCAAAATTTCACATTTTTAATTGAAATAATTAAACAGTGTGTAGCGTTTTATTTGATTCCGGTACCTTGATCTAATTTCTTCCTAACACATTACATTAAAAATCTAATCTTTCGAAATTAACTAACTATAATTTGTTATATAAATCTTAGAACTGGAAAAGTAATTATTTGACTCCGCTAAAGAACTGCTCGACATTCGCGAAGAATTAAAATCCAAATGGATCAGTTAAAAATGCCAGAGTTCACTTCTCCACTACAAAATATTTTTGTTTTTCTTCTGCTTTAAGTCTTTTTTTTTATTGAGAATTTTGGCTTTAATTCGTTGTTGTTGAAATCATTTGAGGTTTTATTTTCCTAATGTTGTTCAGCGGCTTCTGTGTCGATATACTTCGTAGTGTAAGATTTACGTTGTATTGCAATTAGGTAACTATGAAATATTTACTTAAATAAAATAAACTAAGATGTTCTTAACTGTTTCTAATTTTCTTCCTTTTTTTTTTTATTTATTAATATTTAAATTGTAAGAAAATTATTCTTAAAATTAATAGTGTCATGCGAAGAATACTTAAGGAAACCGATGTTCTGTTTATTTGTTTTTTAACCTTCTTTTTAAAGGATCCGATGAAACAGATTAAATTCCTTCAAAATCCGAAATGAACAATCCTTTCCTTCTATTCAAAGTTAACAGCAGCAGAAGCCTCTCCCATTCAGATTAGTTGAAAGCCTTTCATTTAAAACTATTTTATATCCTTATTTCATTCGATGCATTTGATTGTTCTATAAAACAAACATTTTCCGAAGAAATTTTCATACCAAATAAATTAGCCTCACATTCAATAAAATAAGACAGCAACACTTCAGTAACATTAGACTGACAGTTTAGTCATTTTAAATGTATTAATTTAATGTTACTCAAGTGTGCTGCCTTATTTTATACCATTTATAATAATCACACATTAAATGAACATTCCACAGATGTTAATTAGTAGGAACATTTTATTTTATTTACGTTGAAGTATTACTTTAAAATACACATAGATCGTTATTTAACTGTGCCATAAGTTTGTTTTATTCTTATTTACTAAATGACTAAAGAACATCTGTTAATAACATTAGCAAAAAAAAAACCATTGGGATTTGAACTATTACATTACAGTTTAAACTAAACTGAATTGAGCAAGTAATTTAACATTACTAACATTTTACTAGGAAAGTCTTTGAATAAGTAACGCCCAATCTGTTTTCTAAAGAAACGTTTGACTATTTCATTGTATTTTAATTAACAATGAAATGTTTGTCTTATCCATAATGTAGAATATTTCAAAAAATTTGAACAGTTAAAACATTTATGTTCAAGAAACTCAAAACACTTTGGTTGATAAATGTGTAGCTTTTCTTGGTTTTGTTTTTTAGTAGCAGTTGTTTCGCTTTAAAACTCAAATTTGTTTTCTTAACTCGTATCTTTATTTCGACTGAAAATTCACTTCTCATCGTATGACGCATTGGAAATCAAATCAAATCAGAGAATTTTCACACAAAATCAAAGAGTTTCTCAATCCATTCTTATCTTAAAGGACAAGTCAAAATATTTTCTCTTTTTAAGCTTTTTCAAAATTTTATAATAAATAGCAATAATTCCAACAGATCTCTTTATCGTAATTAGTCCTATTTTTATTTTCCTCAAGAGGCCTAAGGCAAAATGCTATTTATAATAAAGACAGGGAAAAAAAACATATCTATGTTTGGTATCTTCTGAGAGATTGAACTGTCAACTCGAAAACTTTTAAAATTTATCAAAAATTCACGTTCGAAACCCATTTCTCATTAATAAAAGAATAGGACTAAATGCATATAAATTTGTGGAGGTTTTTCTTTATCAACTGAATCTTATTTCAAGCTCATTAATAGTCAATATCTGAAATGGTTACGTGACGGCGCATCGAAATAATAAACGAAATAGTTTTAAAACATTAATACATGCGCTTTTTTTCTTTACCTGCGTTCCTAATGATGAAATAGTCTCTTCTGTATTTATAAATGTGCTTCAAATTTAACTGATAAATTGAAAGGTCGAAATATCTCAATGACCGCAAATAGATTCTTGAAATTCCTTCGAACTGTCAAGGAACCCAAAGGGAGGGGGACGGAGGAATGACCCTCCCCCGCTATGTCAGTAGTTCCGTCTTCGGCATTGACACAGTTTAGACGAGCCCAAGCCAAAACGAAGCAACCAAAATACAAGGATACACCAGTGCTTTGGGGCAGGATGTACGACGAAAGTTGTTACACAAGGGAATTAATGAATAGCACAGGATATAAGGGATCGGGAAGATTCCACTTGATAATAAAGACCAAATTTCATTATCGCCTCCACCGATTGGAAAAGGAGAGGAGGTCGATTCGAAACGAATTTTAAAGTTCGACTCGTAATGGAGTTGTTGTTGTTCAAGGTTGAATCTACTTTGACATACATCGACAAACTAAGTTTGAAATCCAACTGACTTACCCCAAACTGAATCACCATTGCAGGGAATATCGTGGGAAACACTTGTGGGAACTAATCCCTCTCATTCCAATTAATCCGCTGCTTCTGAATTCCGATGGTTAAACAACGTCCAACTCCTTGTCAAGCGACGAGTTTGGAGTCACGCCAAGTGTTGAGTAACTTTCCTTGCAACCTGGTGGCCGCGACCGGAATTAAGTTGGCTTCTACACGGACCCTCCTTTTGTTAGGAGCTAGAACATCGAAGCCGGTGCACATTCTAATAATATTTAGTCATTGACTAAGTAATTACATTTTATTAACTTTTATTTTTTACTATAAAGATTTTTTTTTTTTTTAATTTTCTTCCTTTTATTTCTCTTTTAACAAAAATCTCTTTTTCTTTTTTTTTTTACCTGACCCTAACCAAGTACCGTCCCACCCACCCCCTTTCCTCTCCTCTATCCCGGAAGAAGAAAAAATTAACACAATAGGTGGATGTTATTAATTAGTCACTTGCACTGGTTCTTCTGCTTTGTTTGGACACTGAATTTTAATCCCGCAACTATATTCTTAAAAGAGTCTCTTAATAAAGTAAATCTATTTAAAGATTCAAGATAAAAATAGGGAAATTTGACTGATAAAGAAACGCAAAGACAGACAACTTCAGTGCTAATCATATCTCAATGCCTAAGTTTTAATTTCGAGGATTATTACCAGGGCCGTAACGAGGCATGGGCAACAGGGACACGTGCTCAGGGCCCAGACCGAAGGGGGGCCCTAGAAAGATCGAAAAAATTCGCATTATATTAAAAAAAAAACTGTACGCCTTTCAACAACTTTTTGGGGACCTGTCCGAAAATAGTAGCCCACTCCCTTACTCCTGTCCTGTCTTATATAAAATTTAGTGTAGGGGCGCCCAGTGATGAGGTCTTGCCCAGGGGCCCAAAAAAGCTAGTTACGGCCCTGATTATTACATATAAGTTTTGTTTTTGAGAAGCATGAAAGAAATGTGGATTTTAGTATTTTTTTCTTCCTTTCTTAAAGTTATGAAAACAATCTAAGCACTTCCGTTTATTTTTTAATTACATTTGTCTAATACAAACAATACAATTTGTTCATTTAATTAAACCCGTATTTATTGTTTAAGAAGGCTGAAGCCAATTAATTTTAATCCTATTTGCTTGCGAATTATTAAGCGAATTAACAGCCATTGTTAAGACATCGATAGAAACTCTACATTGTTTACTTCTAATGCTTTTCAAGACGTTTTTATCAGTTTCTCGGCAAAGACTCGCAAATCTTCTAAAACAAAAACATACATCGTCTTTTGTCCTAAATATATATGGCAAATTTCCTACATATTTATAGAAGATCACTTCATTGATTCAAAAGTTATTAGGGACATAGTCACACTGACGATTGATTTTGATACAGTTTCACTTAATTAGGTAATTAAGCTGAAAACGGAAAAAAAAAAAGAATGCACAAATTCGTTTGCTTTCACGCATTGAGCCATCATCGACAGCAATCTGGGACAGCTGTTTCGTCCTTATTAGGACTCATCAGCCGGATTTAGCTTCGATGATCAAGCTCAGAACTCAGAATTCGTGAAAGTAAACGAATTTGTGCATTCTCTATTTTTTTCCGTTTTCATATTACATTTAATGCACGTTAAACCTTTTTACAGGTAATTAAGTTAACAAATGATAATAAACAAAAGGGATTTAAGCAGTAATAATGCGGAATTTCAATTACAAAATTGGAGTAATTTTACAAATGTTGAGGAAAATGTCTTGTGAAGTAGATTATTTTGAGAGCAACTTAGACTTAAAGGTTTGTTTGGATTGGTTGAATATATCTGAAGCAAAATCCTGTTACTTCAGTTGACCTTTATTGTTTATTTTATATTTGTAAAAGCTTTGGAAAGACGGACGGGTAGTGGAAGTGAACTAGAAAAAAATAACTGACTTTTTTAAAACTGATGTTTCGTTTTCTTTTGTGACAATCTTAACCTATCAGTCTTTGCATTAGAATCTCATTGGGAACATTTCAAAGACATTTGTTAAAACAGTGAAATAAGTCGACATTCTGTGAAAGCATCAATGGACAACTAAACTGATAGGAATCTTATAACTGAGGGTAAAGATTTTCGGAGAAATCAAAGTAAGTTACTCATTCAGAAGCTGAATTTGATTTGTTCATCGTTTGCATTCTATAGTAAGAATTTGTCGTTGTCATGAGAATATGGATGGAGAAGCTCTGATAAATAAATAAATATTTATTTTTTATTGACTGACATAGGTATTGTTTGAGAAGAAAATGTAAGTAAAAAATTAAATGAACTATTTCATTTTTTTTTTGTTAGAAAGAAAAACCAAAAAAAACTAAATAAAATCCTTGAAATTTCGCAAGGGAACCGAATTTTTTTTTGGCTGACAGTCACATGATATGAAAAAGATTCTGTGAAATGGAAAATTTGAATTAAATAAAAAAAGAAATACCATCAAGACAGGGACTAATAGTTCTTACTTTATTTTATGAATCATTGAATAAATAGATCGATAACGTTTTATTAAAAAAGAAAGAAAGAAAATACTTTTTTTTTTCTCCCTTGGGCAAAATAGGAAACAGTCTAACTGAATATATTTTCTTTTTATCTGAATCTTTAATTCTGAATTTAGAGAATTTGTTTTGTATTCAAAGGTCATGTGACCAAATCTAAATGACGTCAACTGAAAATCATTGTCAGTCTCATTCGGTCTTATACTTATTCGACCCATTTTATTATCTTTTTTATCCATTTTTGTGAAATTAAATTTCATTTAATAAAACATGAATCTCCCATTGCTCATCGTTTCTCCGGATACTGAAGGAAACCAGGCGAAAACAACCAATAAGAAGGAAGTGTGACGTCATAATGACGTCATGCGTTTGTGTGACCTCCGGGTTTCCTATATGTAGGATGAATGAGGGAAACTGGTTGTTCAGACAAATGGGTTTAAAAATAGATGTTCTACTGAAGTACAGGGTCATAGAGAGGTAGAAGGAGAGGGTTAAATTCAACCCTTCCTTCAAATCTCATCGACACTTCAAAAAAAAAAAAAAATTGCTAGAAAATAGTAATAATTATCTCCATATTGTAACGAAGCTATTTCAATTTTGAAATTATAAAATTGAAAAATTAAACAAATTCTACAGCTAAAAATCAGTTTCTTAATGTGTAAATTTTTCTATTCTTAAAATTTTCATTAAAAACAATTTAGATTCACAATGGGACTGGTTTATTATAAATACCTTTACCTAAGAGACATACTCTATGACATAAAACAAGATTTGACATAAATTTCAGATAATATAAAGTTATTTAGTAATCTAACTGAAATAAAAAATACTTTTCATACCAATTTACTATGGAAACATCCATTTTCGAAGTTCTGCCAATATATTCCTCTGCATGTAGAATACAATGACTTTCGCAGCATAAATTCAGGATCTGCAGAAGAGCATCATCGAGGAAGTATATATAATAATTCGTATTTCTGCTACAAGGGCAAAATGGCGCCACAGTCGGGTAGTTGATGAACCTGTAATCTGTAGCGTATTGAGAAATCGAGACAAGATTAAAGTTCAGGTCAGAGGAATGGGTATTTTTATTCTGTTTGAGTTGGTAGAAGGGGAAGACTTCATGTTGTTGATTGGAGATTCTATTCTGTATTGGACCTGTGTTCCGTTTGGGACAGTAGTTCTTAAATTTTTTAGGATAGCGAATCTCTTGATGGCAGCTACTTACGTTCTTAAAAATATTGCACATAAATGCTTGCATACTAAAATTTTTGGAGTCCACTTTTGATCCCCTCAAGATATTCACTCATCTTGCATTTAATCACTGGGATATGATCAAATCAAGTAAAAAATCAGAATTAGAAATAACGCAACAGTTTTTTTTAAAAAAAAAAACAAAACAGAATAATGATTCAAGTTAATATACTCTCAAAAAAACTGTGAGAGTTACCGATCAGTCAGTTATAGCACCGGGACAGCTGGGAAGGCGCAATTCCTTCTTGCTTGATCCAGATGGAACGCCATACTTCCTCTAGCGTACCAGGGGGGGGGGGGCGGTCCGCCCCGGGCCCCCATCTGGGAGGGGCCCCATGAAGCAGCTTATTTCCTTTTTTTTTGGTTGTCAAAGTAAGACTAGGGGGCCCCATCTACATAAGATTTCCTTTTTTTTTGGTTGTCAAAGTATAACTAGGGGGCCCCATCTAATACACCCGTCCCGGGCCCCCAAAGGCGTTGGTACGCCACTGCATATTTCCCCTCCCTCTCACTAAAAATTTTCAAATTTAATTTAATTCTTATAATTCTTTTTTGAAGAGAATTAGCAAAAAAACAAAAACAAATGATGGCATGCGACGGAAGCGCCACCAACCTCAAATAAACTGTTGCATATTTTTATTTTTTCCCCAAAATACTTTAAAATAATTGCTTCGCATTAAATGTCGGGACTCTGCTTCCCACATTCATCCAAAATCAACTCGAACAAACCTTCATGAACCCTACTTCTCACATCTCCACCTTATCTAACCTTACACCATGACGCTAATAAGCTTCAGCAACCAACCAAGAGGTTTGCTACCCGAATTGTAAATTTTAGCCAAATACGTATTACTGTATTTCAAGTAAATTATATTTTGTAATTTTATAGATAAGATTTACGTACAATTTTACGTGCGTATAATTTTACGTACAATTTTATTTGAGGCCGGAAAAATCTCTGCGACCTTCGTAAAAGCATTGTCATTAAGAAATAAAGAAGAATTACAGGAAATAATATGAAAGTTTCAAGAATTAAAATATCTAAGAATGAACAATTCATTCGTCATCTTAATAGCCGACCTCAAATGGATTAAATAGGCGCATTAAAAAGAAAAAATATATTAATAAATCACCCCTTATGCTTAAACACTGATATCCTAATATAGACGTGCTGTTAAGATTAGGAACATGTATCTAGGAGTTTCAAATGGAGGGATTATGAGGATGGTTGATAAAGTTTAACCTTCAACCAAACAGAAAAAAAAAGTTATGTCCTTTTCCGAATGGGGGGGGGGGGGTTACAAACAAACCAATGCACTTTCCAACCAAAACAACAGGCCCAAAAGGACCCAGCCTTTTTCCCGGATACAAGGGAGAAACCCAGCCTTTGCCTCCCCCCCCCCCCCTCGTTATTAGGAAAGTGTTTCCCTATTTCTACGAACGTGAAGTATTTTTCCTATTTCTTTAGTCAATAACAAGCAGCTAAAATTAATTGAAAAATACATTTTTTTTAATAAAATTATAATATTTTTTCTCATCTGTAAACTGTGAAAAATCAGAAATAAATAATGTAATGTATTTGAGACAATACTTGTTGAAATGGGAATAAAAAAAATACTCCGATATATGTTCAATAATATGCAATGAAATAGTTATTTATTTCTGTCGGTGAGATCTGTATAATTAATTTTTTTATTAAGGATTTCGATGTAACGATCTCTAAGTCTTCGTAAATTCACTTCTCCCAATAATTCTTTATGCATAAACGAAATATTAATTTATCTGATAAAAGTCCTTCATCTGTAACCCGTTTTCTTGGAGGGGGAAGGTTTTTTTTTAACGATTTGGATGAAAGTTCCACAATTTCTTTAAATTTCCCATTGACTTGAATACCCTTCTTATTCACTATCTTTCGTCCTAAACGAAGAAATATTTATCAGTATGTGTAATCAGGAAGTCCTTTAATTGCCTTTCTTTTAGCGTTCGTTGATCTTTTTTTTTTTTTCAGTGAATATCGCAAGCAGCAATCATATTTTTTTTTTTTTTACTTTCTCTATACCACTATAACTGGAAAGTTATTGTCATTCACACAATATATAAATTTACAAAAGACTTTTTATTTATTTATTTATTATTGAATCATTTTAGTTTCTAAAAATTGCTATTTTACGATCATGGAAAATATCTGTGTCACAATTTTAACTGAATTCACGTTTTTTTTGGTCACAACAATGCAATTTAGATCATTCTTTGAATGCTGATTCTGAATGTGTATGTTGATAAATGTCAGTTATTTAGAATAAGTAATTTTGGCAAAAAATGAAGGCGAAACAGAAGTGTGCATAGCAGAAGAACACATGGAAAGGTTTTGGAAATGAAATTGAGAATCAATTTAAATCAAAGAAAAGAAAGTTCTGGACAATAATTATTAAGGATTTAGTTGGAAATAAGAAAGAATATAAGGAATATACAAAATAAAGAAAATAAAATGGTCACATAGACAACTAATATAGTAAATACTTTGAAAGAGTATTATCGAATATCTTTCAAGAACAAATTGATGAGGAAGCAGAAGAAGATGAAGTAGAAGAAGTAATAAATAATAGATGCAATGCTTTGGAAGAAATAATAATAATAATAGTAAAAAAAATTGAATCTGAAATAGCTTTCGACAGAATAAAAGTAGGGAAAGTAGCAGGACCAGATGATATATCACCCGACATGATAAATTATGTTGGTTTTGAGATGAAGAAATGGTTGAGGAAGATCTTCTAGCAATCTTGGAATGAAGAGATCTTAAAAAATTGGGAATAAAATATTGTTATACCTCGGCACATGAAAGGAAGTAGCATGAAGAGTGAGAACTATAGAACTATGTGCTTATCTTCGATTGTTTTCAATTTGTACTCAAGAATATTAGAACAAAGACTTAGAAAGTAAAGTTGAAGGAGAAGTAGAAGAAGAAAAAGCTGCATTTCGGACACTTCGTCAAAACACAGAACCCACATTTGCACACTGAGAACAATAATCGATAACAGCAGTGGAAAATATATCTATCTAGCATTTTTAGACATCAAAGTCGCATTTGATTTGGTTCCAAAGAATGAAATAAGGAAATCATTAAATAAACTGGATGTGGAAATGAAATTAATAAAAGTAATCAAAAGTTCAGATAATAACGTAAGTTGAACAGTAAGATTAAGTGGACGAAAAAGTGAAGTTTTTAGAATGGAAAAGAAAAAAGGAGCAAGGAGATAGTTTTAGCCAGTTATTATTTATTATCAACATGGATCAGATAATCAAATATTGTAAAATACCAGTGATAACAAGGATCTCCAAAAAGAAGTGAATGAATGGAAAAAAAGAACTGGAGGAAAGTTGCATGCGTAAGAATGCTGAGAAAAGTAAAATCATGAAAACTGGAGAATAAAAAGAAGAAATGAATGAATATGAGGATAAATGAAAGAAATGAATAGAAGGAAACTAAATTGGAACAAGTAGAAAGTTTCGAATACTTGGACACAGTACTTAATGGAATTAAAAACTAGATGAAAAAAAAAATAATAATATTAGAAAAGCAAATTAGGTTTCCTACCAATTGAATAATTCAATAATATAATACATAATAACGAAAAAAGAAGAAAACTAAAATTCCAATGAACAGAGTATATTTACCTACCAATACTCTTAAATGGCGCAGAGACTTGGAATATACATGGGATGTGGGATATGATAGACATGGGAGTAAGATTATAGCTTCTGAAATGAAGTATGTAAAGAATATAATGGGAAAAACGATAAGAGATAGGGTTAGAAATATTACAATCACAGAAGAATCGAAGCAGATACCAGCCACTGAAATAGTAGAAAGGAAAGGATTAAAATGGTAGGAATAACTAGTTAGAATGGAAGATAAACGAATAGTGAAACAAGTATTCGAAGTTAAACCCAGAAGAGGAAAAAAAGAAGACGACCAAGAATAGAATGGGAACAATATATTGATAGTGTTATGAGAAGAAGAGGAAACTAAATAGAGAAGTAAGAGAAATGGCTTTAGATCGACGTGGTTATAAGAAAGTTGATTGAGACGCTGTAAGACAGAAGCAAGAAGGAAAACAAGACGTAGTTGACTAATTATAAGCCTTTCGAAACAATGTATCTGAAATAATAAAAAACACAAATGCAATACCTACATCAAACTTCATATTTAAGAGTTTAGTTTTATTGCCTAGCGTCTGATTAGATATTGCCTTTGTAGAACAATTTCAAGGGCCATTTTGATTGAACGTTCAATTTCCTGAAATCTGCCAGATTTGGAGGTTTTAAGAGCGTTTCGAAGTTGTTTCTTTTCAAAAGCAGGCGGAGCATTTCAGGCTTTCGAGTTGGCAACACTGGATGTACAACTATAATAATTCAATCTCTTTCTTGAAATTGGAGAAATTACTACTAAAACATATCCATCCAACAACACTTATAACATTACTTACATACTTGTTAGTGTTGGTCACCTTCAATGGAAGACCTGAGTGACAGCTCACTTTTACTTTATAAAGTAGTCTGCAGTCAATTCAAAAATAGAAAATCTCGGATTCTCTGAGGAGAAAAAATGTCAGGAAGCGAAATATTGCTATTTTAAATCTCTATTTAGTATGTAACTATGTTCTGTTGTCTGTGTAGTAAGATAGATAGTGATGCTAATTACTAGATTATATCCCGATTATATTTTGGCGAGACTACATTATGGGTTATTATATTTCATTGCCAAACATAATCTTTTTACCATTTACCATTCATTTCGTTTTCTCACGCAAGATAGATAATGTCCCTCCTTTTAATAACTTTATTTATTAATTTTTAAAACTTAATATGGCGACCCTGTGTTATGGCACCTTTGTTCAGTGCACAGCTTTCATTCCTGCTTGCGGCGGTTCTTGTTCAGGGAATTAGTGATTATTTCTTAAAAAAAATATCTTAGCTTCATTTACCCTGTCAGGAGATACAAAAATCTTAAGAAAAATCGAATTCTATTATCGAAGGAACATCTGAAATACGTCGAGATGGTTGTGTCTTATTTCAAATCTGTTACAGTAGTTTAATATATAGTTGTATTAATCTTCCATCAATATTTCAAAACTGTAATCCAACAATACGTTAAAAAAAACTCTTTTTTTATCAGAAAGTTAAGCAAAAAAGGCTTATTATTAAAATATAAAACGAGTAAAACAAAGATTCATCAAAGATTACATTAAATTACATTAAATTATTCTAGCTTAATTGTTTAAAACTTTTCATATATCTATAAGTACAATAATAAATTCATAAAAATAACGGGTTGGAAGGGAATTAAAGTACTCATTAGAAAAAAAAAATTGTTCTGTATGAAAGAG
>JAFIDM010012231.1:145304207-145318572 GCA_023159025.1 Thereuonema tuberculata
AAAAAAAAAAAACCTAACTTTTAATAAAAAAAAGTTTACATTATACAGAGAAATCTCTCATTTTTTACTCACTATGAAGTTTGTTTCCCTAAGTCTAACCTCGTTGCATTCCTCTTGTTTACTTCATGTCCATTCCTAGTGCCCTTTATTCACGTAATCCTTCTGAGCTATCAATTTATTATTCCTGCTTTTTATCAATTTTTCGGTCATCTCGATTCTCAGATTATTATTTTTTTTCATTTTTCAGCTACTTCTTTATTTTTTAACTTCAATAATTTATACTAATCATGTCTTCCTTTTTACATCTGAAAGGACTATTTAAATCACAGTATGGTTTAGCGAAGGTTCGCTACTGGTAATGTATTGCAATGATCGTTGAACTTACTAAAGCAATAAGAGATCTTTCTTTCATTCCACCTAAAAAACAAGTCTCTTATCGAACATCATTGCATAGTCATCGATGCATTTGGATTGCACTTCCGTTCCAAATAAGCTAATTTTTATCGTGCATCTCTTATGATGTTAGTTTTCTTCAATCGAAGAAAATGATAATTATTTAAAGCGTAAGTAGGTTCTGTAAGATCTGCGCAATTGATGTTTTCGTAACCACTAACTTCCCTATCAAAATAAATTTTACCGCTCCTTCTTTCTTCAAAGATTCGAAACAGTAATCGCTGGGTGAGGAAGAATGATTGCTTTTGCTCGCAACTTAAACCGTGACAGCAAACGAAGGATGCTCGAGTCTATTACTTCACCCTAAATTCAAACAATCCATATGCTGTGAGATGATCCTTCTCTCTGCCATCAAAAAAAAAAAACAAAACAAAAAACAACAACAAAAAACACAACAGCAGATGATTACATTACGAACAAAGCAGTACTACTTTCTTTAAGAAACAAATGTGAGGACAAAATTTAAAGAGAAATTGCAATCAACAATGCGCTGAAAATAGTCTTGCTAAGCATCTTTAGATGTAGCAATTTAATATTGTACATATCTTACGTAGCACTCAATGAAAGAACAATCCCTGCATGATGGTGAGATAATTCACCAATGCAATTATATTATTAAGGAATCAATGAGGCTATCATCTATTTGTATAGTTCAGTTTCTGTATATAGATTATTGAAAAAAAAATGTATTGGAAAACAAATCATTACTTACTTATTTACTTACTTATTTTAATATCCTCCTATATCAGTGTTTTATATCAATATCTTAATGAATGGGAAAACTGCAGCTCTAATAAAATAAACTAGATGGAACTTACGGTAATGAATCCCGCAACTAGTGTCAATCTCACATTAAAAACATCCGAGCTCAAGTCATAAATAGAAATGAAATTGCACATCCGTGCATTTACCAGTACTGGAAATTTCCTGTCCTACAAATGGCCGAAAACAAATTTATTACGCACTTAAAGTGAGAAACATTGAGAGATATATTTCTTGACAAAATGAAACCTTTGCGTAGGATGGATCTTGTCTCTTCTGCTTTGGATTTCGGTTTACATAACGAAATAATGTTCAGGTAAAGAAATGAATCCTAGTTTTGAAACTGAACAAGAGCATTAGTTGCTGTACAAATAAAAATTATAGTTACAAGAAACATTCCAGAGGTAATACTTTTGAGACAAAAGATATCATTGGTTGTCCAATCTAACAAACGAACCTGAAGCAAACTAAAATACAGTAGAAACTCTACTTACGAAATTAATTCGTTCCGGAAGCCGTTTCGTAAGCAGAAAATTTCGTAAGTAGGAACGCATTTTACCCTATAAATGCCCTAATCCGTTCCAAGCCCCCACAAAACTCGGACATAATATTTGTATAAATTATAAATAATGGTTAAAACCTGTAACAAATACATGTTAGAATTAGATTACTGCATAATAAATAGAAAAAGTACACATGGAAAGAAGAAAGAACAGAGAAATATTTTTTTCATTTCATTTTCTTTTGTTTTAACTGCTACACGTATCATCGTCTTCTCTCGCCTTCTTCGGTTCAGGTTCACTCTCAGCAGTGGCTGTTGACTGACGTTTTGGGAAGAATCGATCTAAGGATGTTTGCTTTTGTCGACTTTTAATAATTTTTCTGAAATGCGTAAGGCAAACATCATCGAAGTGAGAGATAGCCCGATTGGTAAAAACCTTTTCTGGGTGATTCTTTTGAAAGAATTCAGAAATTTCATGGAATTTTCCAAGAATGTCTTTTATTTTGGCTGACGGAATAATGGTTGCCTCCTCCTCCTTCTCACTGAACCCCTCCTGCACTGCTGAGTGTTGCATAGCCTCCAACTCCTTCAGTTCACTCGTTGAAAGCTCCTCTTGGTGCTCTTGAATCAAATCTTCGATGTCTTCATCGTTCACCTCAAGCCCCATGCCCTTTCCCAACGAAACAATTTCGTTAACTTCAGCCTCCACCTCACCCTCCACCTAGAAACCCTAAAAATCACGTGGGGCAACAACTTCAGGCCACAGCTTCCTCCAAGCTGCATTAAGGGTAGGTCTGGTCACCTCCTGCCATGCCATGTCTATTATCTTGAGGCAAACAACAATATCGAAGTGAGTTTTCCAAAACTCACGAAGTGTAAGCTGGGTGTTTTTGGTGATATCGAAACACCTCTTGAACAGGTGTTTTGTATACAATTTCTTAAAATTGGATATCACCTGTTGATCCATGGGCTGGAGGATAGGGGTGGTCTTGGGTGGGAGGTAAAGCACCTTAATAAAAGAGAAGTCCTCCAGGATGTCGTCCTCGAGTCCGGAGGGGTGGGCAGGGGCATTATCCAAGATGAGGAGACTCTTGAGGGGGATATTGTTCTCCTCGAGGTACCGCTTCACAGAAGGGCCGAAGACTAAATTCACCCACTCAACAAAAAACTGGCGGGTGACCTAGGCCTTCGCATTAGCCCTCCATAGGACCTGAAGTTTCTCCTTCAGAATCTTGTGAGCCTTGAATGCTCTGAGATTCTCCGAGTGGTATACCAGTAGGGCTTGATTTTGCAGTCCCCACAGGCATTAGAGCAAAGGGCAAGGGTAAGGCGGTCCTTCATGGGCTTGTGGCCAGGCATTTTCTTCTCCTCTTCTGTGATTTATATGTACGGCGAGGCATCTTCTTCCAGAAAAGGCCCGTCTCGTCACAATTAAACACTTGCTGTGCAATGTAGCCTTCATCTTTCACCAATTGTTCAAATTTGCGAACAAATTCTTTGACCCCTTTCTGGTCTGAGCTAGATGCCTCGCCGTGACGAACGACAGAATGGATTCCAGTCCTCCTTTTGAACTTTTCAAACCACCCCCGTGATGCCTTAAACTCAGGGTGTGGTTCTTGGTCTGCAGTGCCTTCGCCTGCATCCTCCATCAGGAGATCATTAAAGATGACCGTTGCCTTCTCGCTAATTATGGTCTCGGTCACTGTGTCTCCAGCTATCTCTTTCTCTTTTATCCAAAGAAGGAGCAACCTCTCCATCTCGTCGTGCACTGAAGACCTCCTCTTCGATATGATTGGGAGACCCTTGGAAGGAGTCGCGGCTTTTAGGGCTTCCTTTTGTTTCAGAATCGTCCCACTCGTTGATGGGTTGCGGCCATACTCTTTCGCAAGATCAACCAAACGAATGCCTTTTTCGTACTTGTTAATTATCTCTTGCTTTGTTTCAATTGAAACACAACTCCCTTCTTCTTCTCTGCAATTTTCTCCATCACTTTCTTAGGGCTCATGGTGAATAAAAATTATAAAAAGTTAGAAATAAACACTAAACCACGAACGAAAACAAACACTTGTCGTTCACTGAATTTCGCTAGCAACTGAAACTGAAACTTTCGAACCGAGCTGCCCATCCGCTTAAACGGCCAGCAGCGCGTTATTTAAATTTTCGGTTTTCGGCCTTTCATATTTAGAAGCATCTTTCGTTATTCGGAGCAATATTTCTACGAAAAGACGTTTCGTAACTTGGAAATTTCGTATTCGGGGTCTTTTGTAAGTAGAGTTTCTACTGTATTAGAAAGACTAATACTACTGAGTCACAACCCAGACTGCGTCCAGTAGGTGAAGTGGACGTGTGTGCTGGAGGAGTCACGTTCGATTCCAACCGTGGCAGTGAGAGATTTTACCAAAAAGATCTTTCTCCTCCGGACGGACCCTAAGGTTCACCCAGCCATTGAGAAATAGAGACCGGATTTCTTTCCGAGAGTAAAAGGCGGGCGAGCGTCGATCCAGCCACCCTATCACTACTAGGTCTGTTAATAATTAAACGCTGCTTATATTCCACGACCCATTGTGTAATTTGAATCTATTGTTGAGATCTTTTTTTTTTTTTCCTTATGAATGAAAAAAGGTGGGCCTAGCAAGGAACATGTTAAAAAGCCTTTTATGAAATCTAATTTTTCTGCAGTATTTGGCAATGCTTAATGATACTTCAACGAAAAATATCACAGTTGATATGATGTGAACACAGGTAATATAGAAAACGAGTAAACTTACAAATATTTGTCGTTTGTTGGATTTAATTTCGATAGGAATTGTATAAATAGCGATGGATAAATCAAGAGATTTAAAAATGAAGACAGTTTGATAGATGTGAAAGGGCAGATGTCATTGTTCAATATATTAACATTCATTCTTCTTATTATTATTTAAATTTTATATCAAGACTCCAATGTCGAAAAGAGGAAACTATTTCTTCAGTTATACAATAAGATTAACATATCAAAAGGGTATAAAGAAGAGGAAAACGATGTTTATTTATTTTACAATATTTATCGTAAGAGAGAAGTTCCTTGGCATTCTTACTATTGTTTACACAAATGGTATCTAAATTACATTCTTTAAAAGATAAATAATACTTGTTAGCATATTGGTTCGTATTTATTGAAATAACGAACATTAATTGTAATTGGAATATCGTATTCCGTTATTAATTAAGTACAGGCCCTCGAAGCCTACTGAAAGGTTATTTTACATTTTCTATGACTTAGTTGATACATTACGAAGGTTTTGGAAACCTAACTAAAAATAGTATAAATTGTAATAAGCAGATTAATAATACTGATTTAATAAGAGAAAGAAGTTTTGTTTCTTAACTATCTTTATGTAAAGCTCTCAAAAATTAAATCCAGAGTTTACTGAAATTTTTAATACATAGTAAACTAATAGATATGAAAATTTTCTCTAGTTTTTGATAGAATGTAATATATATTTTTTTCACTTTTTCTTTTTTATTGTCAATAATGTAATGCATAAAGACAATATGCACAAGGACTAATGTATTTTCTTCAAGTATATTTATTTTCTATACAGAATAATCATGTAATATGAAATTCGATAATATTAATTGTTATTGTTGAAAATGAACTGAACCGGATGCTTTGTAAAAATTTGAAATTAAAGTTTTATCATAACAATAGTTACATTGTTAGTTATGTAGCAACAGTTTTTATTTTAATATAGTGTGATATAGAATATATTAGTAATATGTTTAGATTGTGATAAAAAAAGACGAAAATAGTAAAATACTATTTTATTTTAAAATACCATTATCCTGAGAAAAATATCTATTTAAATAAAAATTAACATCAATTACCTCCCCCTCCACACTTCCAATATAATTGATTATTTAACAAAATTATAAGTTAATAATTAAAGCCATAATCTATTGAAATGAATAATCTATTTTTTTTAAAAGAACCTTGTTATTATTATTATGTAAAAGTTTCAAACCTTGGAATTCCCCAGCAAACACAACATGGCGGGTCAAGGACCAACGCACATATTGCCAAGTGTAAAGAAGTATGGAAAGAGGATTAGGGATGTATGGTTGTGTCATAAATTTCCTAACTTACGCGTGTTGTGTTGAGTACCACAGCCTTCTGGAGTTGTGCATAAGTGTTTTTGTGAAGTCCTAGTGTGCTGAGGCTGTGGTGCAATGTGTGAGGTACTAGACCAGTGGCAGACAGAACGATGGGTACAACACGTACTCGGTCCTGCCTCCACTGTTTCTGGAGATCGTGTACTAAGTCGATATATTAACTGATCTTGTCTGCGTGAGTTTTCTGCATGTTGTTGCTGATAGGCACTGCAGTATCAATGAGATAGGTCTGTTTGTTGATCTTATCAACAAGTGTTGTTATTATTATTTTGTAATAACCTATTGATCAGATCCTGGTTTCGCTATTGACGAAAACAATTTAAAAACAAAAAACTTCTAATTTAATGTAAAAGATTACCGAGAGACTTTTGTTGAATGTAGGCCGCGAAATGGTAAACATTTTTTTTTAAAATTATAATTGCAATTTAGATTTTTTTTTGTCTTACTGCCAATGTTTAAAAAACAAAATGTATTGGATGGTCTTTAATTTTCTCTCATTTTATTAGACAATTGATCGAAGCTAGGGATGTTCTGCAAATTACCAAAATAATCGTTGATAGTAACACGGACTACATCAAGCAATAGGAAAAAAAAAGGTGGATTATAATATCAAAATAAGAACCCAGAAATTCCTCATAACACAAGAGCTACTGTACTGGATGAGAAGATGGAACTCGAAGAAGCATCCCCTGATAGAGAGCGCAGGGGAAGATGCCTCTCGATGACGCAGACATCCTCCTCTGATGGGACGCATCCTTTTGCCTTGATTGCTGGTGATTCAATTCCCACAAACACTGGTTCAGTGAGAACATCTGGGTGGATGAGAACGGATTTGAAGCAGACAAACACCTTTGGTTACAACAACGCAGTCATTGCTTTCCTCTCAATGTTAAATGGAAGAAAGTCATGTAAGAATGACTCTGACTTTATTTTTTATTTTAAATCCTTAAATGAATCGCCCTCCACCCCTCAGATCAAGGATGCAGAATTATTAAAAAAAAAAGAAATCTTTTGATTAAGGATCTGAATTCATTCGTGCTCTAAATCATGGAAATATGATCTTGGAAATTTGAAACAGTCCATTAGTGTTACCTTTTTCTGTTTTTCTTTTTTTTTTTTTTCAACTTAACGACTTCGAATAAATATTTCAAATTCCAGGGATTAAGTTGGAAATCACATGATTGTTTGACTCAAAAGATTAAATATTTTTTACCCAACGGATCATTTGTTTGTAAAGTAAAAGAAAAAAAAAAATCTTCTTTTTTTAACTTTCTATTTAGCATTTCAAGTAAGAAAATTAAACAAGAAGTTCCTGAAATTAAAGACTACTTTCTGTGCAATTTTCCGTTATTTTGTTTTGTTTAAAGTCTTAAAACAGAAAAAAACGAAAAGTATCCATTTATTTTTTAATTATAACATCTGCCAAAGATAAGCTAAACAAAATTTCCATTTTCTAAAAACGTATATTAAAACCGCATTATTTGTTTAAGTTGCCTAAATCCAGTTAATATCAAAGCACGTGCACGAAAGTAATAAATGGATTAATATCCGTTGTTAGATATCGGTAGAAATTCATTAGTTCCCTTTCTATGAAAAGGTTTATCAGCTTCACACTGACAACAACCAACAAGGAAGAATTTTCGAATTCAAAGAGTTGCATAATCTCTTGTCCAAAAATGTGCATGCCAAATTCAAGAAGATCTGTTTACGGTTCAAAAGTTTTTTTATATTAAATGGGAACATATGCAGCACTCACAGACACACAGAAAGGAGTCGGAAAAAGAATTGCCTTCGACTCCAGTAATGTAGTAAGTATTATTTCGGCCACAACTCCAACCAATACCTACCAATTGTACAAGTCCGATTTCACAGTCATGTTTTATCTTCTTTGGAAAATAGAAAATAATTGTCTCCCAATGGGTAAAGAAAAAGATCGAATGTGTATGTATATGTCTATCAATATTTTCATGTATATCAAAAACAAGGTAGGGATAGCGATTAGTAAACCAATCACAATGCTTCGCAACGTCTTGTGATACGTCTATGAAAATATAATTGATATTGCATTAATTTCCTCATTACTATTATAAATGTGATTGTTGCGCATGCAAAAGACGCAATTGTTGCGATTGTTGTGATTGTTGCTAATGATATTTTGATGATAATTGTTCACCGACAAAACGGGAATATAAGTCTTCTGATACTTCTATCAGAAGACTAAAAAGAAGTATTTTTTTAATGATGAATATCATTAAAAAGTTTATCTACTCGTAATATCCTTTGCAAAATTTCCAAGAATTACTGAAAAGAAAAAGGTATTAAAATAACTAATCTTTAACCAATTTGTTTTTATTTATATTCTTTAATGTAGTTTATGTTCTTGTTGTGTTGTTTCTGAATAAATGAAAAACAAATTTTATTAACATGTAATTGTTTTATGATGTTTTTTATAAATATATTATACAACACTTGATTAATCCGATATCCTCTCAATTGAGATTCGTACGATAATAAAATAATTTTTTTTTTTTATTAATTCTTTTATTTGGTTGATTCGCTAAGATCATTTGCTCAATCCAGAATTGCTCACTTGATCGTTAGAAAATTTAAAAGGCATGTCTTAAAATCTAAATTTTCCTCCTGTGTCGTGGAGAAAATTTCTGATCGAAAGGAGTTATTGGTTACAAACTATTACATTGAACATAAATAACTGACAAACAATGAACAGGCAAATAGCAATCAGACTGCACTCCCCAGTAGAGTTAGGTTCATGAATCTGCAGAATTCTGAGTTCTATTTTGATTTTGAAATTCTATAAAGGGGGGGGGGGAGATCTTCTATAAACTTTTTTATATAATTCTATAAAAAATCTTCTATAAAAGAAGGATTCAAAGATATAAATTTATATGACTAAAAATCTTTTATTTCTCTGTCTGTCCGGCGCAATTTTAATTATTAGTTTCCCCTGCTGAGAAAGTCAGATTATAAAATTTACTTTTTTTTTCGCCTTGTGTAGGATTCGAACCGAGGACGAACGCTAACAATTGGATTACTGCTGGTCCCCCAATATCCAATCCTACTGTTATTCTATTTTTTCGCGCGCTATCAAATAATGAGTTCATTCAAAAAGGAATAAAATATCACTTTTTGCCATAACCGCTTGGAATCGATTCTTCTTGGATTATCTCATACTTAGCAGGGGGAGACTGGGGGATGGCCTAGTTGTTTATAAGAATGAATATCTGAGGAAACTAACGAACGCAGAAACCGGAGATTCATTAGTTGTCAAAAATAAAAAAAAATAAAAAATCTCTTCTGTGTCTTTTATTTAATACAGACAACATTCTGAGAATGCAATAATAACAAGCAATTACTATATGCGAAGTCCTCGGTTCCTTGTTAACGGACTATAGAAACTTTGAATCAGAACAAAAACGCTTACAAAAATCCTCGAACAAAAAAGTTGTCAACGTATATTCTTCACTTTCCGTCGTTGATCTGAACTTGCCTTGTACGATGATAAATGATCGAACGATGACCGCAATTGGTTAAGCTTGGTTAAAACCGTTAGTCTCGCTTCTTAGATCTCCAATGCTTCTTCACAAAGTGATTTCTTTTTCAGTTTTTTTAATTAATACAGTACTTAGTATGGCGTGTGTCTTCGCAACTTGATATCTCTCCAATGACATTGGAACTTTTCGTTGTGGTCTATGAGTGCATATGGTAGCCTCCTGATTAGATGACGATCACATTCTTTCTTATTACAGAGAAGACGTCTTATTGGCTGTTTAGGTTTAAGAAGACACCTTAATGATCTACCAAGAATCTAATGATCCGATCTAATTAAAGGTGGTTGACGTCTTTTAATTGAGACATGAACAGTGAACCTGATAATGAAAAGTAAGATAGATATTACAGTAATTATTCAATCATGAATCATAACACAAATATCAGAAGAGATACATCGGTATTTAGATTTATTCAATAAAGAAAAACATGGCTGTCATATAAATGAAACATTGCGTTGGAGAGAATTATTACGAAAACTGCTGGTTTATAAACAATATTGGTTTATAAAAAAAACGGATTTTATTAAGTAAATTAAATCAAAAGAAAACTTAGATAAAAATAAAAAAAATTACACCAAACAAAATTCAAGGTAATATCTTCAGCAAAGAAGTAAGAATAAGGTACCACTCAAGCAAAGAAGAATTGACAAAGAAACTTGAGAAAGCATTTAATCACGGGACATAGCTGCTTAATAAAAAATGTTTACTTTCTAACTGTTTCTAAACGTGATGGTTATGTGATATTCTGTCGCTGATAATGACTTCATTTGAGAGGGCTGTAGCCTTCAAAATTATGAATACTTCTTTACTTTAATTAATTAATTACGTATACAGTAAAACCTCTCAAATCCGGCCCTCGGTAATCCGGCCTGATCCTGAGTAAAAAAATTTTTTTAATAACTAAATTCGTTTTCCTATTTTGTTTCCCTAATCGCGCGTATTCATTATGAGTGAAAAAAGAAAGAAAAACTGCCACTATGGAACAGAAACTTAATGCGTTAAGGAGATTGGATGCAGGGGAATCTGCAAAACAAATATCACTAGAGCTTGGTGTCGGAAAAAGCACATATGTATTGCTTTTAATAAACATTTGAGTGCAAAATTATGAAAATGGGATTAAATTAATTAAACCTGGCATTATATCTTCACAAAAATTGAACTACAGCAGAGCATCGATTATCCGAAGCAATGCTGCACGGGGGGTGTTTCGGATAACTTACATTTCGGATAGCCGATCATTTATGAAAAAAATTATACCAGTGTCATACGAACAATCTGAAACACAGAAACAGTGATACATATTAAACACAAAACCTTATATTGTATTTTAAACATTGCTAATTACGGTCCAAGTCACATTTTAGATAATAAACTACCTTATTTTAAATCCGTCCTGTGACTTCGTTGCGTTGTTTTTGTCGTTACGCGTTTCGGGAACTATGTCCCATCATCAATCAGACCTATCACTCGGAAAGAAATGAAATTTTTAATTTTAATTCGCAAATTAATTTTTTAAATTTTTGTCTACTGAAACGCCTACGGTTAACCGATGTTTCGGTTCATTGATAATCGGATAATCGATGCTCTACTGAATTGAGTTATTTTAGGAACACTCTCGGTAGTCCGGCTTTTCTGTAATCCGGCCTACTGGGCGCCACATTAGGCCGGATTTGAGAGGTTTTACTGTATATTTGTTTCAAATTCCTTCTTAAATGTTATCATTTTTTATCCATTAAAATTTTTTAAAAAAATTAATAATCAGTTCCATCATATCCCTAACTACGAATATATCCTCTTGAACCGGTACTACCGTTGTGGTATTTACTCAGATGATTAAATTACTAGTAAATGTCAACGCAGACAACTATTCACTTACCAACTCTGATTGTAAAACATGCTGTTCACTGCTTTAAAACCATAAATTCTAAGTAGTTTCTTAAACTTGTTTGTTGAATCGTAATTGTCTTAATTTGAATGTTATTTTAATTATCGTTGGTTTCCAAATAAAGAAAATCAAACAAACACACAATAAAAAATAAAAACAATTAATAAAATAAAACAGAAAATAAAAAAAGAATTTCCAGCAACCCCAGGGCTAGTTACTCCTACGTCTTTCTCCACCCTTCCACGGCCCTCTGAAATACAGGCCTCACAACTGGTTTCGTGACGTCACGGAAGTGGGGTAACTGTTCCAACACTGAGATTTTAACTTTTTCATTCTAGATGCGTTTTACAATAAAAATTTACAATTTAATGCACTTTACTCAGGAATGTTCCCTTTACCCGACCAATTTAATAAAATGGATAGTAGCCTAAATTAATAAAATGCCAACGGACAATTTTTTTAGTTTATAAAAGTTAAAAATAATTAAAATAAACTAAAATTTTTATTTTGAAATTGTGGTTTGGCATTTTTTTAATTTAATCATTTTATTTTACTCACGTGAAAAAAAAATAAAAATTATAATAATTAACAAATTAGATACTAACATTTTTATATAATTTTGTTTTTAAATTTTTCTTATGCACTGACGTTTTGCAAAATTTTACGTAATTTGTTTTTAAATAATAATGAATAAATTAGATGCTAACATTTTTATATAATTTTGTTCTTCAATTTTTCTTATATTCTGACTTTTTGCAAAATTTCACATAATTTTTAAAAAAAATAATAATGAATAAATTAGATGCTAACATTTTTATATAGTTTTGTTCTTCAATTTTTCTTATGTTCTGACTTCTTGCAAAATTTTGTATAAATTTCTTGTTAAGTGAATATAAGTAATTCTTTTCATTCTGTATTTATTTAAATCGAATTTAGAAAAGTACAAATTTTATTCTATTAACAATTTGAATTATCAGTTCTTTAAAGCAACTCGTATTTAGAAAATTTTATGAGAAAGAAAAATAACCACTTCATTTCTTTTGTAAATATCAATTTATTGAATCACTTAAAATCTATTACAAAACTTAATTCCTAATGTAACATAATGACAATGAAATAATACCAAATGTTTAAAATGAGTGAAGTACAAAAGTAATATATCATATTGCACTGAATCTAATTGTTAAATTTTGTCAATTTTCTTTTTGTTTTTGTTAAAAGATGGAAATACCTGATTTTAATTTTTTACATAATTGTTTAATAATATTTTGCCAATTATTACAAAAATCATTTTTGTCCTTTCTTCTTTTGAGCAAATATGAGAAAACCAATCATTTGCATTATTTAACAAATGAAGGTGTTTTGGTGAAATATCAACAATAATAGCCAACTGATTTTTATTTTGAATAAAATTTGTTTCATTTTCACTAGAGTTTAAACATTCAAATACTTGAAAGCATAAATAAGTAACAACAACTGACCATAATGTTGGCTTTTATAAACCACCTCTATTCACTTCATCAATTAATCTAATCCAAGATGAGAATTCATATTAGAAAATCCTCATCATGAATCATGTTAGTTTTACAATAAGAATAATTTATTCTTTTGATCACCTTATGAACAGCATATCCAGATATATAAATTAATATTGGTGCAATGTCAACAGGTAAATGGGAATCAACATCCACGTTTATTTGGAAACTATCATACATAAAATTATTTAAATTTATTTCTTTCTCATTATTTTCCTCATCTACAAGGATATGTTTTTTTAGATTTGTAATTTTTTTCCTATCAATGTAAATTTCATTGATTCCAAACTTGATTCCAATGCTGATGAAAGTTGCTCCTTCTGTCTTTCGTTCCAAGTTCGTCATTTTTTTGGCAATGTTTCGGTTAGATGTGGAGCAATAGGTTCTTTAATTTTATATGATATGATCACGCTTAACAGAAATGACATTACCTGAAGAGTCCGTAAAAGTGTTCTCTCTCACGACGAAATCTTCGTTGAAATGTTTTATGCACACTCCAGAATTTTTTGTTGGAACAAAGTTTTCTCTGTGTATTTTCACAATCCAACGCTGCAAAAGATCTTCTTTTGGAAAAGAAAAACAGGAACAGAACTTCCTGTATTTTTTTAGTTCGACTTGCAGCCAGGAGAACATGTCTTCGGCACGGTGAATGTTAGGCCTAACGTCCCCTCAGTTGTTTTCCACAATAAAAAAACAGTGTAATCAAATAAAATACTTTGAAATAACTGTTTAAGATATTGGAAAACTGTAAATTAATTTCAGGCACTCACTAATCCAAAAAAGTTAATCAAAATAGCAACAAAATATCCAACGTTCACTGAGACAGATTTTCCGCTCACACACACAATGAAATACTACGGGGTTGCGCAAAAGCCAACGGTCATCGTTACCCTTCTTTCATGACGTCAGAGATAAGACGATGACGTAGTTGGGAGGCCTGTAGTTCAGAGGGCTGTGACCCTTCTCTGTTCTCTGTTCTACGATTTTTTTTCAGTGCTTTTGGTCCTTTCAAGTGTTTTCCTTGATCTATTCCGGCCCATCCTTCAAACACCTCACCATAAATGACTGACCCGGTCAATTGGTGGGCCCACCAGTATTTAGGCGTGCTTCGCATAATCAATTAAAGCGTGTTAAATTCGTCTTGTCCCATCTAAAAAAATAATCGAATACCACTAGAACGGTCTTTATGAAATTTGTAGTTAATAACATCACAAATATTTTTTGACCAATCCCAAATTTCGTTGAAAGGGTCTTCTATTATTTTTAAAACAGTCCCTTTCATAAGCTAACAGATTTTGCATACGATTTCTTTATTCGTCATATTTAAGGAAAGGAAAATCTACGAAAAAGTATACAAATCGCCGAATCTTAAATAAAATAAAAGGACAAACTCCAAATTATTAGAACCAAAATTAATGCCCTATTAAAACTTTCACGGGTGTTTTCCTTCAATGGTGTACTAAAGAATAGGCAAACACGTCATCTAAATCTGAAAAGACAAAATTCA
>JAFIDM010012231.1:145330690-145342984 GCA_023159025.1 Thereuonema tuberculata
TTGTAGCACAACTAATTCTGTATTAAAGCAATCAAATATTATTTTGCAAATTTTTCTTAACAAATTACATGAAATTATTAAAAATAAAATTAATCCTGATTTTTATTGGCTTATTAATAACCATGATGATGTTATTAAATATGTAAATAATAACAAAATTTTTAATATAATTACAGCAGATTTTGAAAATTTATTTACAAATATACCTTTAGATTCTTTACTACAAAAAATAAAATTTTTAATTTCAGAATTCAATATAACTAGTCTATTTAATATTCCTATCAAAACATTTCTTAATTTTCTTCAATTTAATTTATATTATAATTATATTGAATTTGATGATGAAATATATTCCCAAATTAAAGGTATTGGAATGGGAGTAAATTATAGTAGCATTCTTGCTAATTTATTTTTATTGGCCTATGAATATCAATTTTGTATTAATTCCCCTTTCCAATTTCAAATTTATAGATATATAGATGATTTGATTATTTTTAATACTAATTTTAAAATTGATTATATAGAAGAAAAAATTTATAACAAAATTATCAACTTACAACAAACTAATATTAATACTGAATTTGTAGATTTTTTAGATTTGAGAATATATTATCATCAACAGATTCCTTATATACAACTATTTAACAAAACATTTTTATTCCCTTTCAAAATAAACAGGTTTCACAAATTCACAAGTAATGTTAGTTTTAATTTATTTAAAAACATCTTCATACAAGAATTAAAAAGATACCTTACTATTAATTCCAAATTAGAAGATTTTTTAATTAATTTGAATTATCTTATCAATGAATTTACAAATAATGATTTTCCAAATAAAGTTTTAATTACTTATATTACACAATTTCAGAAAAAATTTAAATTTCAAATTTACAAAAAATATAAAATTAAATATATTCATAATTTTATTTAAGCATTTTTTCTTCAAAACAGGACTTGTTAGACGTTAATCATTTAAGTTATCTAATGACAATTCAAAATTAAATCCTTTTATTTAAGGAAGTTTTGTGTTTGATATGATAACTGTCATCTTTTTATTTTTAATTTTTATTTTTTATTTTTATTTTTATTATTTTATTTATTTTTATTTTTATTTCTATGTATATAAAAAATAAGTATAAAAAAGTATATAAAAAACAATATAAAAAAAGCAAAAAAGTATTATATAAAAGAAATTAAAAAAAGATAAAAAATAAAAACTTAAAAAAGAATATTTACAATAAAAAAGAGCAAAATTTCTTTTTATAATGCGTTTTAATATTTCTAAATTTTAGTCTAGTTTCAAAATTTAACACCAGATGCTGCTGATGACGTGAATGTTATTCGAACTTTTGCATTCATAGAAACAGTTTTTTGAAATTTGTATTGGATTTTAAATTTCAGAAAACTGTCCAGCTTAACTATATGTTTAGTAATATAAGTTAATTTTATTCTTATATTCTTTACGCTCTAAATTACTAAATTTCAAATGATTAATTGAAATCTTTGCATCGCTAAACTCGAAAATATGCATCATTCGAGTTTGGCCATTATATATATATATAAAACTTTAGCAACTTATAATAATCAGAATACATTCAAAAAATGTTACGCAATTGTTAAATCTCCATTTGACGATTGATATCAACAACAATTACATTTCCAATAATTTTAATCAAAATTCAATACATCTCTTCTCCATTGACCTTTACTACCAATATTAAATTATTTATAAATATTTTCAATAATCACGATTGAAACTAAATTAAATTTCTATTGATGATCATTGAATTGGTTGTTATTGTTAGTAACGGTCAAAAACACAGTAAAACCACTTGAAAAGAGAAATCTCCCTCTTGCTGTTTTTGTCTTCTCTGTCCTTTTATGGAATGACTTCCCATTTGAATAGACTTTTGAGGAAATACGCTATCATAGACTACTAAACAGAGGATGTGGATGACATATCAGACACTTTTGAATAGATATATTATACATTTTCCATATTATGGACATTATTAGAGGCAACATTTGTATACTTTGATGCTTCTAGGTTAAGAATCGCAGAAAATTCGTAACTGTCATAAAGTAATAGAAATTGTCTTGTCATGTCTGAACATTTTCGGATTAGGCCTCAAAGAATCTGTTCCTGACTCTTAAAATGTCATTTTTCATATTCTGAGTGTTTCGAAGAAGGAAAATTTTTGGATAGGCTACCAACCTTTCATAGGGTAAGTTAGTGGTAGGTCTGTTACCTTGTGGCTTCTGAACTGGCCAAATCAAGGAATAGCATTTATTCTATTGTACTTTTTAAGGCTATACCGCCAATACTTGGATAATAGACGACAATATTTGAGTAATACAAATTAAGAAGAGGAAATGTAACTATGTATCTATAGTCAAATTATCGTGAAAGCATCAATAATTGCAATAATTTTGAGGTGTTAAGAAAAATTGCCTAAGAGCTTTTACACTTAGTGAGAAGCATTTCAAAAGCGACATAAATCAGGCGTTTAACCTTTCCTTTCAATAATTGCTTAGCAGATCCGTTTGTCTTAAGATCAAGATGAAACTTCTTGGGTTTTCCAGTGATAATTAAATTCTGAATTTTGGAATCACATTTATCGCAAATTGTTAAAAAAAAATATTATTTGAAAAATATTTTCGATAAATACTTGATTTCGAGAGTACAATGATTTCATAAGAACAATAAATCCATGATTTTCAACTGAAGAAAAAAATGTCCGCAACAACTGAGTGTAACTTACTCAGTGCGCCTTTCGTAAACTGTTTTCTAAGTTGATTGATGAAACAAAAAGTCAACAAACTTCTATACAAAAATTTTATTTGTGAAAATTTCAAATTCTAATTTTAATTAAGTCAAGAGTGTTTATGTGAACAATATAAAAAAAACAAAACATGCAATAATATGCAAAAGGTATGTTGATGACATGTTTGCTATCATTAAAAAGGATAAAATTAAATATGTAGGTAATATTATGAATGAAACGGAAGATAATATCAAGTTCACAACGGAAATGGAAATTGAAAATAGAACAATTGGATATCTAGATTGTCAAATTGGTGTTATAAAGAATATGGTTGAAACTAGTGTATACAGAAAGTCGACGCAAGGGAAAAGAATAATAAATTTTCATTCAAATTCCTTTATAAATGAAGAAAAATGTAATTAGAAACTTTTATAGAAGAACATATTTATTGTGTTCTAAAGATAAGTTGCTTGAGAAAGAATTAACATATTTAGATAATATATTCTGTAATAATAATTATCGAAATTTTTATGTACGGAAAAAGAAATTGTAAAAATGCAAATTAATGGTAATCGGAACAAAATAATTGAATTAGATTTAAAAAAAAAAAGAAGGAAATTGTTGCAATAATTATATAGGATATACAACCCAAAATTTAGAAAAAAGAATTTAAGCAGCATTCATATTTGTACAAATGTAAAAACAGTGAGAAATCAATATTATTTGATCATCATGCTCGGACAGGACACATTCCAGACTTCAAGGATTAGTAGAGCGAACAACCGATGGGGTTTATTTATAAAGGAGTCTATTTATTAGTAACCGCCCCTACTATGAATAACAGTTTATCGTATGCTAATATACTTAACACACGAACAGATTATGAATTTTCAAAACTGAAGAAGGCTTGCACCCGTAACCATATTTTATTATTTGTTGTTTGAGGCATTATTAATTAATTAAAATATTGTTATATTCAAAACTTCCTACTAATAAACCACAGCTTTGAAGAATCATTGTAAGGTTGGTATGTATTTAGAACTTTTACATCTTTCTTTCTTTCTTTTTTTTTTTGGTGAAAAAGCTACAAACTTACATAGTTTCATTGAGCATATTGCAACATATCCGTATCGGCAAATTTGAATGAAATCTGCGTTACTAACAGAGATACAGAGGGAGGGAAGAACGTTGTTCATCTCTTCTACATCATCAATGCCCACGCATCGCAGCTATCATTATATGCTACCCATACTTCCGGACACCCACCCTCTCACTTCTGATAATGTAAATGGAAGAGCTTGTTATAAATGTTGCTCTTCATTATCGTCGTGGACATTGTTCCGTTCCAAGGGATCTGACAGAATTTTCCAGCAGTGGCCTGCGGCGCTCTTGTGAAGCCGTGATTGCAATATTCTGATGACAAACTAAAGTCAGGAAGGACTTCCGCCCAACGAATAGTGCAGTGGTTGAACCCATTCATACCTCAGTGATTAGTTCAAAACAATACGGTTTGGTTTCTGGAATATTTTTTTTTTTTTTATCGTAGTATTCAGCTACCAAAAAGCCAAGATTCAGATTTAAAAATAACCAATTTTTCAGAAAATCAAAACTACATATAATTGTTTTTATTATTATAATGTTTTATATTAGTTATTTATATAATTTACATATATAAATTACATAAATTATTAACAGTTATGTCGTGAGAACATAATGTAAAAAACAACAAACAAGGATCTTTAAATAGTCTAAAGTTAAATGTTAAGGATTAAAATGAAAAATATTCAGGTTATTTTACTGATAGAATATTTTTTTTAAAGAAAGAAGAAAGAAATAATGGAACACAACAAAGCAAATTATTAAGATCTTATCGATAATTTTTGTCTTATTAGATCTTATTCATGCATTACTTCTTTTGTTATTGAGATAAAAAAGGTGTTTGATTGAATAGGGACTCCTGATTTCTCTTTTATGGTTCTAAATAAACAGCTATTCAATCAATGGCATCTAACTTGATTCTTTGGTGAAATCTAATTCTCTCTCTCTCTTTCAAAGAACAATATTCTTCAAGAATGTTGCTTCCTTGAGAAGTGGAACAATATGAGACGTGATTGTTATTCGAATCCCAACCAATGAATCAAAATAAATAATGCTCTGCGTTCTTCAGTTACCAACTACTTTTTTGTGTGTGTGTCTGTTCAACCTATTTTAAAGAAACTAAATCCAAGCATATTCGCACGTCAATAAACTATCAAATTATCAATAATTTCAGATAACCTTTGGGATAAAAGAGGTGTGCAAAAAAATGGAGGGAAAATGTATTTCCATAGAATATTTGACCAGAAACAACCAATTTTAAGTTCAAATCCTGGTTTTTTTTATTTTTTTATTTTTCTGGCTTTTCTTGTAAAAGCCAAGTTAACTAAATTCTAACACTAAAATTTAAGATTTCTTTACCTTGTGTTTTTTATCCTTTTTTTGTTTTTGTTTATAATTCTTTTATTTATTTATTTATTTAGTTTGAATTTACCTGATTATATTTTAAAATTAAATTAAACATTAATTGTATTAAAAAGATAATTTAAAATCAGTTCAAAACTAAATTTAGTCATATTGAAGTAATAATTTGTAAGATAAGTTTCAAGTCCTCATGTTAACCTTCTTCGTTCTTTGTTCTTTCTTAATCTCCGACAATAATATTTCTTCTTCTGTCTTCCTCTTTTTTAAACATATCATCTCTTCTTCATTTTTGGTAAAATTGATTACTGAGGCAGGAAATGTTAGTTTGAATCACTACACAAATATGTTTACTTTTTCTCCTTGAACAATAATCTGGAAAGCAATGGCTTTTCAAAGAGACAGAAATAAAAAATGAATGCAAATGAGGTTGTCTGTGATGTACATTACAAAAGAGTGATCACGATATCACCAAACAGTCCTTTCTTTAAGTCCTTTTAGATGATCTGAATAAGAAAGGATAGGACATCATTGTATGTACATCTATCACGACATTAGTAATGGCTTTTGTGAATATTTAAGTTACATAAAGTTATCATTAGTAAAAGAAAAATAATTAAACAAGAGCAAATAACCAATGAGGAATATAAATAAATTTGTATTATTCAGTGAGATTATCCCTCGTGACGAGACGAAGCTTATATCTTCACCAATAGGAAGTATCGTGGGTGTGATGTGTACTTTGGGCGCGTCACACAAATACGGAAGAAACGCTTGAGGTGACAAGGTAGGAGGTCAAGGCTTCAAGTGTCATCTTTCTTTTCCTTCTACAACTCCTAGTTCCACTGCTCTGATTTCAACCTTTGCCTCTAGCATCGTCCATAAACATTTGACTGCTTTGAAACCGCCCATTACTTCCTGGAACCAACCTCTGACCTTTGGCTAATCTCTCCACAAATTCAATAATAATTTTTAAAGTTATTACATTATTCCTGTCAATATGTTTCCATTTCACGTTTTTTTCTTTCTAATTTATTCTAATGGCCAGAGTTGGCCGCACTAATAAAGACTTGAGAAAGAAAGATGTAATTGGCGCCAACTTTCCAGTACTTCTTGGTAGAATCCAACAACAATTGTAATACAACGACAATAATAGTTTAAATTTACCAAAAAAAACTTTCAGCTTTTTCAATATACTTAGCATTTATTTATGGTGGTAATGGCGATAGTAGTCGTGTACTGGCAGTTTGGGCTCTTTTTGGGTTCAATTGTTATACAAATCAACAGGGATATCTCATTTAGTATGATTTATCTAATATTAAAATCTTTCCTTTCTAAGATATTTTTTAAGAAAAGTTGATTATTGATGTTTAACAATAATTATTTGGCAGTCTTTGTTCTTAACTCTTCAACTATTAGTTCCATGTGATCAAAATCAAAATCCATTAAGAGGATCTACCTTTTAACAATCTAAAGTTACATCAAAAATTACAGCATAATCCACAACTTTGCAGGTTGCCAGAGGTCCAAAATCTCTGTTAATACATCACGCTTCTCTTTATTCGGAAGTTATATATTAAAATAGATTACAGTTACTCACGTAGGCTTTCTTCACGGTAGGGTTTCTAACAGCTGCTTTGAATAGAGTCTTCGAAGTATCCTATAGAGAAGAAGGAAATGTAATATTTGAATTCAAACCTGCATTAATCATTGAATCACCGAAATTCAAAGTATTGTTATTTTTCCTGTGACATTTACTCGTAGATAGTTTACAATACTGTAAAACAGGGTTACTTGGACCCTGAAGGGTGACTTGAATCCAAATTACAAATATGTTTAAATCACTACCACAACTCAACAATTGGTTATTTGTTGTAAATAAAATGTTTATTTCGCTAGGTACCAGCATATACAAAGCCAGGAGCCAGAACTGGTTCCAAATTAAATAATGGGCATATAAATTTGGGTTCAAGTGACCCTGCAGGGTCCAAGTAACCATGTTTTACGGTATGGTATTTAAAATTTAATAAAATAAAATAAAAGTATAAAAATATCCAAAATTTCTTATTCTACAACCCATTTAAATTCATTTGTATGACTATAGTCGATTAAAAGAAAGTTTTGTATATTATTTGAAAAATAGGGCTCAGTATAATTCTATTTTGTAATAAATACTGTTGTTGCTAGAGGAAATGTAAAATGCATTTGGTAGATATAACATCCTCAATTGCTATTTCCGGTGCTTTATCTCCAGCTGACCTTTATTTTTTTGCACTCACAAGAAATAAGCTCAAACGGAATTGAGCTAGTTTCGTTTTCACTTTAAACAACCTCGTGATTTTGACTCAACCCTATCATCTGATCTATTGGAGATTCTTGCTTGTTTGATTTGACAAGATTCCAAAGATACGCTGAGACAGTTTCAGTATCATTAGAAGAAAGTGACTTCATATTCAACATACAAATAACATCTGTATTTTTCTTTTAATTATTTCCAAAGAACTTCTTATATGTAAATGAAAATCCATGTAAATTATAAGCATTGTTATTGACTTTAAATAAACAAATAAATTTCAGATCGAGAGCATTATTGAACAAAAAGCTCTAAATATATAAATGTGGGAATTAATAATTAAAAAGAAAAAGAAAATGATTTTTGTTAATTTCGAGTTAAAACCAGAAGCGTAGCTGGGGGGGGGGGGGGAGAACAGTAGAGAAAGGGATGCAAAAGTGTAGATGGCTTGAGTGACACTACAACTATTTTTGCTTTTTTTTTTCCTCTTTTGGTTGGAAGATATGCTTTTGCGTTTTTTTGTTTTTTTCCCCTGTCTGTCTAATCATTTCCCATATATATATATATATATAAAGCATTTTGTTCTATGATGCCAGATTAACCATTTTCACCCACAGTCTGGTATTAAATATTCGATCGAGTTAAATAATTTTTGAATATGATGGAATTTAACCAGACGTAATTCGTTCTTTGATTAATTAAACCAAATAAATAAAACTTTCATTAAATAATAATTTCAAAACAAACCGAAACAAAACATTTCTGAAGATAATTATTCACAAGTTATAATTAAAAAAAAAAGTCATCAAAAATTTTTTAAACTTAAAATTTTTAAAGTTTAAAAAAAGTTTGGTTTTTTCTCAAAACATTTCATCGAAATATATGTATACAAAACATTGCTATTTCAAATAATAATTATATGCTCCATTTAATCCGATGCGTCATATTTCTCTCTTTTTTTATTTTTTGTTTTTCGTATTAAAATTAATATCTATTGAAGTGTGGAATAATAACTTACCTGCCTCTGTCTCTTGTTAAATCCATGAACGAATTCTTTGGTTCCTTCGTCTGACGAACTCAGAGCAACTAAGGGCCAGTCCATTCGTCATCTCACAGGGAGGAAAGCACAACTACTTTATTTAATTACCCATTGAGACCAACTTAATTGAACAAGGGACGCTGCCGTGCATTTCTCTTTTTTTTTTTCTGTCTCTTATACATTCTTTTTTTCTTTTATCTATTGTTCTTTAAATAGTTTGTTTAGTTAAATTGAAAGTTTTTGTTCCGTTATTATTATTCGTAATAACTAACTATAAACTCCAATTACAACTGCTAATAAACCGAAAAGTTTATTAGAGAAAAGTTATTAGAGAAATAATTCTTAATAATTTTCAAAAGCAAAATATTCAATTTAGGACTTTCTGTTGCTAAGTACGGTTATTGAAGGCAATTCCTAGGAGTACGATGCTATATCCATCTCACAGCATGGAGCTAGGAAAACAAGCCATTTTGAGGAATGAGTGGAGACCAAATTGATTGTGTTTGTTTTACGTTAAGCCATAAATAAGCACCGCACCAATTTTAAGAAAAACCGTCTAACCGTTTTAGCGTGATGCACGTACAAACATAAAAACAAAAAAGTAAAATGTTAAAGTTGATAAGTAAGAATTTATTTTTTATGATTTTTGAAAGCAAAAAAAAATCATAATTCCTGTTATTACTAGAAAGAATGAATCTATTAATTCGAAACCCAAAACAATAAAAATTATTTAATATTTCGCAACGACTGTCTTCACTGCTTTTTTTCAAAGTCCATCCAGACTAAAAAAAAAAAAGATAATGGAATTCTTTCTTCAGTCACAAGAGAGACTTCGTGCAATAACTTAATGGTCTGTTTTTTTTTTTTTATCCCCTCCAGTCGATTTTGTAGGATCATCCTTAGGCTAAACCAAATTATTAACTTTCTTACTTCCGCTTGTAATTGAGCGTTCTTTAGTGATTTTTTTTTTCCCAAACGTCTTTACCTCCCTAGAAGTATTTTTAAATAAAAATAAAAATAGAATCCTTAAATGTTATGTTGTTAATTTGTCTTTATTTTAATACTTCTACTAGACGGCTGCCCGTCCCTTCGCTCCGTAAGCCTCGTATATGTAACTTGATTGTAGTTAATGAAAGCCAACATTGTATTTATTCAAAACAAACACACACACACACACACACAAAAATACATGATATCAAGTAAACTACAAACTAAAACTTACAACTAAAACGAAAAATAAATTAGAAGTTTACATTCTAACAAATATATGCAATACAATATTTACAATTCTAAATAATTTCTTTATATATAACGATTTTGGTTTTACATTTTTAAATATCTTCCTTATCTAAAAGAATTCTGATGAGTTGACCAAGCAACAAAACTCCTGTTGCCTGGCAACGCTTCCATTGTTGCGGACGTACTCACGCACATGCACATGCGCAGTTGTTTTAATAATAGAGATTCGTGAAAACAAAACACAGAAAAAGTACCCGTACTGTAAATATCTGCTGAATATACAAATAAATTTTCTATTACAGAAAATTATTAAATCAGCAAATATGCAAAATATGTAATAAAATCAGAGTAATTTCAATCATATCAAAATCCAGGCAAAGCTGTAATATTACACTGTTAAATTCAAAAGAGATTGAAAAAAATGCATTAGTAGACATTGTTATACGTCGAATAATTTTTTTGCTTCTAATTTGTTTTCTATGTGAAATTTTGTCATTTTGATGTGCAAATATGTCTAAAGGTTTCACATGGAAAGATTTTCCAATTCAAAAGTTAGATTAGCTCTTGTTCTAAACATGCATGTTAAGTTTTAAGAAGATCCATTCTTTGGTTATTGCAGGGATACTCATAAAGATATATTGATTTTTCTAACTTGCTTTAAGAAGATGGGCTAAATAGGAACAAAAAGAATTTTTGATGGAAAAATTTGCCTCAGTTAATTCACTTGATAATGAGTGAATCTTAAATGTCAATGATACAGACTTCTAACAGTAATTGAACTATTCGAAACGCACTAACGATTAATTATTAACGAATTATTAATGAACTTTAATAAACGATTAAGACTACAGCTTAAATAACTACAGTTGAAACAACGGCTATTAAAAAGGTCATTAAAATAATTTGATGCAATCATAAAAAGATTGTCATAACAATTATGATTTAGAATGTATGAGAACAGTTACTGATAGCTTTATTAAATAGCTTTTTAATTAGACTTTAACGAATAGCTTTTCTCCTAACAGTTACTCATAGTACACTCGACAACATCATATTACTCTATTCGTTGATTAATTATAAGCGCAAGTAAGGAGTCATTTCTGTAATATTATTCTGCAAATGGATTAGTTACACTTAATTTATTCTTACATGTATTCTTTTTTTTTTACGATTGTATGAAGGTGTTATTAACTTCAACGAAAATTGAAATAATAATATAGGAATCAAAAACACTCTTTCATTTTTTTGTATTAATATAATATAATGAACTGCCATTGATGTTTTTAGTCTAGTTTTTAAGGAAAAGAAGGCTTACAAAATCATCGTGTCTTCATGTATGTTTAACTTATTCATCTTCTAATAACTTTTGAATTAGTGAATGACTTTCTTGATTTCGACATGTGTATCAGTGGATAAGAAATTATCTTCCTATTATAGATGAAAAATAGCTTCTGAAAAATAAATTTAAAGGAATGGAATAAATGTAGTAGATCCTAATAATGATGATTTTACTGACAGGAGGCTATATATGTTCTTATTTGCCCGTCAACATTAAGTGATTTTTTTATTCCAATTTCTTACATTTTATTTCACGTTTTTATTAATCATAATTTCCAAATTTTAAATACATTTAGTATATCTTTTATTCGAATATTAGACGTTCTTATTTTAATATATTTAAATAAGAAACCATTTGACTCATCTTAAATCAGTTAAATAAAATAAAATTTCATGGATGGGTAAGATCACTTTATTATAATGGCACATTTGATACTAATAGTTCTTATTCACGGAAATTAAATAGAAATATTAAGTATTTACACTGCTTATTTATGTACAGTATATTTACAGTTACAGTACACATACGTTTTCTAGATAATGTTAAAGTAGGGTCAGTCCATATGAACCATATGGACCATATGAAGTGGTCCAGCACTGGTTGCTTGACAGTTTTGAAAAACAATTATTTTTTGTGTGCTGTTACCCCTATGTTTGGATAGTTCAAAAGCAACAATATTAAATTTTTAGGCAAAGTGGTTTCAACATGGCAGCCATTTTGAGCTCAAAATTTATTAAGTAGAAATGATTTTAAGAGAAAAGTGTATAAAATTAAAATTGTAGCCTATAATATGCTTAAGGTCACAGTTTTTATTTCATGGTTCTAGGGTATACCAAATCTGAAATATCAAAGTTACTGCAAACGCTTAAAAAGGGTAAAAATGGCATGCGTCGCAGTACAAAAATGGCTGCCATGTTGAAACCACTTTGCCTAAAAAATTAATAATGTTGCTTTTGAACTGTCCAAACATAGGGGTAACAGCACACAAAAAAATAATTATTTTTGAAAGTGGTCAGGCAACCAATAACTTTTTTTTTTGGATCACTTGATATGGATTGACTCAGTAGTAGATAACTCAGGATCTATGTCAATTTTTTTTTTTATTTTTTTTTTTATTTTTTTTTATTATTAATTAATGTCAAGGTTAATCTGGTAAACATAC
>JAFIDM010012231.1:145342994-145402185 GCA_023159025.1 Thereuonema tuberculata
CTTCCTCTTATATTTATGTCTACATGTAAAAGGCTCTGCAACAAGATTTCAGTTTATTTGAAAATATCACATCAGATCAAAGAGACTAATCAGCGCAAATTCTAAAGAAAAGAAAAACCGCTCGTCCAAAATGAAAAATGGTGAAATCACGGGATTGACTTGTCTGAAGTAATAAGCTTTATTCTATTTCTCTTGTCAGTTGTTCAGTAAAATTTAGTATCATTTGTTCAAACCAAGTTATTCTATTGCAACATCATTTTGATCTTGTACATATGCAACAAACTATCAGAGGACCACAAAAGTAAGTCACACAATGGGCTGCATAGATGAAATTTGCAATAAAACTATTATTAACCAGAATTTAGATTGAAACAATTAATAGATTTCTTGATTTTTTTTTTTGGCCTAACTCGACTCGGAGATTCGACAAATGGTAATTTTAAAATATAACATCTGTATCTTCTATAAGAAATAGAGGCTCCCGCGATCAGCAGAATAATAAAATGAAATGGAAGTTAAAGAGTCAGAAAAACGCTCAAAAAATTGTAACTTTTTAAGGAATTTGAAGTTTATGAACCATTAAGATTAAGATTATTAGTCGCAGAGCGTAATTACGAATGGAACGTGCAGGATTGCAGATTATTATATTTAATCAGATATTCAAAATGAATTCATTGAAAGTTTAATGAAATAAAATTATTGAATGTATTTGAAGCAGAAAAAAAAATCGTATTCCACGGATAGTCTGAATCTGGCAGTTTTTTGAAGGATATGATTGAATGGAATTTTCATTTACACTATCATCACATCTAGATCTTTCTAGATCTCCTAATACCATAGGTTCAAAGCTGCAGCCAGTGATTCCCCATCCAATATTTTTCACAGATGTCTTTTAACCTACCCTCGAGCGAAAAGAAAGTTATGTGATAATGTGTCTGCATGTATACATCTTTTCCAATAAACACTCAACATATCTTCATGAAATTTGACATGTTTATGGACCTGAGAGCTATCTCTCTCTCTTATATGAAAAGGATTTCCTTTTAGATAAAAGTAATGTGGCAATGAGTTGAAATCGTGAGATGACTTAAATTGTTATCCACTTACAACAATGGCAGTTTGATATAGTGCAGTAAGTTTATAATAATCATTAACATTTTACAACGAAAAACCAACATGATTGACAATCATATAAGAGTGAATAAGAATCCTAGGAATTATTGTATATTTTTAAAATTGTTTCTGAGTAATTAGACTCTTGGCTTCTTGATGATAACCCCAAAAACCTATTATTAACTATTGAAGAATTTGAAGTGTTCAAATTGATGCACTAATTAACGAACTGTAATCACCATATATTAACAAAGATATACTAAGCGTAATTAACTTAATACAAGTTTGTTAGTGGGGCGTTACAGTTAATGCTATTAATAATCGATTCCGGTTATTTCAGGACCTCTGTTATTGAAAAAACTGCACTGTGTAAATTATTCATCTATGAATATAAAAATAAGTCTATGTTGTTTATTATTGCAATTCCTTATTTTGAATTTACATGCTATTATTGTACAATCCAATAATTTAAGTTTCGATTTCATTATTAATTTATTTTTTTTATTCATGTTTTGAGTAACTGATTATGACTTGAACTTCCAGAAATGATTAAATGCTATGATAATGTCCTTATGTTACAAAAATACATTGGTAATGGCAAGTATAATAGACAACAGCTCTGGGCGATTTGAAAATGTAATGAAGATGCTTTATCACAGAAAGCTGCTTCTTTTTTTTTATTTCGTGAAACTTCGTTTCTTGAAAAGATTGAAGTGACGTAACGCGGAGTAATACTTACTTCATGATGGACTAATGGGCAAAGCATTAGCTTGTAAGACACAAGATGTTGGATCGATTCCCCAAATTAGCAAAAAAAAAGTTTTTTTTTTTAATTTTTATTCAGTTTTTTTTTTATTTAATTTTATTGTCTTTTTATGTACTTTTTTCCTTTTTGCTTTATTTTTTACTTTTTAATTATTTTGTCTTTTTATTTACTTTTTTTTCTTTTTTTCTTTAATTTTTATTTCAATTCTGTTTGTTTATTTTTTTTTTCATTGTATTTGTTAAGTTTTGTATTCGTTTTTGATTTGTTTTAGCTTTTTAATCAGTGTTCGCTAGTAGACAATGGGGAGCTGATACAATAACCTTGAGAACATTTTACTTAGCTTTTGTAAGAACTAAATTAACTTATTGCAATGAGGTTTGGGGAGCCGCTGCAAAAACTCATATTAATAAATTACAATTAATCCAATCAGCAGTCTTAAGAATCTCTTTAGGTTGTCCAAAAACTAATCCTATTTCTGCTATGGAAATTGAATTAGCAATAGAACCCATTGACCTACTCCTTGAGAAACAGGCATGGGAGAAATATCTAAAAAATTTATCACTCCCTAAAAATCATCCATTACATACATTAATAGAAACAACAATACCTCAATCATATATAAAAAAGGTTCGATTGCTCTCTGTTATTATGCCTTCTAATAATCCAGAGGAGATACCAATTTGCGGAATACCTCCATGGAAGAAAGTTGATATTGAAATACAAGTAAATTTTCCTTCCAATATAATAAGAACAAACCTTGAAGAAGAACTCCGTCAACAGTCTCTGGAACTAATATACAATAAGTACTCTCAGTCTGTAAAAATTTATACAGATGGATCAGTTGACCTTGAACATAGTAAGTCAGGAGCAGGATATTATAATCACTTTACCAATGAAGAGTACTATGTCCCAGCTAATGCAGCTTCTAGTACAGATGCAGTTATTGGCAATAAATGCTGCTTTAGTAACTGTTTACATCTTCAGGAAGGCAAATTCTATATAATCAGATTCGAAAAGTGCCTTATATATTATAGAAAAGCAAGAACCAGACCATTACTGGTTCAGAATTAAAGAAATAGTAGTCTAACTCTGCTCAATGATCTTATTAATAAAGGGAAACAAGTACAGTTCCAGTGGGCCCCCTCCCATTGTGGAATTGATGATAATGAAGTAGCAGATAGAATAGCCAAACAAGCAGCAAATATGAGTCCCACCTTTTTCCCACAATATTCTCTTAAGAAATGTACAAGCACTGCCAGAACTGTTATAAAAGAAAAATGGATTCATTGTTGGACAAGAGAAACAAAAGGAAGGAATTTATATTCTATACAAAAAGAACCAAATGATCTGGAAATATATCGAGATATCACTAGATCCACTGCCACATTTGCAGCAAGAGCAAGAATAGGACATATAGTAACCCAAGTCTATCTCTATCGATTCAATCTAAGTGAGTCTCCCCTCTGTCTGTGTTGCAGAATGGAAGAAGAAACCTTGTTAGAACACATCCTTCTGAAGTGTACCACGCCATGCTCCTCAAGACAGACCCTTCTTTCAGCATTAGAAAGCCCTTTTAAATTATAAGACGTCCAAAGAAATAAACGTTTTTGGATTCTAGCAGCAATGACATACTATGGACATCGGAGTCAACAACTCTGGACGTCCGTAAGAAGAAGAAGAAGAAGAAGAAGAAGAAGAAGATCTTGCTCATACCATCATAAGAATCAGAGTTTAGATTAATGACTATTGGTTGTTCTTCACTGTCTATCAAGCAGTTCAGATTCCAAAATTCATCTTCTAATTTGATGGTATGTCCTACAAAACTCTTCCAAATTTCTACTTCCATTTTCAAAATGTCTCTTCAAATAAACACTAAGAAATATGGAGCCAAGGAATTATATCTTCACTGTCACACAATCGTGAATTTTAGCCGAAACTAATACGAAAATCAAACAATTTTAACCTTCTATATGATGGGGTACTGCGGGAAATACTTTGCTACTCCAGATCGTCAGCAGTTTCTTCAGTACACTTCCTACGATTGATATTTCATTTTGAAAAAATATTTTATGCATCTTATCTCTGATTGCAGTGCATAGAAGTGAATCATAAATTTTATCAGAATATGATGTATTTGCTTTGAGAGGCCTCTTCTTGCCTGGTGTGAGTAAAATTCCCTCCTTTTGAAATTCTTCAAAAGGAGATTTCTTAATGGGATAAAAAGACCACCAATATTCCTGTCAAAAGTATTGTTTTTTCATTAACATTCATGTGCTGCTCCAATTCACTTAACTTTGAATAAACATTTAAAATTATTTGTTTCGCACTGCTGTGTATCGATTGACCTTTACAATTACTTTTGAAATATTTATAAGGAGACGAGTGCCATGCACTGGAGGCTGCAATGTTGAAATGAGACCCTCAACAACATTAACCAATCGCATGCTCCCTTGCTGTGTGATCGAAAATAAACAAATCTAATAACTTGTACAGTTACATTTTCTGTCTCTTAAAATATTGAATGTTTTCAAACCAACAATAATCTTCTAAATTCAGAATGAAATAACAAGAACATAAAAAAGAACGCCGGAACTATATTCTTCGCTGCAGAATAATGCGTTACGCGGTTCTCTGACGTCACTTCAATCTTTACCGAGGCCAACGAGAAATGACAGGCCGAGGCACTGAAAAATCACGTGATCAATCGGGTTCTACCTCCAAGAAGCTGGGTTAAGCACATGTATAACGGTTCTCTATAGTGGTCTTGTTAAAGTCTGTTAAAATAAGTTATTTTTAACGTTCAAGCAATCTATTTCATCAACCCTGGAATATATTGGATTTGCTGAACATATAAAAGACAATTTGGTAGCAATTTATATACCGTTAGTTAGTTTTGAGCGATACTTTCGTTGTGCAGAAATTCCGTTAGGCCTAATCCAATTCGCTGTGTTATGGTTCAAACGAAGACTGCACAAAGCTGAAGATAGAAAGCCTACGATTGATTCAAAAGAAGACCACATTTGCAGGTTATTCGGGTGTTTATTGAAGCAAGCAAGCGGGAAAATTAAGAGAAGTCGGAAAGTTAACAAGCGAAAGTGTGTGAAATAACTGTCATAAGAAGTCAACATGGTCTTTTAGGTGATGTGAGGTTAGTTGCATTATTATTGTAGCAGTAAACACAGTCAGCCTATTAATGGTCTTTTAGGTGATGTGAGGTTAGTGCCATTATCATTAGAGGTTAGAAGACATGGAAGAAATGAAAAAAAAATCAGAAGATTCAAGGGTTTTCAAGAAAAGGCAAAAAAGAAGACTGGAGCAAAATGGACGGAAGAAAGAATGAAACAACATGGAGAAAGAATGTAGAGTACTGGAAGAGAAGAAAGAAGGGTTACTGTCAAAAAGGTCCTTTTCAGGACCAAAAATTTATATGAAAGAGAAACCATTTTGATGATTATTTAAATAAAGAAAAAAAAAAAATTTTCCTAGATATGGAAGACACCATCAAGAAATTTGTGATTATTGTTGTATCACTGTTATTAAGAAGATATGGCAAGTACATAGATTATATTTCCTCATTTATTTTCATGAATTATTTGATATTAACGTAACAAAAATAAAACGTTCTCGTGCGTACTGAAAAAGAATTCTTTAACTAGACCTGTACTGGAATCACATTCAATTGTAAAGGAGAAAGGTAAGTTACTGTTAAGAAATCTCAGTATATAATATATTGATTTGTGTATGCATATAAAATATAATTTTTGAAAAGTAGATTTCGTGTAATTGCTGTTCAGTGGTTTAAAATTAGAAGAAAAATAATACTAAATAAATAACAGTAATTTGAATAAATATTTTACGTGCACTGTGTTTCGTTGAAATCATTACTAAAATGATGCTTCCAAAATCAACATGCTATTATTATTATTATTATCATTATTATTATTATTATTATTATTATTATTATTATTACTATTTTTTATAAAGATATTGTTATATCTATGAACATCATGCTCTTAACAAAATGATTAATATTGTTTCATATCCATAGCAAGAAAAGTAATGCAATTTACTGGACTTAATTATGTTTCTTATAGACCTACAACATATTTTAATTTTTTTTTTTTGAAATTCACTAAAAAAGTTTAGAACTATAACTTAAAAATTTTAAACTGAAACTAGTCGGCTACCCGTCGCTTCGCTCCGGAAGCCTCGCGTATGTAAAGGAAAACAATTTGTTATTTATTAAAAAAAACACACACAAATTACATCAAGTAAAATAAAACTAAAATTTTTTTTAAGTTTTTTTTTATTTTAATTTTTGATGTATATATTCTCTTAATTCACGACTGCTTTTAGAATCAGCGTGTGAATCATATATCTGTGATACATTTTTATATTTTATAGAGATTAGAATGTAATCCCTGTGGTCTAATGCCTAAGACGTCTAACTTCGGAGCAGAAGGTTGCATGTTGGATTCCAGTAGATAACTTGTAGAAATTATTTCTATTTTTGTGAATTACAATAATTGCACCAGACCGACAGAGAAATAAAAGATTTTCGAAATATAGATACAATTTTCAGTCGCTTTTGAGCTACAAATAGTGAGCTTTCAGTATTCTACTTAATAGAAATAGTGCTTCTTTCTTTCTTGAGTCTCTTTTTTTTATTTCCATTGATACTTTACAGTGGTTTTTGAGTTAGAAATAGTGATTGTTTTTGAGTAACAAATAGCAATTTTTCAGTATTCTACCTAATAGAAATAGTGATTATTTTTTTTTCTGTTCTTTTTTATCCAATTCCAATTGATACTTTTCAGTGGTTTTTGAGTTACAAATAGTGAAAATTATCTATATCTATTAGCTAGGCCATCAGATTGTTCGATATAGATATTTGAAGAAGAGATTTCAGATGGACGTTAGTTGATATAGATGATAAATGAAGATCATAGCTTGTATACGAAATTCTTCGCAACAAATTGAATGTGAGTATTCTTTAGAGTGAAGATAACCAAATTCTGTTGAATTGTGACTCAAAGACCTAAAGTTGTATGTGAGTTAAGATAACGTTTTCCAATTATATGGCAACTTTATTTAGAGTTTGTCCTTGAGCTTTATTGATAAATATCGCATAAGAAGGTCTGATCGGAAATTGTTTTCTTGTGAAAGTGAATGGAAGTAGATTACCGCATGGTTCCATAGACATCCTATGGATGAAAACAAAATCTCCTTTGTGAGTTCTGTTATAATTTCGGTTTCTATGAGATCATTATCGAATGAACAGCATTTAAGTTGAGTTCCTTTGCAGTATGCAAACTTGGGATTGATGTTTCGCAACAAAATTATTGGAGATCCAATCTTCAATGACAAACGATGTTGAGGAATTCCGCTGAGATTCAATGCGTTCAGACACTCGGGCATATAGAGATGTTCGTGTGTGAATTATCAGAAGTGTCAATTTTATTCGCACTTGTATTGTATGCTCTATAGTCTCTCCTTGTATTATTAGACTTATCATTCGATTGATGTTATCGACACTCTCGTTCATCTCGTTTATCCAATTCCAATAGATACTTTTCAGTGGTTTTTAAGTTACAAATACTGATTTCTCAGTATTCTACCTAATGACGTACTGCTTCTTTCTTTTTTGACTTTCTTTTTAATTACAATTGCTACTTTTCAGTCAAAGTCAGTTCAGTTTTGACAGATAAGTCAAAAAAGCAATATAAAGAGAGTTGTAGTTCCCATGGCCTAATGGGTAAGATGTCTGACTTCGGATCAGAAGGTTGCAGGTTCGATTCCTGTCGCGGATGTTTCATTGAAAAAATTCTTTCTATTTTTCATTATCACAGAAAACTGCGCCGGACAGACACACAGACAGACAGACAGAGAAATAAAAGATTTTAGTAATATACATTGTTACTTTTCAGTCAAAGTCAGTTCAGTTTTGACAGATAAGTCAAAAAAGCAATGTAAAGAGAGTTGTAGTTCCCATGGCCTAATGGGTAAGATGTCTGACTTCGGATCAGAAGGTTGCAGGTTCGATTCCTGTCGCGGATGTTTCATTGAAAAAATTCTTTCTATTTTTCATTCTCACAGAAAACTGCGCCGGACAGACACACAGACAGACAGACAGACAGAGAAATAAAAGATTTTAGTAATATAGATTCTCAACATATTTTACATGAATATATACATAAGTTGCATCTGTATGTAATAATTTGTTAGTGAATATGAGCAGGATGAATTTAGCAGTAAGTTATCTTTTCTATATTTTAATAATATAAATATTTTAAATAATTTTTTTTTTAAATAATAAAATTTATGTTTTTAAAATGTATTTAAAAAAAAAATAACTAAATAATTACTAAAATAAAACGAATCGTTTGGCCTTTTCAAGTTTTATTAAATAAAAATAATAATATGGATTAACTCTATTTAGAGTTACTTACTAGATAAGTAAAATTTATAAAAATCAATTGAAAACTATTTTAGTCTAAGTTTCATATTTTTAATTAGCTTAATCAAAAAGACACAGTGTGTTTAGTGTGACTGAGTCTGAAGCTTCAAGGCAATGAAATTCTTTCGGACCCGATTGGTCATGTGACTCAAAAAAATGAAGTCAGCGCCTCGGCCTGTCATTTCTCGATGGCCTCGAATCTTTACAAGAAACCGACTTCTAAATCATTGCAAATAAAGTTAAACCAATGATTGATAATTGGAATTTTTGTTCTCAAAATATTTTCTCTGTAATAAAAAAAAAAGTAAATTCATTTTGAAGATGAGCGTTAAGTATCGTATGGAATTCCTTGTTTTAAAAACGAATTAGAAGGGTTTTTTTTTTTGCATTCTTCTCATGTGTCATTCAAAGCATTCACATAATAAAACTAAAGGGATAAACTGCGCAGCATAAATCAAGTCATCCTATGCCATTTTTGAGATGGCTTCTGATTAAAAAGATTACACTCAGAATGATAGAGGAAGCTACCATCAATTCTCGACTTTGTTAATTTGTGGATCATTTTAAAAGACAAGGTTGCAGAAAACAGCCATCAAATTCCAAGCTTTGATTGAAGCAATAAAGTACGTATGGTGCAAAGAAATTTCAAGTGATTACTACAAATCCCTAATGGACAACATGCCAAATCGTATTCTGTCCGTTATAAAAACAAAATACAGTACAAAGTACTGATATCAGTCGTTTTTGGTTAGGAAGAATGAACGTATTTATCTGTAGTGTCTGAGCTCAGAATATTAATTACTTGTATCTAACACTGTTAAAACTGTTAATTTTCAATAAAATGACAGGTAGTCTTAAACTTTTGGAAATGACTGTAAATACTATTAATCACCTTTCTACTTCTCCGTCTCACATTTACCAAATAAATTTCTCAGGATGACATTGTCCTCTTTATCAGACTCTTTCATACTACCGTTAACTGAACGGTGTTTTTAAAAATACAACAAAACTTTCTACAAAAAATAACTTGTGCTTGTAATCTACAACTTAAATAATAATACTTTTCTTTGATTTTTACAAGAATCTTACCTAATGTAATTATTTTTTAAAATAATTGAAAAACTGCGTTTGTATAAAAGTGTAAAAGTATATGTAACAGCGCAGACCTATGGCTCTGTGACTATGAGTCCGTAAATCTCAATTTTAACACAAAAACAGAATGGTATCCTCTTCGTTAACAGATTATTTTATCAGTACATCTTGTATGAATTCTTTGAATATAAGAATTTACTAATACTTTTTCATAAAATTCATAGAATATAAATGTTGGCATTCTTACCAACTTCCCCGTCATAATAATTTATTCCTCAATGCGATCAAAAGAGTTGTTTTTCATTAGCAGTCATGAACTGTTCTAATTCACTTAACTTTGAATAAACATTTAAAATTATTTGTTTCGCAGTGCTATGAATCGATTGGCCTTTACAATTACTTTTGAAATATTTATGAGGAGACGCGTGCCATGCACTGCAGGCTGCCATGTTGAAATGAGACCCTCAACAACATTAACCAATCGCCCACTCCCTTGCTATGTGATAGAAAATAAACAAATAATAATTATATTTCAGATATCAGGTTGAACAATTAGATAAAGTTTTTAATAAAACCATATCAATTTCGATTTTTAAATAAAATTTAAAACAAAATTTAAATGAAAATTTTTGTTGGCAGTCAACCTGAAATTCGTTACATCTTCGATCGATTTATAGAATATTTTAAGTAATTGAAATATTACTGACATTCTCAACATCGCATAAAGTGCTTTTGTTTCCAAAATCGAATTGTTGACTTTAAATTTTTCCATAAATAAATATATTTAAAAATAAAAATAACAAAAGCAGATCGGAAACTTGGTCAAGTTTTTCTGAATCAATATAATGCAGGGTAGGTAACGTGTTTTTTTTTTTTTAAAACAAACAACCAAAACGGGGCCAAAACACTGTTCTTGTTGCTATTTTTGGTCTATTTTCAAAAGGAACATTAGATTTTTGTAAAATCAATATATCTATACACCTATATATATATATATATATATATATATATATATAATATATACACCTATGTGTGCTGCCACACCTCATTGTCAAACTTTCCGTATATCTTGGTTTAACAAAATTTAATTTAATTAATATATATATATATATATATATATATATAAACAGGGTGATTCAAAATTCGCTGCACAGACTGTAAAGGTAGGTGAGGAATACAAAAACAAACTGTATTCATAGTGAAACGACGTATGTCCACAAACGCCATCTGAATATGCTAGAGGGCGCTGTTTGGCAGCACATTTGTTGGGCAGCGTTAGCCATCGTCATTTGAAATGTTGACTTTGTACCTCAAAGGTATCGTTTACGAGGCCCCCGCGAAAGGCCTCGCACTTTTACACTTGAACGGCAATCCATACATTGACGTTGTGAGGTGTGTATTACTGTTGGTGGAAGGAACTTGAGCACTACGAACCTGAAAGTGTACATCTTACTGTCATATTCTAAATATAGGGCTAATAAACATGTTGTCTACCTTAATTGTTGTATTTTATTTCTGAAAATTAGTATACCTTCTAGCACATTCGGATGGCGTTTACGGACATACATTCCACTATGAATACGGTTTGTTTTTGTATTCTTGATCTATCTTTAAAGTTTGTATAGAGAATTTTGAATCACCCTGCATATATATAAGGTAGGTGATCCAAAGGTGGCCATCTGCTTATGTAATATAGTAATACACAAAATAGTCGGTATATGGCATCTGCTACTTGATAGCTGTCGAACTCTAGCGCTGGTTACTGAAAACTAAGCCATTTCGACGAGACGTCGGCCATTACTGAGAATACATTTGTTTTTGAGCATCGTTGTTCTTACTTTCCGGTAAGTAATAAATTAAATTTAATCGTGTAAAGTTTTATTAAAGTTTATTTTATTAAAGTTCGGTCACAACTCATTCAAGACGTATTATCACAGTTTAAGAATTTCATGGTAATGAGATTGTCTATTTGTGAAAACAATGTGCTGAGATGTGTACACAAGGTGGCCCGCCAAGCTGACCACCTTGGGAACGGACAAAATAATTGACATGAGACTGTGCACCTAATGTTTAAGATATGTCCACGAGGAGTGTGAAGAACTTACAAAAGGTGACAAAATCAAAGATTTCAAGTGTACTTTTTGCATTGACTCAGATTAAAAGACTTACACAAGGCGACAGAATCAAAAATTTTAAGTGTACTTTTTGAAAGCCTTTTTCCCTCTATATTTTGTACGCATATTTAGTATTAGGACTTTAGGCATGTAAAACTAGCAGCTTATAAAATACTGAATTTAGTCATAAAGTGTTAAGTGTCCTTTCAATCCCTAGAAAATATAATCTATATTACTAAAATCTTTTATTTCTCTGTCTGTGTGTCTGTCCGGCGCAATTTTCTGTGAGAATGGAAAATAGAAATAATTTTTACAATGAAACATCCGCGACAGGAATCGAAACTACAACCTTCTGATCCGAAGTCAGATGTCTTATCCATTAGGCCATAGGGACTACAACTCTCTTCGTATTGTTTTTTGACTTATATCTCCTTTCTCTTCCCCCATCAATAAGGAATGTATTCAACCTTTTTTTTGAATCTCAAGATTGTTTATTTATTTCCCATCCGTCAGTTTATTTGTAATTCGAAACTGACAATTAGAACTATAATTGCCGAAACGTTGCAATATTTTAAATATTCTTACTTAACCAAATTCTATGTGATATTGAAAAATAAGTGCGTGTACACGGCAGATGTTGGAGTGAAGAAAACAGAGTCAAGAAAGAAAGAAGCACTCTTTTTTTGAGGTGGAATACCGAAAAAAATCACTATTTGTAACTTAAAAACCATCACTATTTGTAACACTAACGCCACTGAAAAGTGACAATTACAATTCAAATGAGAGTCAAAAAAGAAAGAAGCAGTACTTCTATTAGATAGAATACTGAAAAATCACTATTTGTAACTCAGAAACCATCAATATTTGGAACACAAAAGCCACTGAAAAGTGACAATTAGAATAAAAAAGAGACTCGAAAAAGAAAGAAGCAGTATTTCTATTATGTAGAATACTGAACACTATTGTAACTCGGAAACCACTGAAAAGTATCATTTGGAATAAAAAAAAGAGTCAAGAAATAAAGAAGCAGTATTTCATTAGGTAGAATACTGAAAAATCCCTATTTGTAACTCAAAAACACTAAAAAGTATCAATTGGAATAAAAAAAGAGAGTCAAGAAAGAAAGAAGCACTATTTCTATTAAGTAGAATAGTGAAAAATCACTATTTGTAACTCAAAAACCATCACTATTTCTAACTCGAAAAACACTGAAAAGTATCAATAGGAATAAAAAAAAAGAGAGTCAAGAAAGAAAGATGCACTATTTCTTTTAGGTAGAATACTGCTCAGAAGTTAGACGTCTTACAAGGGAATGGTTAGGTTTGTCAGTCCGAAACATCCCTTAAAATTTTTATCATTTATTCAGGACCTTAAGTAGTTGACGTATACCAAATTTTAGCTGCATATTTGCACTGAAAGGGGGTTAAAAAAATGCTAAAGTTACATTGTGACGTCATCACTTTTTGCAAGCCGTCACCATCTCTCGCTGTTGACCGGCGCTCTCAAGGTCATTTCAAAAGGGTAGCACGGCAGAGCAAAATACTTAATTTTAAATGATACTATTAAAAATTCCTGTTTATAAAAGAAAAGCAATAACTGAAAAGAGTAGCCACATTTGTATTTTAAAAGAATGTAATTTTACATAGATAAAAAATAAAGAATAAAAAACAAAGAAATAAAATATAAGTTTACAATTGAAAAATTGAAGAAAAACCTAAATAATGATAAATGTAATATTATTGGAATGTTATAAATATAATTACAAATAAAAATAATGACAATAAATCGAATAATAATTTAAAGAATTTAGCAAAAAATAAAGGAATAGAAAACGTTTTAATTAAAAATGGAAATTTTGGAAACATTTCAAAATCTTATTGCTGTGGAACTAACATGTTTCTAAACATTGACGTGCTAAAGTCAATTATTAAGGTATTTAAATTTTTTATATATTTTATATTCAGTATTTTATATTTATACTTTAACTCAATATTACAGATTTTGCTCTTTTTAATTTTTCAATTTTTTAATTTTTCAAATTTTAAAATTAGTTAATTTAGCTATTGTAATTTTTTAATTGGTTTCTTTTTGGTAGTTTGGTTTTAATTTAGATAATTTAGTTAATTTAGTTTTATTAATTCAATAAGTAATAAAGAGAACCCTACACGCTTTAATACTTCGTTTTTAATATTAAGTATTTAGGTTATTTTTTAATTTTGAATTTTAAACTTTAAAAAAGAGCAAAGTCTTAATAATATTGCGTTTTAGATTTCTAAATTGTTTCCAAATTTTGCCGCTGAAGACGTGGAGATAATTGGATTATATCTCCATAGAAACAGTGATTTGTTTTTTGATATTAAAGAAAATTCCAAGCATTTTTAAATTAAAATACTAGTAGACTACACACAATTTGCTTTCAATTTATCATTTAGTTGGGAAAAGCACAAAATTTTAATTAAATATAACCAAATTAATTTAAAAAAGGTTATAAATTCTGTTACGACGTTTTAATACATGTCGATAGTTATTCATAAGTGAGTCATGCCAATTAGTTTCTAATACTATTTTTGTCAACTTCCCGCCCACAAGTGATTATTCAGTGAAATATTCAATTACAAACGGTAGAATGTTTAAAATATCCATCAATATCCATACCAAGTTTTAAGAAAACTCATTCACTGGTTCCACACACACACAAACAACACCGTTTCTTTAGGAAACAACATTGAAAGAGATTGTTGTTTTGTTACGAGCATCTCAACTAACTAATGTTTAACTAACTAATAAATGAAACATTTGAAAGAAATCATTTCAAGCGCTTCTGAAAGTTGTCAAAGGATTTTAGTCGTTGCCAAAGCCTTCTATGTAGAAGAAAATGTACTAATAAACCATATACAGAATTCATTTTCTCTGAAATCATAGAAGGATGTTTTGGAGAAAAACAAAAAGTAATTAAACAAATGAGAAAGGCTCCATCCAGTTTTATTGTTAAAACAATTGATATAACACTTTGTCGTTAATAGAGGAATAGGCTATCACTCTTACAGTGTTTAATTACTTGGTTTTAAAAAGAGAGAAAGAGAGAGGAAAAAAATTGCAAGTTAAAAAAAATGTTGTTTGTTTACGGAAAGTAAGTGCTTTTTATTCTTAAAACTTATTGTCCTCAAAATGAAAGATGACCGGCGGAAGTTTGAACTGCGCAGCCCTTCCGGTAGCTGATCAATTATGTTTTCCTGTCACAATGGACGCCCGTCGTCTGTTTTCACTGAGAAAGACATGTTGATAACGCCAAATTAAAACTTCTCTCGACTATTTACCGTTATTTCAATACCAGGTGCTAACAATAAGTATTTATATAAATAAATAAATATATATTATTTATAAATACAATGCTGTTTTGCAAAGTAACAAGCCTTTACCGTAATGGCGACGTCCTGTGATAAACTCATACGGAAGTGCCTGACCAGAGCAATCGATGATACATGCGCAGATCTCACAACAACAGGGCGGCCATCATTCATTTTGAGGACAGTAATATACAATAAGTCGAATTTTAATTTTTAGTTTTCCGAAGGTTAGAATTTGGACTTATTCCGTTTTGTAATAGCAAAGCCCTATTACAATTTTAATTACCATCTGTATAGATATGTTTTTGAAGAGAATTTTGGAATGTTGACAAGATTTCTTTCTAATTTTCCTCATATAAATTAAATAACAGCAGCTACTTTTTCAGTGATTTCGTCTGTCTTCTTAATAATCGAGATTTCAACCAATAATTATTTCTTATTTTTTATTACATACATGCAGCCCTTGTTTTACGGCGGTTCAATTTACGTCGATTCAGATTTACGCCGTTTAGATTTACGCCTTCACCCACTCGGTCCACGTGGTTCCTCCTCTCCTCGCTTTTATTTCACTCAGTCATCCCACGTAGATTGTCTGTGAATGCTGTGATAAATACGTAGTAAAATTAATAGTGATAAAAGTTTTTTTTTTTAAAAAAAAAACCCTGCCCATGTCGTGTAAAAGGAATGTAACCTGACACACTTTATACTGTATGCATACAGTAATTAAGTTATTATTTATTATTTTATGTTAATTTAGTAGGCCTATAAAAGTACGTAAATATTTTACATTATTTTTAGTCGTAAAAACCTTTATTGGCATGGTTTAATTAAATAAAAACAACATATTTTTGGTTGTATTGAAAGCACATATTACATCTGTTTACATTATAAAATGGCTTCATTTTACGTCGATTCTAATTACGACGCTACTGTAGGAACGTAACACCGGCGTAAAACGAGGGTTGCTTGTATTCACAAATTCTTAAGATACGAAATCACTTAACTCAGTATCGGTTATGGAGTTTTAATTTATTTAGTTTAATTTCTTTTATATTTCTGAAAATCGTATCTAAATTAACTTCTGAGTTGACTTTAAGTAATCAAACAACAAGGAACTAATAAATAAATAAAATAAAATAAATAAATAAATAAATATATAAATAAATAAATAGGTATGCATCTATTTTTTTTTCCGGATATTGCCTTCGTATTAACCGAAATTTTAATGTTTCTACAAAAAAAGAAATTAAAATGTTGTATTGCCTGTCATTTATATATTCTTTTTTTAATTTTTGAATTGTTTTACTTTTTATTATATACATTACAATAGTTTCATTTAGGACAGTTTTAATTTAGATTTTTTTACTACTTACGAGTTTTGTAAGAAACAACGAGAATGAAAATCTTTCTATGATTAATCACTGTTAAAAAAGAAATTAAACAAAATCCACATTGAGGCTAGAAGTGAGTAAAACAAAGACCTCCCTCTCTCTCCGTTGCATTCTTGGTAAATGAATATTGAGTTTGAAGAGTCCATTCATTTTCTCAGATAAAATGAACCAACTCGAGATTCTTCGGCGTCAGATCCCGTTCAAAGGATGATCCTGTGCTTTGCAGGGGGGGAAAGTATGAGTCAGATGCTTCCACACTAACACTGGAGGAACGCCAACCGATCACTAACTGCAGCTGTTCTTCCCAATCACAGCTTTTGTCAAGATTTCGCAACACTCTAATAAAGTCTTTACCCTAACTCAAAATAAGGTTTAACTCAGGGGCGGTCTGGCATAATTGGGGGCCCTTTAAGGCTTTACCATTTCTCTGGCGAACGTAACCAGTACATGATGTACCGGGGAGGAGGCAAGAGACGACGCTAGGAGGGTGCAGGGCCCTAAGATGAATTTTGCGGGGCCCTTGACTTACTTGACAACCAAAAAAAAAAACAAAAAAAAAAGGGCAATCGGGGGTCCCCCTGGGCTGGGGGCCGTCGGCCATCGCCGACCCGCCGATCTGGCCAGACCGCCCCTGGTATAACTTCAAATTAATTCTTGATTTATTTAACATTAAAAACAGTAAATTCATGAACATCCAGAGTCGATTTAACCCTTTGCTTTCTCTCTTTCTCTCATAAAAAATAAATAGGTGAATATACATAATAGTGAAATATGTCCAATCAAACGCACTTTTGAAGATAAAGCAGATGGCATCTTTATTATCCCTCATAATAATAATAATAATAATAATAATAATAATAATAATAATAAAGTGAAAAATAAGAAACGTTTTCCATCGGTCTTCCATGGTAAATAAAAAAGTAAATTTCACACAGATTGATTGCAAAAAAGTTACGTTTGCAGATTAAACAGGATTCGATCATTTTGGAACTTATCCGAATGTTATGAAAGTTGACAATCGTAGATAAGCGGATAATTAATTATATACATGCATTAAAACTAAAAAAACAAACAAAAAAAAAAAAACTCTTATCTCTGTCTCTCGATTTCTTGTATTATATATACAGTATATATACACTCATTGCAAGTCTGCAGACTAACGATACGACCTCTCTCAAACTGCGTCGAATGCGTCGTTGTACTGAGAACTCCTAGACCTGCACTCCACTACCACACTGATTATAAAGCACACAGCGATCATATGGCGGTGTTCTGCAGATAGAGACATGCTTACCATTGGCCGTCAGGTATAGAGTACACCACGGTGAAGCTGATTTCATATGGAATGACTGCACATGTGGAATGAGTGCTATTGTCCTGTGGCCGTAATAAACTGATCCCGTAGCTGGATGGCATTGGATCGCCAGTTGCTTTGTATCTAGATACGCAAGGGTCGATCGTCTCGTGCTGTTGTGGATGAGCACCAACCTTGCTCTGATCTTCTCCAGATCTCGTGGAAGACTGTTCCGATCGCTTGGAAGTGGTTCTACAGCGGCTTATGACGCTTCGGGATCTTCCAAATTTGTCTTCTTTGTCGTCTATGTCTGTTCAGCTTCCAGTCATCCTATTGATCTCCAAGCTGCGTATTCGGAAAATCATGTTGTAGAAACATTGTAAGTGATGTTTCACCCGCAACTGCAACTTTTTGCTGAACGACAATCATTCAATGAATCCAACATTTATAGCTCATATTATATTGCAGTATCACTAACAGCAGCTGCTAATTTTCGTATTCTGATGAGTTTAATTTTTCTTGCATATGCTTATACTACATTGTTCATTAATAAAGTCATTGCACTGAGCAGGATTCTAATTAGTAGCTTTGCAAAATTTGATCCAGATTGGTTAAACAGGTGAGGAATGTATACAGAACATACACCGACATTCAATTTTATAAAAGACCTAAGTTAATGCTTTAACGGATGCCTCTGATTCGTTATTACACTCTTTAAGATCGACTAACTCACTAATAGGTATCCTGTAAGTGTTCATTTTATCTCTGTATCGAATAAATAGTTGTAGTTCTTTTTATATCAAAGATAGCTCAAAACAATTAAAAGGATTATCTCCAGCCCCGACTGGAGCTGTACCGCATTCCGTACCGTATCCATTATTTATTGGAAGACAATTACTCCAAGAAGGACCTTGCAAGGAGAAATAGCTTGATTAGTTTTACTTTTATTAAGAACTAGCAACCCAGGAAAAGTGGATTCTCCCAATGTGCTTTCTCACATTGTATCTACTGTCCGTTTTTGTTTACGAGAGCCTTCAACGCTTTTGCGCATGCGTCAGGTCTCCTTCGATTTCTTCGAAATAGGGGCGAGGAAGATGGGATGTTTACTTTTTATCAGTGTTAGTTTACTAGTAGCTGGGTTCTATTTGCGCTTTTCGGGAAAGAATTATGGAAAGAATAAATACTATTGCAAAAATGCTCCTCGTTATTTTTTTCTTAAAAGCGAAAATGTCCAAAAGAATTTCTTAGGAAAGTACCCATCTCAGCGTATCACCCCTCTGCGGAGTAAAATCGTCCCGAAGTGGTAGCGCTGCCTTTCAGAAACGGACAGTATATCAGAATTAAAATCTGTTTTTGTTATTTTCCCTGTGCAGAAGTTTGCGCCTGAAGATCACTAAAATTTGCTTAAAAAAAAAGAGTTAGAAGGAAACCATTAGCTTTTTAATGGCAAACAATGAAAATCTTAAAAATATTCATAATGAATTTGGAAATCAGTTTTCAGTTTACAAGTATTTTAATAGAATTAAAAATAGCTGGATTTAGCAATTGAATTAGTATTTAGGGATTTAATTAATCTTCAGAAAATGAAAATTACAGATTTTAGCAAATAATTGGTTTTATTCCAATTATACAATTTCTAGTTATTAAGATTTGCAGAAATCTAGAATTTTTATGTATATTGTTTTCAAGATTTCAAAAATGAAAAACAAAAAAACAAAACAAACTCGCAAAATGTTTCAAAGGAAATTTAAGCTTGAGGTTTTTTCAGGGACTTCTTGTATTTATTCATTTGCAGTTTCAAGATTTAACAGAGGAACAATGGAGAGAAAATTATTTAACTGAACCAATGTTAGAGTCGAGAATTGAAAAATTGAATACATCTCACAAAGCTGATATTTAACCCTTGTTCATTTTATTAATTCCAACAATTTCTATACAATATCATCATAAATGATTTTGTTAATTTATCAGAATTGTTTACCTTGACTAAAATTTCTTGCTAATTCCTTTCGACTGATTTCGAGAGTTAATCTGTTCTGTTACAGAAATCATTACTAATAAAAAAAACCTTTATTATTTATGGAAGACTGCTATTTATTAAAGAAAACATATATATATTTCTTTTATCAATTTCTTGTTTTTAAAATCAAATGACATCAAACCATGAAGTTCATGATTATAAGGGGAAAAAAAAGACGACTTAATTAAAAAAAATCGACATTTATTCTCATAAGTGAATCTGTGTTTAAAGAATTTCAATCAAAAAAGGTCTGCAATCCACTTCAAAATGAATTTAAATTTTACCGATTTCCTTGCCCACACTTTTGATTCTCAACAAAGATTTCTGAAAGCCGAGAAAATACTTAGATTCTTCATTAAATATACACGGGAATCTTTTCCTTTCCTCTTTCCGGCTCTGATAAATGCATTACTATCTTTCGCTAGGAACATATCGCTTCCAAATCAATACAACCTTCTTCCATTTTAAATTTTAATGTTTTGTTAATATCCCTGCGCAATGATATTCATTTTCAACTCCTATAACATCTAGCAATTATTAACCAGAAAATTACTTTATAAATTTTCTGGAGACAATAGAAATTGTTCAATAGTAAACCCCTTTCGATTTATTTTATAACAAGAAAATTCTACTGTTAAAAGTCTGTCTGAGATTTCTGCGAACCATTGTTAGATGACGACAAATGCTTTCTAGTCAGTCACTGCAACAATGAAAAATGCTGAGTTAAAATGAATGTTTTAGAATTGCAAAAATAAATCGTTATCTTTAAAATCTATTAACACTGGAGACGTAAATCTTCTGTTCTCAAAGTCATAATTAAAAGAAATTATGAAGCCACCAAATTTTACAGGAACCGTTACAGTAACTGCTTTTAGATTTCCTTGATTTCATTATTTCCTTCCTTTCTTACTGTACTACCGTGTTGTAGGTGTTATTTCCTTTCCTAACGATCAACTTCCACATTTCCTCAATATTTACATTATAGTAATTTAAATGCAGTTAATTATTTAAGTCTTGAAATGATTTGGTTTTCATCCAAATTGATATTTGTTACGTAAAATTCTTTATTATTTAAACTGGTTAGCTTATATGCTTTCTTTACGCCTAATTCAAATTCCTTTTGATCCTAGCGGGACGCAGGCCAGGGATTTGACACTTTTTCAATTATTGTGTATTTTTGGTTGAGGTTTTCTTTTTGGAGATTCCGCTTTTGGGAGCTGGAGTGGGATCCTTAAATGTTCGCTTGTCCATCGGTGGAGTTAACCTGTCATCGGTGGAGTTTGTCCGTCCCAGACTCTCCCCGATGATAGCTTGGGATGCGAATTCTTTGTTGTTTCATTTGTGCCTTCCTTGGTGATCTTTTTAACGCTTCATTAGGAACGTTAAATTCTTTATATTTGTTACATTTGTTTTCTTTGCTTGAAGATTCTAACTTACTTCTTTGTTGTTGTGTTTTCGAAAGCTAATTTCTATCCTGGAGACTCGTTTTCACAGTTGAACCATTCGGTTTCTTAAGAAGTCAATTTGTTGAAAAAAATAAGACAAATAAACTCTAAATTGTTAAGCAGTAGTAGAACAGTATTCTGTAGAGCAGAGCACTATTCATCTTTGGGAAATGATATGAAGTATATAAGATCATTTACTCTTGATACCAATGGACATGACGTACAAAGCGATAAATAAAGTGAAAAATTCTATCAAATGGACTTAATAATAAACTTTTTATTCAGTAAAAAACAAATTTGGTGGCTTGTTGAAAGTTGAGGTGGAAAGGAGAATGGACAGATCTCTCCCACCCATGTATAGCAATAAGATATGTACGTAACGCGTATATATATATATACGTATATGTTCAATAGAACATTTTTTATCATTACGACTTGTCTTAATTATTAATCCGTTCAGAGTGATTATAATGAGTGTGGGTGGCAGAGAAGCCAACCACCTACAGGGGGGGGGGTGCTTGACTATGGGTGGTTGGCTTCCCTGCATTCACACTCATTACAACCAATGATTCAAACGTCATATCGAGACGTTTATAACTCCGAACGGACTAATAATAGCGACGAGTCGTAATAATAACATATGTTCTATGTAAGGAGATCTTTCTATAGGTAAGGTAGTTTGGGGGAAGACACAAGTGGGGGGAAGTCGCAAGTTTGTTGCTAGTTCTTTCATATATCGACATATGGCAAAACTGACCCTCTGGAGTGACGAGTGGAAGCTCAGTGTGCACGTGGATTGCTTTTTTTATCTTAATTTATCTCCTTCCATCGCCGTTATTTTTGGATCTTATGAGCATTTCACCTGGTGAATATATCACTTATAATATTCCGTTGTTCATATTTAACGTTCATGAACAGATGTTTTGTTTTAAATAAGATTCAACTATGTAAGTGAGTTGCGCATTCTATTACGCACACGAGGCAAGCAGAAGCGTCCATAATCTTGCAGCCATTTGAAAATAAGCGTATGTGGCATCTTTCCCTGTATTTGGGAGAAGACGCAACATGGTTCAGAAAGAAATTAAATGAACTTTAAATTGTTAATTTATTTTATATTGTGTATATTGCTACCGTGATTTGGGTCAATAGTTTTATGGCTCAGGAATCACCGGTAGTGTTGAGTTCTTTGCAGCTACTGGAATTTACCCCTGTAGCCCACAAGCAATCCCAGAGCATGCGTTGCTATCTCTGATGGCTCCAGCAATAATACAGATCCTGCATGTCACCGTAGAGCTACACCAGCAGTTGCTTCCACCAGTGGAGCATGTGCCAATAGGCCTACACCTGCAGTTGCTTCCGCCAATAGAGCTAATGGCAGTGGACTGTCGCCATCAGTTGCCTCCACCAGCACAGAAAACGGGATTTCCTGTCTAAAAGCAATCAGCCCTATTCCTCAGTCAGGAAACCTAAACCAACAGGGCGTAAAAAACAAACAACCTAGGTCTTAACTGCACCAGAGAGAAGGGAAACTTTACAGATTTGTTTATTTCTCCATAGTTATTGTTAATTCACTGGTAATGTTAAACTGTTTGGCTTATTTTTCGTATTTGCTGTGATGCTGCATCTTACCCTATAACTGGTGGCATCTTCCCAGAATATATGGGAGAACATGCCACAATTACATGCATTTATTTAACATTAAGTTTGTTAATAGTTTGCTTACTGGGAAAGGAATTAATAAGTATACATAACCAATTAAATATTGCTTAGCATGGTGTATTGTTTTCATTATTTCATCACTTCAATTTTGAATCTCCTAACCAAAAAACCCCTTATATGTGGTGACTTCCCCCAAACTACCTTATCCTTATATATTATTTCTCAAAGGTGTTTTGTTGTCGGAAAGCCATATTTCCCTTAATACTTCATCAAAATCAATGATTGAAACGTCATTTTGAAGATTACGTTCCCCGCTAATGACGAAAAATAAACAAATTGTTTAAAATTAATGTTTTCGTTAAAAAACTTTATTTTAAAAACGTTTTTATAAAAATGTAGGCACGCTTTAACAAAAGCGACTTATTTTTCGAAAGCGAAACAGCATTTCAAATAATTCTACAGCGTCGTAAACTTGAAATATATCCTTTTTTGAATAAAAATGTACTTTAAAATGATATTTCATCGTTTATTTAATAAGAAAAGATAAAAAACAAACAAAGATTTATATTTTAATCAAAATAAACGATTTATTACAATAAAAAAACATAAAAATTTGTCAATTTCTCATATATTATTTCTCAAAGGTGTTTTTTTTATCTCCCTTAATACTTCAGCAAAATCAATGATTGCGATATCATTTTGAAGATTACGTTCATTGCTGATGACGAAAAATCAACAAATTGTTTAAAATTAATGTTTTCGTTAAAAAACTTTAATTTTAAAAACCTTTTTATAAAAATGTAGAAGGCGCCATCTATTGACAATCTGTTCATTTATTTATTTCCACATTACCATTCGGTGACTGATCAAGAAACCATACGAATTATTCGCACGGGTCAACTTTTTTATAAAAATGTAGAAGGCGCCGTCTATTGACAATCTGTTCATTTATTTATTTCCACAGATCAAGATACAATGCGAATTATTCGCACAGGTCAACCTTTTTATAAAAATGTAGAAGGCGCCATCTCTTGACAATTTGTTTATTTATTTATTTATTCCACATTTCCATTCGATGACTGATCAAGGTACGATGACTGATCAAGGTATGCGAATTATTCGCACGGGTCAACCTTTTAAATAGAAATGGAGAAGCTGCCATCTATTGACAATCTGTTCATTTATTTACTTCCACATTACCATTCGGTGGCTGATCAAGATACCACGCGAATTATTCGCACGGGTCAACTATTTTATGAAAATGGAGATGGCACCAACTATTGACAATGTGTTTAACTATCATGCTGTTGGATTTGTTTATTATTTTTCAAAGATGGTTTTTTGTTGCGAATTATTCGCACGGGTTAACTAGTATATCTTATCACTATACAGGGTGGGGCAAATTCCCATAGAGTTTGCCCATTCTCCTTTGATTGTACGCCAAACAAATAGCAACTACCTTTGAAGAATCTTCGAAAAAAAAAATGAAATTACAGTTAAATTGGGTTTTCTTGAATAATAAGATTAATATTTTCCTTGGGCTATTTTTATGTAATATATTTTCTGAATTTAATTGTTTGCTTAAAAATAGGATAAAGTTTGTAAGAAATTAGATGAACTTAAAAGAGCACGTAGAGAGTTTTTGGAAAGATGACGTTATCCTATGTCTGTTTGAAAGAAACGAACAAAAATAATTTCCTCTTGCTGTGGGAAGATTGAAGTTGCATTAGGGAAACAACTAGGCTAATTAAAAAGGATTCGATGCGTCTTTTCAAATTTATTTACCAGATAGGTTAGCTTTCACTTATTGTGTTGCTTTAGAAGGACGGGACTATGTTAAAGAAATGATTGTCTGTCAAAAGCCGACCAGTTCTTTAACTATAGTTCATATCTACAATCAGAGAGAGAGGTCTTAGTAGCCAACCAAAAAATAAAAAAAAGGGAAACTTTTTCCACCTAATCTCCCTATGCATCTTCGCATACCTCTTAGCAGTTCGGGAACCACCAAATGGAACAACTGAAATAGTCTCTCAAATTATCTAATGTAGAATCTATATGAGTAAAAGAACTCGGAACTATCAAAGTATCTGTTAAGATACTGTATTGTATTCTGAATTGTAGCAAATATTAATAACTTTAGGCATGTACATAATTTTAAAAAAAAATAAACAAGAAAAATGTAAAACATAATGTTTTATCCATTACAGATCCTTATTTAAGGTAAATTTGTACCGCAACAGGCCCTTGGTTGCGCGGGAGGTTTAGTCCCAATGGGACTAGTTGAGGTCGGATGGACAGCCCGATCGTCGTCCGCCTCCCAACTCCCGAGTAAGAAACACGGGACCCATTTGACAGAGGGCGGGTGAACACGTTAAATAACCGTGAAAAAAAATTCCCGACCACTGGGTGCCTCCTGTCCGCAGTCCGACGCCTAAATCCTGAAATTCCGGACCCACGATCCTTTTTAAATATGACAAATACAACCTGAAAACAAATATTACCGACTTCATTTATTTTCATGTTTTACTGTCACATTGGAATAAGAGATAAAGAATCAACCCGAAATGTTGTGCTCTACATTTCCTTTGTTTATTATTTTTTTTTTAAATAATGTATATTCCTGGAGTTGTTGAGATTGCTGTAGTTCCGGTAAATTCTAAACTGGAGCAGTAAATCACTACTTGGAATTGTATTACTCATGTTATTGTTATATTCTGCAGAATTCTACTTTTTTTGTTTTCATTACTAACTTTCTTTTACGAATTTTCATCATCCATGCCAATCAATGTTTCTTAAATTCACCAAAATAATAGGGATTTTTAAATCTCACAATACCCACTTCTTTTTAACACTTAAACAAACACATTAATTAATGGTACCTATTTAAATGACGGACTTACTGCAGAAAGACAATTCAATTTAATTATTTTTTTTCCCTTTTTTATTAAGTAACGAAATTTATTTAGATCTAGAATGTGAACAACGATAACAGGAAACACGGTATTATATGGTGTTACTATTTTCTGATCAAACTGTCAGTATTCTTCATTCAGTTTTGCCACTTTCTTAATTAAAAAATATACCTGAAATGTATGAAAACATATTAGATCGTCCAATAAGTTCTAACTCAATTTCCGCTTCTTTTTTCGTCAGACAACGTCAATTCTGAGGTCCATAATAATGGGAAATGGATCCCTTACGAAGTGTTAAGAAACCAAAGGAATAGATTTTTTCTTATAAAACAGAAACTTCTGAGGCCGAACCAGAATCTTAGAAAACGATGCTTTCTATCGGAGGGAATTGGAAGGGCATCAGGATTTTTTTTGCAGAGAAATCAAGCGATATGTACCGAGCTATATAAATAGTCTTAAGTAAAGCGTCTGAGTAATGTAATTTGTCAAAAGCAACAAGGATTTTAATCAGCGATTCTCAAAACATTAACGGATCAGCCCCAGGTATAAATTTTACCGAAATGCCGATTAGATAATTCTGACGACGCGACGGAATCGTCTCCTATCACACTCTTTCCAATATCAATGAATTTTCTTCAATTACGACACTGAGATAAAAAAATTGGCTCTTGATTTCTTTAATATTAAGAGAATCCATTTGTAACTCAAATATCGAAATGAAGAATTGGTTGAACGACGAGAAAAGAATATGGAGAATCAGGGAAATACATTACTGGCTGATTTTTGATCTCGGTTTCATGAAAATTAAAAATTTTAATTTGAAATGCAATGTTGGAACTTATTTGACAATCCAACAGGAATAATTTTTATAGGAGTACTGCAATAATAAACTTATTAAGAAACTTCTTGTTCAGAATAGCAGCGCCGTAGGTTTTCAGATGGCTATGATCAACTTATATTATCACAGGATTGACCAATATATTAAAAGATTGTAAAAATTATCTTACCTGTTTTGTTTTAAGGATTAGATTTTTTTTTTTTGTCTGTTGAATTGCGTAGGCCAGGATTTTACCCAAAAATGAACCCCAGGATTTCTTGTTGCAAGGTTTATTTTCCTAAACAGAAATTCCAGTTGTGAAAAGCTACTATAAATACAAAGATACAATGAAACAATTCGTAGCATTCTGGAACAGTTGTCCGGAAGAACTTCGTATGACCAGCAAAGTACAGATTTAAGTTGATGAATGATATTTGAGCAACTATTGTAATGCGAGCACCTTCATATTCCTTTTGTGAATGTATGGCTTTTTTTATTCTGATTTTGCACTCGTGAATATGGATTTAAAATAAACTAACAGTATTATCTTTTTTTTTTTTTTTTTTTTTTTTTTTTTGTTGAAAGTTAGTAATTTTGATTTCAGCATCGGTTCAATTCCCTTGTTTTGCATATTGTAAGAAAACTAATATATTTTTATGTAGCCCGCACACGATGCATCTTTTGACCGAGTTGCATGTGCAACTTTTGGCCTAGAGCGGTTTTTTGAGCTGCATGGGCCAAGTTGCATGGAAGTTGCATGGAAAAAAAGCTTCACGGAACGGCGGTGCACCACGGAAAGTTGCATGGAAGCTGCATGGAATTACCCAATCACAGTGCAGCGTTGGAATACGTCAGGCGTGACGTCATGCTCAAGGAAGAAACATGGCGTCGAAACAGATTTCCTTCGCTTCAGATGGGCGAATCGCGAATACAGAAAAAATATCAGATTATTTCGAGTTTCTTTCACACATAAATACAGTTTATATGTAAATGCAGTAATTTAATGCGGCAGAATGTATCAGAACATTTTAAAAACCTAGATTTTTTGAATATTTCACATCGGAAGCGGATTGTCGCTCCTTCACCATTTCCGGAAACTGCCACGTGACGTCATTGTTTCAGTGAGCAATGGATTATTATTGGCTGTTGGTCGTTGTTATTCGTGAATCGCATTATTGCCATCAACTGCGATTACATTCCGGCTAATAATATTATAAAAATATTTCTCATATGTATATAATAAATCACAAATATTTAGTTTTGGAACGATATCACAGCAGTATCCTTGAAGTCATGTCCAGTGACGTCATTCAAATTCATAGTGTGCTTCGTTTGTTGTCCGCACGGCGGCGCTAACAATGGTGCATCGTTTGCGCACTGACTACAGTTTGCAGCTTTTTCTGTGCAACTCATTTGCATCGAGTTGCACAGCAAAAGCTGCATCGTGTGCGGGCTGCTTTAGTTTCTTTCATTATTTTCCCCATTACCTGTCTTCTTTTCTAAACTCTATCCCACTGGAAATTAAAGTATTTGCAAGTCACTTTTTATTTTCTGATAAATCTTTCTTTTTTTTATTTTTATTTAATTAACAAAAAAAAAGTAAAAAAAAAAATGTTCTACGTGGCCCCAGAAGCAATACTAACAGGTTCGAGGGAGCATAAAAACATCAGCACTTTTTTTTTTAACAATTCATTGAATTAATGTACATGCCACGATGAAAATGTTTTCTATTTGTAGTTATAGTTCTTTTTGTTTTTTAGTCAATTCTCATTTAATTTACAATAAACAATATTCAATTGCTTTAAGCAGATTTTCTTTGCAACTTTGGTTTTTTTTTCTGAATGTATGTTATTAAATGGAAATCCATATCACAGAAGTGCCATGCACTTGTGTTGCCCTGAGAGGCACAGTTCATTTTGGCATCGTCTTCTTTTCCCTGTCAGGGAACTCGACTGATCCTACTGTGAGCAGCTTGAAATATCACAACAGAGTCAAGTCCGGAGGGTGGCTCACACCCAGCCTTTACCGTTCATTGCAAGAGGAGGTGGTTGGCCGTTTGCATAGGCTGCTGTTGTCGTAGTGGTAAGAGGAAGATTAGTTCGACTGATGGCGGTGGTAATAGCATGGTTAGAAGTGGAATGATAAGATGGACTGTACTGACCGTTCATAGTAACTTTGGTTTTTGTCTCTGGCTGTTTGCCAAACAACTTGACAACTGCTGCCTGAAAAATAACAGTGGAAAAAAAATTAATTACGGTAATATAAGATCGACGTATTATAGGATTTCTACATTTAATGATCGTATATATACCGTACATCTATAGTTACATATTCAAGATCAATCAGTAGGAAATTACAAGAAAGTTTGCAAGAAAATAAATAGTTTTATTCTTCTTATAAATTACGAGATGCGGAGAAAACTTTATAAATAAATAAATAAATAAATAAATAATCCATAAACTTAAGAAACACTGAAATTGAAATTTTAGTTTTCAAATAACAGTAAACAGTTGTGTTTGTTAATTATCATAACCTTTTTAGAACATAATATTAACTATATAGGTTCAACTTAATATCAAATGCAACATCCGAAGAATGCTGATATAGGAATTAATTGCATCGGTTTAATAATGATTTTTACTTTTTTTCTTAATTTTTTGAAGATTCACCACGATCAACCAAACATTATGTTTCCGCTCAAACGTTTCTTTGTCTTTGTTGTTTTATCTTTGACTTTATATTTTATTTATATAAAATCCTCAAATTAATTTTGAATTACTTGATTAGTCAATGGAAATAAATATTAATAAAATCAAGTTGATTCACTTGATTTTATTAAGACATCAATCTGGTCGTTTAAGACATCAGAAAGTAAGATTATATTTTCAAGGATGAACAACATTAATCCATTGAATATACAGTATATTCAAACTTCGTATATATATATTCAAACTTCGTACAGTATATATCGAACTTCGATATCTCAAAAACCTTGATATGTCGAAAAATTATTTTTCCCTTGATTTTACATATTCATCTAATGTTAATTTGAATTCTTATATCGAAGAGTTTTCACTCAAAACCTTGTTATGTCAAATATTTTTCGATGACTTTACCGCTATTTTTCGAATAGAAAAATTGGTTGAAGAACAATTTCAAAAGAGATGTCTCCAGGCCACGATACTAGACTTTTTAAAGAAATTCTAGCAATGTAAGTTCATTGTATTTTACTAATTCTTTTCAATTTAATGTACTTTTAAAAATTAAAATTATCGTTGCTGTATTTAGACTTATTGTTAACTATCATTTATACATATTCTCATCTATCAAGACTCTAGTTTTTAGAATATTATTCCGTATCTTATGTTTTTACGTGAATTTTTATGTTTTGTTTATGTCCTTGTTATCTCGAAACTCACTATCTCGAAGTTTTTTTTAGCGTCCCTTCGACTTCGAGATATCGAGTATACTGTACTGTATATAAAAATCTTGCGACCAGAGCTCGTTTAGTTTCAATGCTATGAAGGTCCATGAAAGGACAATTCATAATAAATAGCATAATTAATTAATGACTGTTACTTTTTATAGTGATTTTTTGTTCTTTGTAACGATTTATTTAGAAAAGTTTTTTTGCAATCCATAATAAATTGATACAGATTGTATCAAAACTCTGATTAGAAATTTAATGGGAGATACGGAGCATCACGACAAATCTTTTTCGTCTACGAATGTATGTCCGGTAACGGCAACCTTCAGTGCTAGAGGTGATTCGCTATTTATCTGCGTGCAATCCGCTTAAGTGGAGATATAGAACACCAAGACGAACTTAAATGAATGGATTCAAGTGTGAACAACATGCTTATTCAAAGAAGATGATCAAAGTTGCGACCGGCAACAGCAATGATCGCATGACAGCGTCGAAACATTGATTGCCGGACATATAAGATATCCGGCATTTCACGAACAGTTGCAACGGCGAGCAATTCTTGCGACAAGGTCTTCATGTGAATCAATGAGAGTCTCGTACATGACGTTCTTCATGTGTTCCCATAAAAAAAATCGATTCATATTAAATTGAGCGATTGGTGACCAGGCAACAGCACCCTCTACAACCGGAGGTTGCCGTCAGCGGACATACATTCATAGATTGGTGCTCCCTATCTTCCAATAAAATTTCCACAGAGAGTTTTGATACAACCTGTATATGTATTTGTTTTGTTATGAATTAGCGGCGGCTATCATTGAATTTAATTGAGATATTATTCTGTGACAATTCATTTATTTTGAAAAAGCTTTTAATGTCTGTCATCGTAAGAGTTCTAGTTGATTTCTATTGACATTAAAACCCCTCTGGAAAAAACGATATTTTCTAAAAGCTTGTATGAATTATTCAATGAATGCAAAATAATATTTTTTTTTTGTATCCAACCTACTCTATGTTTTTTTATCGAATGTCGGTATAGTTGAGCATCAATAATAGGGAATTCCGAAACCCAGAAATTTCAAGATGATGTTCTGGCTGGATGGTGAATGCATATGTGCGCATTCATTATCTTGCGCTGAGGGATACATTGGTCACCTAAGAAACATTAGCAAGATAAACTGATGATAATTGCTTAGGATCATAAAGCCTAGGAATTTCTTTGGGTTTGCTATCAATGGGGAATCAAAGATATTCCTTTTTGCCATTAGTCAAACCTAAGTAAATAAATTAGCCAAATAAATTAATTTATAATCTTTGCTTGTTGTATATTTTTTATATTAAATACAAAAAAACTTTTGTGAAATAAATATTTTTCACTTCTCCGCAACACCACAATATTCCAAATCCGGCAAAATAGAAAATTCGAAATATTCTCGGTCCAAAGTATTCCGTATTAGGGATATTCAACTGTATTTAGTTATTAATTTCTGAATTACATTTTTCACTTCTGGTTAATAGTGTTTTAAGAAGTTAAAGAATAACTTAATTATGGATTAGTAAAATTTGAAAAACAAACAAAAATATTTATTGCCCAAATTTAAGTAGATATGATAATATTGTAGTTATTTCTATTAAGATATATATTTAGAATTATCAAAATAAACTTAAAAGAACGAAATAGGAAAAAAAAAAAAGCGATATATAAAAAGATACAGTCAATTTTCAAAACATTTTCAGTTTAAGTAGTTTAAGTTCTCTACATTGTCTTCAATGTTTGTCTTTTCGAGCAGCGTTCTTTCATTTGATTTAAAGAAATAATTTTCATTTAATTTATAGATTAAAACCTATTGATGCTATAAAAGTTACATATTAGCATCTCAGTATCTGAATCTATTGGAATTTTCTTTAAACAGAAACTTTTCTCTGTTATTCAATAACCTCTTGATAAAAACTAGAATCCACAATTGTAATATGAAATGATTGGTTGCGTTTAATTAATTTTGGAGATAAAAAAGCTATGTTTTCTTTATTTTCAACATGAATTATAAATATGTTGAACTCTTGCACAAACAACGTATGTTACATAATTTTTCTCAAATAATTATGTAAAAATTGATTATTATGTCCTTAATATTCTTTCAAAACAACATTAATTTGTAGGGATGATTAACCACACAAATAAAACCATAAAGAATCAACAATATATTCATTTCAGCAAGTTATTGAAGCACAATATATGTAAGTTTCAACAGCTGAATTAATTTCTGCATCCTACAAATGTTTACTGAAGCCAATTATCAATGATAAACATGTTCTGTGTAGTAATTTGATTGATTGTAAATGCGCTATGTTTATCTTTGCTGAAATCTTTCCTTGAAAGTATTTTCTAAGGAGCAAAGAAGTTAATTTTGAATATTACAGGCAAAATGGTTTTCATCAGACAGAACAAAGATAAGCAAATCCTGCTAATATCGCTTTTCATATCCATTGAATCACGTGTATAAACAGCAATAACTAATACCGGAATCAACGTTTTATTCTCCTTTAGCTCTATTTTATTTTTGGCCGGCATTAACTATTAATGGCAGATTTCCATTATCCCATGAATTCTCTACAGCTCAACCTGAGCTGCATTTACATTCAAAGTTAAACTTTAATGAAATATCCACATTTTTCATCCAAGTTAGGAGATAATCTTTGATAAATGACAATACCTGTAAGGAATTCGGTTTATTTCATTATCATGTGGCTCCCCTGATTATTGACTCAATTGAAAGGTCTTACTTTCCCTAATACACTGATAAGATCTCGACACAGCTTTTTAGCAACACCACACACGAAAGTGTAAAGAGAGGGAGCTCTTACATTTAGTCTGTCCGCCTTCACAGCCCAAACTATAAGTCAGACAGACATTACTCATACCTTATTGGAAGCCTTGTAAAGGGGGGGAAAAAATACGAGTTCTGGTCTACGGTCACTTCCTATCTCAGTGCAAGTGGACGAAAATGGGACCAACTAGGCTCAATACAAACTATATATATACTCATATACTCGTATGTTCAGAACCGCAATGACGAGACGGATAAACTTGCAAATCCCACAGCAAACCGACCATTCTGCCAGAGCCGGCGCTAGGAGGGTGCGGGGCCTCGGGCAAGATGAATTTTGCAGGACCCTTGACAATCCTATTTTAACAACCAAAAAAAAACGACAATCCTATTTTATCCTCTTTCTTCTAACCAGGCGCGGGGCCTGGGGCGACCGCCCCGTTGGCCACCCCCTAACGCCGGTTCTGATTCTGCAACCGGAAGTGGAAGAAAAATGGGTCATGTAAAAAGGTATGGGGTTGCTTTGGTTTGTTTACTCTATGAAATTTGGTTTGTCTGCTCTAATTAATTTGTCTAGTTTCTTTTATTATAATATTGCTATTTTCGTTGATGACAAACAGGCATAATTTGTTTTATTAACATAACAGCTCGAAAGGTTTTTACGTCAGTGATTATATTCTAGAGCTAAGTCAGCACGAATCTCCAAAATGATCTAGAAATGTTCTTTAATTAGACATTCTAATTAAGACATTAAATTAGATATTTTAATTTAATTAGAATTCTGCAGCAGTGGTTTTTAAATTCAGCATTACTGAAGTGTAATTCAAAGTAATTTAGAAGAAAAAAAAGTATTTAATTTACAAAAGGACATCAGTTGTAGTTCTTTGGCTAATGAATTGTATCAATGCTACCATCGTTACTATAGTGTAGATAGAAGATACCACTGAAATTTATCTTGAATATTCCCACGCCATATTAATTTGATGAAAGGATAATTCTTTATATATTGTTGTGAAAATTATTTATTGATCACTAGTAACAAACGCAGCCACGAATTCCGCTCTATTGACGATCAGTATAGCTTGGATAGAAACTAAAATATTATAAAAATGAAAAAAAGAAAAGAAAAAGAAGAACACTAGAAGTGGGATTAGTACTGTAGTGGTTTTGCAACACGTTTTCTTCCAAATTTTGTTAGCCCTGTTTCCATCTACCTTCGAAAGAGATTTGAACTGTATTAAACTTGTTCAATACTTACAAGTACAATGATGAATCCAATTGATATTAACAGCACGCCCCACCAGTGATCCAAGATCCAACGCTTGAGAGATGCGATGCTTTCTGTGGATAACAGAAGCTTCCGCAGGGTGGCTAAAGGTCCAGATGGATCCACCTACAACGACAGTAGTCTCATTACTCTCAAAAGATAATAACTTCACAATGGTAAGTTATTTCAATCAGAATTTTTCGTTTCAAAATAACAAAACAATAGGATAAGAAGATTATGAGGAATTGTTTGAGTCATTTTAAGAAAAAACGTTTGTATTTCTAATATTGTTTAAGTAGTTGAATGTTTGTCAGAGAGATAAAAAAATACTTTTAAAAATATTAATGCTGGTCAAATAAATACTGCAATTTGAAGAAGATTAAAGATTCTAGAAATTGATAACGTTTATTTGCTTTCATTCAAAGACAAAACGAGAAAAACGAAACAATTTTTTTAATTAATGACTATTATTCAGAAAATAAGTTCAAAATAACACTTCTTATAAATTAAAAAATAACAAAATTACTTGGTCTTTCCGAGAGCTTCCATTGCTTATTAAAATTCTATCTTACCTAACATAAACACTCTAAAGGAGAGAATTACATATATATTTTTTTATTTATGTAGAAATTTTGTTGTGAAGAGTATATGATAAAAATTCATATTCCATTAGACAAATTTTCAATGAACTAATTCCATTAAACTTCTCTCCCTCCAGCAAATATTGAGTTAAAAAAAATACATGATCCAAATGTTTATGTATTTTTTTTTTTTAATTATTGCTTAATTCAATAAACGAAATAGCTTATGGTGATCAATGATCTCTGGATAAAACTATTGTTCAAAGGTTTTGTTTCACTGAAGCAAAGAAGTTAAACTACATTTAATCTTTATTCCGTCAAGTTTCTTCACGTACCTAGTCTTCCACATAGATCAACATATTCCTTCGTATCATAAATCGCGACAGAGCTGTTAATAATAACAGTAATATTAACTTAATAAAATTTAAGAAATATTCATTTTAATATAATAAAATTAAAAGTTTCATGTGTTTTAAATACAAAGATATTCATGAGAGACATTCATTGACATTCGATAAAATAAAAGTAAGGAATGTTTTTGATTCTGCTGTATAATTTCGGAGAGAATGGGATAAGATTTCTTTGAAGGAGTCTTGACCGCCAATCGTGAAGTCGTTCAGGTCTTATCACCGTTTAGGCTTAATTTTGTAAAACAGCGCTTTTACCGGAATCCTATGACTTTTGATTTTAGAGTAACATAAACATCTATAAGCATTCAGTTAGACAACTCAATAATTTTGTGAATTGTAATAAATAAATTCTGAATGTAATGTACTTAGTCCTGTTGTTTGAATTTCTCCAAGAATTTTGGCATTCGATTATTATTACTTAAAGACGACTTAGCTATTATTGATTTAAAAAACAAAACAAAAAAAAAAACAAACAAACTAAAAATCATGCTTACAAACTTGTAATTCACCTTTTCAATTCTTTCATAAGCAACGAAACATAATATTTGGTTGCTATGATCTCCTGCAGAACGAATCTGAAAAAAAATTAGTTCATCGAATTCGGTATTATCCCAATAAGTTTGCTACATTTTATTTTATCCCCTAATAGTTTTGATTGCTTTCCTGATGAACTTAGTGTGGATCTTTATTCTTCGTTTATTTTGATTCATAAGAAATCTCTGTTTATTTGTGGAGAATATATTCGCTTCTTAGCAGATTGGGGAAAGTAAATTCCTGAAGGATACGATTAATTTCCTTGATAAACCTGAAGAGCTTAAAAGATAGTTTTACAAGCTTTTATTCCATCTATGGAGTAAGTAAGGATATGTAAGCTTTTCGTAAGCTTGTCTTAAATAAGGATAAGTAGGCATTAACGAAACTTAGCTCATCATTGATCTAATAGAATACAAGAGGAAGATTGATTCAGGTTACATAACCTGACGAAGCTAGATGAAAGTGCTATCGAAACCGGTTGTTATATGTAATTTTAAACGTAAATATATTGTGAATTTTTAATTATGTGGGTTGACCTAATTGTTTCACAATAAAATAAAATAATATCAATTAAAAAATGCTTTTAAAATAAGCATTAAGATAATAGTTGCATACATACCTCCCTGCATTTTTGAAATACATCACAATATCCATTGTAGTTATCACATGGAGTCCCAGGCTTTGCATACATGTCAGGGACATCGTAGGGTGGGGTATTCCACTCAAACGAAGATCTGAAAAAAATACACCAGAAAATAATATGTTGTATGTTGCATAACATACAAAGGTTTTTCATATCTACATTAATCCAAACAAAATGATAGATGAGGCTGTAATGAAGATATTCTTAAAAACAAGAAGCTTCTGAACATGAAGCCTGCTTTGCTTAAAATCTTGTTTTTTCCATTTTCTTTTGTTTTTAAAGACGTGGAAATAATTCAAACCTGAAAAAGTCTGCTTTTTTTCACTTATATCTTTTGAATATAACAGTAGAGATATTTTTCCTTTTTAAAAAACTTAATTCAATCCGCATTAATTCCTTAAATGGTCCAAATACAATCGTTTTACAGTTCATTCAGACATTGTAGAATTACTAAGCGTATTAATATCCTCTGTTAAAGATATTGATTGAAAGCCATCATTTCTAGACAGGGAACCTCAAATATCAAAAATAAAGTTAGATCATCTCTTGCCCTTAAATGTTTGCAAACCAAATGTTCGCGATTGTAACATTGCTGATGGGAACAATTGTAACAGCGTTACAATTGAGCCCATTCTTTATATTTTTGTTTTTAGGCCAATATTCTATATAGATAGGCCTACATTTTAAAATTTAAATTGTATAATTAAATTAAAGTAAATTAAATTACATTAAATTACAGTTTAAAGTGGAAAAATAATATGAAATCAAACGTTGCAAAGCCTGGTGAATAAATAAAGATATAAATACATGATTAATTAAAAAATATACAATATTATCCTACTCATTTTATTGATATGACCCCAACTCATATTTATTTAAAAGCCTATTGAAGTAATTATAATTATGTAATTATAATATACAAAAACAAAAGCAACAATATCAAGAGCACTGCAAGTAGGGATATTTACATGCCAAAACGGAAAGGCAAAGGGACGGTCAAAGAAAAAAGACTCATAAAAATAACTCTGCAAGAAGATTAAGGCTAGTAATAAGGCTGCAATAGATTCCTCAAATGAAGAAAAGGAAACATTTTGCTTAGTGTGCTGTGAAGATTACAGAAACAGCAAACCCAATGAGAAATGGGTTCAGTGTCTTTCTTGCTCCGAATGGGCACATGAAGATTACACTCCTGGTGAAGCAGTATATAACTGCCAAAATTATGATTCTTAATAATTATTATTATGTTTTGAAAGATTTTTCAATTACGAGGATATAAAAGACAATTGAGTAGAACAAAGTGATTGCTTAAATTTGAAATTGCTTTGGTAGAAGGAATAAAAAGTTAGTTAGGAAGTTTGGAACAAAACGAGCTGTGGGTATCCAGCACAATTTGATGAACATGTATATTTTTCCCGTTGTTAAGGCGAATCTAGAATCGTCTGGAAAAAAGAAACCAATCTTTAATTAAAGATGTTATAGAGTATTTTGATACAAAAATACTGTTGTCTTACGAATTCGGTGAAATTTTTCCAATGTGCAAAAAAAAAGGATGCAGAAGAATCAACACATTTTCATTAGACATCATCAAAATAACTTTTCAATGAAACTTGGATTTTATCGTAAAACACCTAACTGTAAAATTCATCAAATTTATCCAATCCCGAGTTACGCTGATGCACAAATAAGCAGACAAATGTCTTAAAATTTTCAAATATTTTACTACTTCTTTAATTTTATTGCTTTCAAAAGCCTTTACTGTTGAGTTTTAAAGATATTTAATAACACTGTAATGAGCAAAAGGGAAAATTGGTTTTAGGTTATTGGATTCACAGAAAAACTTTGGATCTCCCAGTGAAAATAGATTACAATTAGAACTTCTTTAATCGCACTGAAGCATGTTCCAGAAAAAAAAAAATTCTTTACAGTAATTAAACATTGCACCATTGTCTCTTTTTTTTTTCTTCCTTTCCCGAAAAAATAGGAAAAAATAGAATGTGAAATAGAATGTGAAAAAATAGAATGTAACTGCAGTTGCAAGTGACTTCTAAGCAAAATCATTCTTATAATCTAACTGAAAAACTGGAGTAATCAAAGATATATTTCTTTACCTTTACTTTCTTGGGAAAATTGAATTATCTTCTATACAACGATAGTCTCAATTACCAATGAAAGATATCTATTGTGGTTGAATTAAATCTCTGTTATCAATTAAAAAAATAAAACACTTACATGCAAGGCTCATCTCCAGATAGTTTGCAACACAACTCACAAGCCTTGGTGACTGGTTCCGTTGGCCCACGCTTGCACTGGCACGACTCTAATCCATAAGCAATACAGATGGATCCCGTACACTCCTAAAACAAAAATAAGAATAGTTTAATTTAATCTTTTCAGTTTTATGAAAAAGTATTTCAGATATTATTATTCATATAATCACTTGCCGATTGTCTTTAAAATACATTTAGTATTCATCTTCTGTATCGCTAATATGTAAATGGAATATCTGTTTTATCGTTATCTTGGGATATCTGTATATCAAATTATAAATACAGATAATGAACTTCATTTCACTTATTTCCACTTCTTTCAAATATTTCCCTTCCCTTTTCAAGGAAATTTCTATTTGTTTAAAACCTTATTCCTGTAAATTCAGTGTAGTACATTCAAGACAGTGTAGTACATGAAGTACATTGGAACGATATTTCCATAAGAATAATTTACTTTTCGAAATACTCAATTTAGGAAAATCTGAATTAAAGCAGGTAAGTTCTGAGCGCAAAGATGTAATAACAGAAAAACAAATAAAAAAAAAAACTACAGAAACAAAGTTTTAAGTAAATATCTTAATTAAAGAAAAATCTTTTAATTTTTAGAAGCAATTTATTTCTATGATAATATACCTATTATATTATTCTGAAGTAAATAATTTTTTACAATATCTATTAGTCATTAAAGCAATTTGTATGAAGATAGAACAATAAAATTATAGAAATCATTACATTACTTTTATTTATCAATTTTATTATTGCCTACGCGCTATCAGTAATTTAAGAATTATGCGATTCTTTAGTTCAAAATATTGACGTAACGCAATAAGTGGTATCTTAAACTGTTAGCTGCTTTCCTCTAATTATCCAAATAAAAGCGTCATTCTTTTGCACATATATAGCAATTTAATTAATTTTTTTTATGTATATATAATTTAAACATTGTAGCTGGATTCAAGATTATTATTGTTCAGAATCCATTGAGTGAGCCTGATGCTAAGTGGGGTAAAGGTTGGAGGGACGGGATTCAATTCCCAGCCCAGGCGGTCCCAGCGTTCATTCAGTCCTCTATAGAATCGGTATCGGGCTTTTTTCGGAGGTTGAAGGCGGCAAGCGGTGGGCTGACTTAAACAGTAAACGCATTATCGGAAGGTCTGTGGAGGACAACTTTCTGGCACTTTCCTTTCCCCCTAAACACGCGTGTTCCTCCATTGCTTCTTTAGTTGGTTGGAACTAGGTTTGTTCTGTCCGAATTCTTGGACTTGACTGTCCCATCGACCGCTTTAAACCAATTAAAGAAACAATGAAGGAGCATGGAGTTTAGAGAGATAGAAAAGTACCAGGAGGTTGTCCGCCAAGTCCTTCCGATGGTATCAATGTTGATACGTTTTCTCCTTTAGTCCCTTCGGTTACGAAAAACGATCCAAAGGACACATTGTCCAATAACGGAGTACGAACTTAAATAATCCATTGATATTGAGTTCAATAGAAAGATATGAATAATTTGAAATCAACTACATAGGTTGGAGAATAAAATGAAAAGTAGTTTTTACAGTATGCGACGATTTTATGCGACGATTACTTAATTGAAAACTTCGCATATTGAAATCATATACCGAGGTATATATATATATATGTATAATCGAAGGTGTTAATAAGCACAGTTAAGGGGATTTGATACATCTTAAGGACATTTGTTTTTAATTAGCAGCGAATTTCTTAATCTTATTCTCGAAAGTTAACAAGGTCTTCCATTTATTTGCTGCTCCATCATCAATAGTAGAACTATTTGCGGAACGTTTGGAAGTCAATCATAATAGATATTATGAACAGAATGCTAACCGGCAGCACACAACCAAAGGAAATGTTTCTTGAGAGACTAAATGGAACGAAATTGTGTTGTTCAATCTCAGAATATAGGCACAGACTATCTGACAAGTTGGTACAAAAATCTGCCGTTAATACCAAATGCGCTGAGTCAATTTCTCTGTAATTTCTCGTTCGTTTTGTGGAATGCTAGAATAGCAGAAAAATCTCCTACGAGAAGTATTTGTTTGTTTGCTTCGTACATCCCAAATTCAACTTATCTGCAAGAATAAAGGAAATTTATATTTTGCACATTGTTGAATAAAATTTGAAAAAGACAAAATAAATTAGAGGACTTTTGTTCAAAGCTGACTCACAGTCACCGATTTAAGAAGAATGTGCAAATTTACAAGTGGCCTTTCATGTATGGTATAGGCATAAAAGATTAACGAAGAATAAGTAGGCAAAAATGATTGTATTTGAAATGGAGATTCATAGAAAGCATCGACCAAAGGAATCAAACGTCTTCTATTTAATGAATCTTAATATTGCACTTTTGAATGAACTTAAGAAATAATTTAATTTAAGAAATTTAAATTACAATAGAAGCAAAGGTTTGGAAGTTGAGAATATTTTCATAATTTTAGCTAGGGAAATGGTAAAAATTCATATGAACAAGAACAAAAAAAGTGTAATAATCGATGAATTTAAAAAATTATAATGATTGTTAGTAAAATAAAACAATTGTATTAAAATTAAGAATTGTTGAATTTGAAACAATTGTAAATATAATAATATGTTAGTAGCATTTTAAGGATAAAATGCTAAGTTTTGTTAACAACTATGCTAAGAAATCTTTTGTAATTTGATATCACCTGAATATACATTGTAATCTTGAAGAAGGAAGATAGAAAATTCTTCCGAAAATTTGATAATAAAATGAAGTGTAGATGAAGTTTTTTCACTTTTGAATGAAGCCACTATTTCCCTTAAATAACTATAAAGAAAAAAAATCTGTCCTTCAGAAAAACTTTGTGTTGCAGGTTTTTTTAAACATACAAGATATAGAAGATGATAATATAACTGTAAAGAAATGTCGTTAGCGTAAGATTGCTTCATTTTCAAAGATTTTACTTTTTACTTTGTTGAATCCAGAAACATTTCATTTCTGAAACCGAATAAGTTAAAATGGAAGGAACAAGTGCTATTCCTATTATAGTTTATAATTCAAATAACAATTAAAACAAAGAAAATAGCCTATTTCGTTTGCATCTCTTAATTGTGATGCAACATCAACACTTATATTATGTTTCTTTTATGGATGTAAACATATTTTTAGGATTTAAACATTATTAAAATATCAAAGCGAATCCTTACCAAACTGCTGTAGCACATTGTTTTATTCTAATATAAGAACTGGAATAATGTGTACTGAACAGTCCCTTGCCATGTTTTGCTATTACTCAAGGTCATCCATAAAAAAAAAAGTAAATACAACCTTGGCACTTTTCCTGACACGCAAGCAATTGCATGATAGCAGTTTCCTTTAGTGCAGTCTATTACCAGGGGTTTAATCAGATTCATGAAAACCAAAAATCTCCGTTAAGTGGAGCTGGAAAAGACTTACCACAATGTAATAAATGTTTGCAATGAAAATGTTTTTTGAGTTCACTTAAAATAAAATATTTAAAAGTGTACTCAGAAGCAACATCTAATAGGATGGCTTCTCGAGCAACTTATTCAAACTTTCGAAGGAGAGCATGTACAATCAACGTCACTGACATAAATCCCTTCATGTCAGAAGGAAAAACTATTCTGAAAACAGTAGCTAAACCCTTGAGAAATCATCAAATAAGAAATGAAAAGGAAGTGGCACCAGTTTTAATTTCGATGAAAATTGGTTGTATAATATTATTATGCATTAGCAACGGCAAATATGCTAATCTTTACATTTTTGTTTATTATTTTGGTGGATTTTCTTTTTTTTTATGAAAAGAGGAATTGTAGAAATGCTATGAGCTTTTGCAATCCATTATTACATACGTTTTCATAGCGTTTTATAATGTCGTGAGAAAGCTAAAAATTGGTAGTTTCTGCGGACATACTTAACGAAACAATCCTTTTTACATTTTTTTATAACAATTTAGATTTTTCAATTAGTTCTATTTGTTACAAGGAAAGTTATGGTCTTCATCATTCAGTGTTTTGAGTCCATTTTTTTACTTCTTTTTTTATTATTATTCTTTATTGGAAGTCCAAGGCTTTTTGAATTCGAACATTTTGATTCTTTGCCAATCTTCTCAATTGTTTTTGAAATTTTAATTCTTCTAGGGTTATTTGAAAGTATAAAATATCTGGACTCTAACGATCAAATAGCAAATCGTCTTCGTAGAAGTGAATGTGATGCCATCGAATCTTAGTTCATGAGGTATTGAGCTATTTTCTATAATGTTTTATTATCATATTATAAGACTTTCATAATAACATAACCTCAACAACATAACCAAATACCGTCTCAGGAAATACAATATCAAATACTGAGCTGAATGTTAAGTCGATTTTCTAAAAGCACAAAATAATCGGAGAAAGAATTATCCATAGAATTGTTCAGTACAATAGAATTAATATTGCAGAGGCGGATTTACGCTATTGTCACCTATGGGTAATGCCAGATTTGCCGCCCTTTCTCCTGATTCTCCTGTCTGAACATATCACTAGTAAACTATACTGATGTTGATGTTTAATTTTGAACAAAGTTACTGATAATTTACAACTCGTCTATTCGTTAGAATTTACATACTCAAGAGGATGAAAAATATATATATATATATATATAGGCCCGTAATGATGCATTCCTTTCCTTAAGTACACATTCTAAAAATATGTTGTAAAAAGTTGTTAACAGAAAATTAAACATCGTACATAACAGTCGCAGAAGATATGTATTAGAAAGTATATACTGGTATAACGTCACTGTCAGACAGTCCCCACCGCCTCCCACGCCTGAGCACTCCAATGCAACGTCAACCCCTTCCACTTCAAACCTACGGCCACAGTCATCACTCACCCGATTTCCCGGGATATACGCTCAAAGCCAAAAATACGCTCTGTTCGCATAAATTGTACAGACACATCAAAAAGCCAGGAAATGTCTTTCTTTTTATGTTTCCCTCATTTTCTGCTTGTAATATGACACTTAATATTTTTGAATAAAATATTTAATATTATTGAATAATACAGGATTTTTGTTTTTTTTTTCCTATTTTTTTGCCGCTCCCTAAAGTTGTCGTCCTGGGCTATAGCCCTTTTAGCCCTCGTCTACGCCTCTGCTATATTGACAAATTTAGGGAAAAATGGGAAAATGGGTTTCAAAACAAAGTAGTTTGGACATCAGAATATTATCTAAGCGAAGCATCGAAAAGTCTATATTTCTTGTGAGTTTATAAAAACACTGTAATCTAAGAGAAGGATGAAATAAAATATGGAAAAAGCCTATAAATCAAAGATGAATAGAACAACAAATTAAAGCATAAAAAATATTAAGATGTGACGTTACTTACTCCCATATAACAAACGAACTCTTCATTGCAGATGGTCTTATTAGGCTTATTGTTGGATGGAGGACAAGTGGCACCATTGCTTTTTGTATAGAAGTTTGTTAAGGGAAATATTTGCAATAACAATTTGACTAATAATTAACATATTATTTCTCCAATTTTTAAAAAAAAAAGAGGGGTTTTACAGTTTTATAAATATATTTGATTTCTCTCCAGTACTAACAACATTTGCAACTGAAACACTATTATATCCAATTCGGACAGGCTTCAAATCACAATACGACTAAAGTGATAATGATAAATTACAATAATTTATAAAAAATATTAGAATTGCATAAATCAGAATTTGAGTCAAAGCAAACAAAGATTAAACAATAAGTATTAAAACTCTACGATTTTTTTTTAACTTTTTAACCAATGTTTCGTGAGAAATACAATGGGATTTAGAAATTAATGATCAACTTCAAAGACTAAAACTTATATATGAAAGGAAAGATGAAAGAGATAACTATTATTAGACAAAACAATTTAGCATAAATAAATATAGATGAAGTTTTATATCTATATAATTTTTGCTATTTATCATGATACAGAACTATCGTGATATGTTACTTCTCAAGTTCGAAATGTGAAATAATGGGAAAGAGGTAAGAAGCTCCAAATAATAGAAACAATAAAAACGTGATCCATTCCAGCAGATTGATTGGTGCAATTGTGAATATCTCCGTCGTGTTAGCGAAGAGATTAGAAAGAAAGGATAGGTATGTGAATTGTTATACATCATCCGAAATAATAAACCTAAACCTAACTACTGAAAAACTCAAAACAAAATTGCGCTTTAAATCAGCTGGATAAGATTAGAAATAACTTAGGCCTATTGAAAAGACTGGCAACTATATGACTAAGTATCCATGCTTTGCTGTGATTTTGTAATACTAGGAGACTGATTAGGTACAAAACAAGATTGGTTTAGATCTTTAAATTCAGTTGCTGAAATAGAATCAGGGTTGATAGAATGGTCCAAATAAAGTCATCGATAAGCACCACAGATTGTTAATGAAAGCATATCGAATGAGGTAAATATCAGATTGAAGAAATTAGTAATGGTAATAAATATTAGTGTATTCAAAAAATACTTAATTATCGATATAAATTCCATAAACAGTCTCAAAAATCCATAACTTCAAAACCCAAATAAAAATGAAAAACCCAACTTATCAGATTGGGCCTACCATGCTTTGACCGAGAAACATAACCTGGATCCTATAGCTAAGTTGATTTATAAATGTAACGATGATGAGGAAAGGCTTTTGCTTGAATCATGCTATATTAATACATACGAATGTATTAATAAAGATAAATATGAGAGTGTCAAAACATTCACTTGGCATTTTCAAGAAATATCAAAACAAAAGGAAACAATGAATAGCAGCTTTTATTATGGTAACAATTGGTTTATAAGTCCAATATGATAATTTATTATTTTATTGTTTACTAATGTGATGTGAATCAATTGTTTCATTTTATTATATGCTTTTTTGTTTAATAGAATTGATCTTTGCATTATGTAAAGGAGGAAGAACTTAAATAGTTCTCCCCTTTTTATTTTATTTTAACCTGAAGAAGAATATTCGAGAAGATGTTCGAAATATCGTATATGAGTTTTGAAGTTATGGATTTTTGAGACTGAAATATTAGTGTAGAAAATCAGTGAAAACCATAGATATTGCCACATGAATATGAATCAAGATGAAGTAGATGTTATTAAGGTTGATTAAGGAGATTCGAAGGGAGAAATCCTAAAAATAATAATCATCATCATCAGCAGAATTGCAGCCCTAGGCGGACCTCAGCTTCTCTTAGCGTATTAACTTTTTTATTTTTGACAATCTTCCACCAACTTTTAATGCCGAAGGATCTTAATCACCCCATCCATCATCTCAAATTTTGGGCGTCCCATACTTCTTCATTCCATAGGCTTACAATCCATTGTCTTTTTTGGGCATCTCATTAATATTCAACCTTTGGATGTGCCCAGCCCAACGCAGTCTAGCAGTTTTGATATAGCCTATAATACTTCCAGTTTTAAAAAGTTAGCATAGTTCATGGCACAGTTCACCTTATCTGCCATTCTCCATTATAATTAGTTGGTCCGTAGATTCTCCTCAGGATTTTCCTTTCAAAGATGCTCAATTTGGATATATTCGTTTTTGTGTCAAGGTCCATGGCTCACTGGCATATGCCGACACAGATCTGACTAAGGTTTTTATAAATTCTAGTTTTGTATGGTTAAAAGCCTAGATTTTTAAAAAAATGTAGTTCATATTTGCGTTTTGTATTCGTTTATTAATTTCCTCACTTGTACTATTGGAATCGTTGATCAGGGACTCAAGATATCCAAAATTATGTAATCTTTCAAATTTTATGCCATTTATATTAATGTTTTTTCTAAGGTTATTTTTTTTATTATTGGTATTAGCTTAAATATATTTAGTTTTCTCTACATTCACTTTTAGTCCCGTAGGTTCTGCTGCTGTTTTAAGAGCAGTAAATGCCCTGATAACATCTCCCAGTTCTTCCAGTTAAATCTAAATCATCGGCGAATAACAAAACTTGTGTAAAAGTATTAAAGATTGCACCTCTTGTTACGATGACAGCAACCCTAACTACCTTCTCCATTGCTTACCTTAAACTGTAAGCAACACAGTGTACCTTAATCCTTTGCAAACTGAGAAGTTGTGTAATGGACAGAAAATAATCATAGAAAACAGTAGATTTTTGACGTGTAATAAATGAATTTAGTTACAAAAGGTCACGAAAGGTTGAAGGTGAAGCAAAGAGACTTCTTCCTGAAGATTATTAACTTCCTGTTGACTGAAAGAACTTGGGCTGCTGACTGAACAGAAATAGAATGATAAGACTCTAATTATCATAATTAATCAATTAACAAAAACCATAAACTATGAAATCCTTGCTAATTCCTTCAAAGATATAAAATTTAATATCCAGCAAGATATTCTGGATGGAATCTGACTGATAATGTGCTTATGACTCGAATGTCTAATAATCTTGTAGTTTATGAAGCTAACATCCTAGTTGAAAGCATGAGTGAAATTTAAAACTTTATTCAAAGAAAGGCTCTAAATATAAAAGCACTTGAAAGTAATTTTCTTAATTATGCATATTTTAAAGTGAACACAGAAATTTTTATTCCAGACATTCTACTTCGTAATGAATTTCTATACAAAAGGATATTCACAAAAGCTGGCGTCCCTGCAGCCATTGTCATCTCGGCATTTGGTTCCATCTTTCAGTTCACAGTCGCCAGTACAACAAGGCCCTTGACTGGGGCTGAAATGAAAACAAGCAATACAAATCTTTAAACAAATATAAAATTAATATTGTTAAATTATTTGACTTTAATAATTAATTCAAGATAATTATTAAAATCAAATATAAATTTCCTATTTTTTCTATATAATTCTTATAATGATTTGTTGACATTATTAATTTTAACAAATAATGAATTGTTATTGCTTCAATTTGGTTCTAATGTAGTTTGTCCCAAGTTTGTCTGTCCTAGTCGTCCATAACATCAGGACTAGCGCCATCTTGACTGGTGCAGAGAACCTAATAAGGACGCCAAACTATTGCAAGAGACAGCTTGGCTAGGAAAGAAAATAATTGAGCCCAGTACTGTACTCGTATATTTGTATAAAATTTATATTCTGCTGAAAAGGAACTGCAGAATATCCTCTGAGGATATTTCCACATTAAAGCTCTTTTGTATGGGCATAAACACATTTCAGTTATATCCACTCAACCTTCAAAATAACATTTTTTTCTCAGAATACAGCAACGCTGTTAATTAAGAGTAGAAATAAAGTACATGACACAATTAATAATAGCGTAATTATTTAAATTATTTTATTACAATCATATTTCGAATGAGGAAAGACAGCACAAAACATCGAGATTGGTCCAAGGTTTTTCCTGATTTCATCTATTGAAAACATTTAGATTTCTTTCCAAAAACGGTAAAGATCCCTGTATACTTATTTTTTTCTAATTTTCATTGAATTTAATTGTAATTCATAATTTTTATTAAAGTGTCTTTTTTATTGTTGTTGTTTTTTTTGATTCCGTGTTCAATGTGTGAAATTTTTACACATCAATAAAAAAAAATCAACAATCAAATCAATATTTCATGTATTAAAATACTGAATCGTTCTGTAAGTTTTAACTATTCTAATTGTGTTAGATTGTATTCCTGCAACGTCATGTGTTTCAGCTATAAAACTAATTGCCTTTTACACTCTAAAGATCCAATTCGAAAAATTCATTCGCTTTCCAGAGTAGAGTATTTGTTCTTTCTCACCCTCTACTCTCTTATAATCATACATAATTCTAGTACAGGTCATAACAATTCTTCCAAACAGGTCTTTTAAACAGTTTTTATTCATAAACGGACTTGTTCGTAAAATTACTGCACACATGAGTCTTAACTTCAAAACAAATTCCACATGAAAGTACGGTGGATTGCGAATCACTGCGAATGATTGTATACTATGTACGTCCGTACCTACCATCTCTATTGGTAGCTTCTTTTTCTCCATTCTGCTAATTTTTCATTTGCATTTTTTTAAGATACTGCCAAAAAAAAAATGCAAAATTAAAATAATGCCAAAAAAATGCAAAATTAGTTTTTTAATTCTCTTGGAACGGTTTCGCATTCAATGTTGAGAGAAATATTGTATAGAACCTTCCAGTAATAAAAGCGACTTGATAGGCAAACCGACATTTTTTTTTTTTTTATTTTCTTCATATAAAACGTTACTTCTTAAATATCTCATTTATCATTTATACTCATTTAATGTTTCTCAACATTACATTTTCCGAATTTCAAGTTCCACGTTTTCGTAATAACATCAGTTTAGGATTTTAATATTTTAGGATTTAATAAAACCTATCGTGCTGATGTTTCCGTGTCGTATAATTCTGAACAAAGCTATGTTGCCACGAACATTTATTATTTTACCATTTTTTTTTTAACAATGCAATCTAAAAAGACAAGTTTTCATAAATATCTATATTTTTTATAAGTTACTATCAGAGTTAAATGGAAAGATCAATTAAGGTTGACTGAATTAATAAGATGAAGACTGAGCTACGCAATCCAATTATCTTTTGCTTCCACTGATGTAAAGGGAATAACACTCAGGGCCGGCCCCACAGGGTGCGAATGTAGACGGTCGCCTAGGGCCCGAGTCTGGAGGGGTCCCCGCGGTTGGTTGAGGTTTTTTTTTTCGTTATTATTTGTAATATCAAACTTCCGTTCGACCGACTTCAAATTTCTTTTCAATGTTCAGGTTTTGAAGACACTGAATGATAAAGATCTATTCAACCACTGTGTGGCTCTTGGTTCTAAACTGGCGAGAACCACGATCAGGACTTGGAAGATTTTGTTACCGTGCTCAAATTTCTAAGAGAAGTAATACCTGAAGACACGAAAACTGCTTTGAAGGTACTGTAATTGACTATTCGAATGAAAAATTCAATCCCAGATGTTATTTTGTATACCTGTTGATAATACCAGTGATTATTAGACATCTGGTGAGAATAGTTTCTCTAAACTTCAACTTATTAAAAACTATCTAAGATCAAGTATGAGTCAAGAGAGATTGAATTCTATTTCTATTGAAAAAGAAGTGGCTCGAAATCTTGAAAAAAAAGATATGGTCAAAGACTTAGCAAGCAGAAAGGCCAGGAAAGTGAATTTCAATCACTAGATAGATAGAACGAATAGTATTGATATCTTTAACAAGTACATTTTCTTTAGAGGCCTATTTGTAATTTAGAGTGATGTGGATTTAAAGTTTCTTTTCCAGTGTTTTCTTAGATCAATATAATAAGTGAATTTTTTTTTATCATACTTTTCATCTGTTTACGAAAGATACAATATGTAGTTTTAGAAAGTGTCTGTAAGGAAGTTTGAGGAAAGTTGGGCGGGGGTGGGTGGGTAGAGATCAAGACATTATCGCTGAAGAAAGGGGTCCCCGCAAATCTAGCTTGCCTGGAGCCCTGCACCCCATAGGGCCGGGCCTGAAAAAAGAAACAGCTTATGAAAACAAAAATAAGTTCAACCAAATACCATAAACGTCGTTTATGGTATTTGGTTCAACTCATCACTCGGACACACGAGGCGATTTGAGTCGCGCGATTCGAGTCGCGACCCTTCCGGCTGTAGCGATTGCGGGGGTCACACGAGGCGATTTCAGACGAGATTTGACTCGCGATTTGACTCGCGACCCGAGATTTTAATTAGTTTTAGTTGAAGCATGGACACGGAAGAAATAGCAGCGCTCGCTATTAAATAGCCTTTTGAAGGCTGGGTCAGAATAAATGTTTTTTTTATATATATTTGATTTATTTTGCAAAAAAAAATTAGGTTTTTGATTTATGATACTTATGATTTTTAAATAAATAAAAAAAAAGCAAAATCATCAGAATAAAAAAAAAAGGATGGTAATCAGGGAAAATGAATCTAATACATTTATGCCTAATAATTTACACTTAATGACACAAATAATATACCTTATTAAAAAGGTCTTACCAAGACTAGCTCATAACTGTTGAAACCAAATTGCGTGATTCTCAAGTTATAGGACTCCTCTAGAATTTGATCTTTATTTTATAAGTTTTATTAAAAATCTGGTATATTATCAAAATTTATTTCTTCAATATTTATATTGACTTCAACTAGCATTATTATATGAATTAGTTCAACTCAATTAGCAACATTTATCAATAAGTTAGTGAAATTCATTTTTATACTTCTAATATTTAGAAATAATATGTAATTATTGCAAAATGTTTTATTCCAACATTTAACGTTATCAAGTATAACTAACTCACTTAATTCTATATTATCTGTCTTTTTTTTTGTGGTTGTTTGAAAGGATTTATTACAATTAGTATCATCGTAGTACACCTATTTCGCGTCAGGAAGGATAAGCTGAAAGCAACTATCTGTGAAAAAGGCTTCATATACTGATCTAATTAATAAATGAATAAGCTTTAATTAATATTTAATGCGATTAATAAGTTCATTGGTTGGCGAGCACCTTGCAAGGGCTTTAAGTTTTATTTTTATTGCATATATAATTAAAAATATTTAAATATACTATGAAATAGTATACCCGTCAGGACACCATCATGAGAAATGCAGTTACACCAGAAGAAAAATTAGTCATGTATTTATTTATTTATTTATTTAAAAAAACACCAGGATAAAAAAAAAAAGGTATTCAGGGAATATGAACCTAATTAAATTATGTCGAATGAAATAAACTTAATGACAAAAAAAATACAAATAGTCCTAATATATTTAATATACAACTACAAATAAATATACTTAATATTACAAAATAAAATAAAAAAATTCTCAATATTGAGTACAAATAATGAGAACTTGTTCCCTTCAAAAAAGTTCTATGTCAGATAAAGGACTTGAAACATTGATTAATTTCGTAAATGAAGGCTTCAGTGTCAAGCTCCATTCTAAAGTCGCCGCTACTCAAGTCGCGTCGTGTGACAGGCTGTATAGAAAACAGTGGATGACAGTCTAGTCGCGACTTAAAAGTCGCTCGCAGAGTCGCCGGTGGTCGACCCTCCCCTCTAAATCGCGCGCGATTTGGTGAGAGTCGCGACTACGTGTGACCACTCCAACTGAAATGCATGTTCTCACTGTATCGCGCGACTCGAATCGCGCCACTGAAATCGCCTCGTGTGTCAGGGCTCTAAGGGGAAACTATGCCACTGTCACTCGGAAAACAATGTTTGAATTGAAAGAAGTAGAACTGATCGAATACTGTTTATTAGTGAACATCATACAGTTCACGCAACTGCCTTTTATCTCGTTTGCAAAGATTCAGTGGGGATCTTTTGAAATATTTCGTTTTTCAAAAATCTCTTCCTATCAACTCTGGCAATAACAGTAAATGTCTGTATATTGCTTTAGGATCATCATCTACGTAACATTCGTGTAAATATTATTTTATAATTTTTCTGCTAAGATTATGAACAGAACTTAATCTTCCAAAAATAAGAAGTAATTGTCGAAGAAAGTGGATCCCTTTTTAGTCAATGCCTTTCTAATTTCTTTAAATATTGTGCAGATGTTTTCAAACTTGTATAACATGTGTAAAAGCTTAATTGCAAATTTACATTAGATTTATTTACATTAGTAAAGTCGCTTACTCTTTCCAGTCTTTCTTGGAATGTTTCTTATCAACTTAATTCATAAGTCACTTTATGTAATTATTTTGTGATAAATTAGCAGAATTCGAAGAAAGAAGAATTTAATTAAAAGTTTGCCCTTCTAGCACAGCCTTGTGGTCAAAACGACGGCCTGCCATGAGACTAGTACGTTTGAACCTGGATTCGAATCCCGGCGAGGGGCTTGAATGTTTCTTTCTTCTCCAGTGTTTGTTTCTTTTCATAGGAGACAAAATCTGACTGTCATCTTACAGTCCTGGACAGTTATCCAAACGACTGCAGCATTAATTTCTCCATCAGAATGTAGCTCTATGACTAATGATCCGGAAAATGGATCTGGGAATAAGTCACAACATCAAAAGTGATAATCAGATAAAAAAAAAAAGAAAAATAGTCCAAAATAGTCAAAGAGGACATCAGATACACATTTTAAATCGTGCTACCATAGATGACGAGAAGTGATATTCCGAAACAGATTTGCTTTTGTATGCTTAAAACATTTTAAACTTATCGAAACTGAAAAACGTAGGATAGTAAACATTTAATTTATCCTAAGATAACTGAAAAGAATGAAAAAGATTCAGTAGTCGGGAATTTGGATAAAATTTGTTCATTTATTTTTAGCAAAATCGCAATAGTGTTTGTGGTTCTGTTACTTTCATTTAAAACTTATGCATCCCGAGGAAGAAACTCGATGGCTCTGATGTTTATTGATTCCTTTTGATGCACCACGAAAAATGCTAAAAAATGAAGCAAATATTTTCTTATTAGTAAATTATTATTTTTTATTTAAATGCACGGGATACCTTATGTTAAAAAAAAATTGTATTTCCAACTCAATGAATTTGTCACCATTGGTATGTTGAAATGAATTTAACCCTTGTAGACGTAATTTATTCTTGTATTGTTTTATTTCCTCCTTCTATAATCACTGTTGAAGCTAAGGTATTGATATATTAATGAGAAACGTTGTTAATGGATGAGTCACTCACCTACAGGTTCTGTTAGGTCTCAGGCGACAAGGTGTTTCCCCAGGAGCCGGATTCGTATTCATAGGCCAACAACAGGTCTCTTGGCAATCATCTTTCCATCCACAATCACATTCTTCGCCTTTCTCAACTACTTCATTGCCACAGATGGAATCTTGAGGCTCTGAAACAAACCAAATATTAGAAATGAATAACAATCACAATTTCTAATTTTTTAATGTCCGTAAATTCAAAATTATATCCCAGTTAACTGATACCTAATTTATACATAAAAACTTATTTATCAAAACTTATTTATCAAAGTTTTATTAAATTTAGCTTAGACATTATTAATCCCACAATAAAGAAAATCTGTAACGAGGAGGCTCTGTTTTAGAAGAAACCAATTTCGAATACATAAAATGAGGAAAAAAGCATCTAAACGTTATTTTTTATTCAATTGAAAATATAAATTTATTATTCATATGATAGTATTTATTTAAAATAAAAATTTAGTTAAAGACTATTTTTTAAAGGGTAAATCCCAGTTCGTTCATGTAACTCTGGCGTTTCTAATACGGTAAGAGAAATCGAAATCCTTCTAGAATACAGCTGTTGCAAAACTGCAAATGTGAATAAGATCGATAAGAGAAGCAGGAATAGTGAATGTTATTGGCAGGAAAAAATTATTTTTCCAACGGATGCAAATTGCCAGTGTGGAATCATTTAAGGTTTGGGTGAAAAAAGAAAATTAAAAAGATAATTCGATTTGAATGGCATCCGGGAAACTTATGGTAAAATTGCAGTAAAATCGATAGAGATAATCAGTAAAACTCAACATTGAGCAAATTCTGTGAATTGAATTACTGTTATTTGACTTTTGAAATGTTCCTGCTAAATGGAAATTGGAACTATTGTGATAAGACCAGAAAAGAACCGATGAGAATGATTGCTTGGAATATAAGACAGCATCTAAGAAGACTTGATACGATAGGCTTCAGTTGAGATAAATGTCGAAGCCTTGCAACTCGTGCATAGAGTTACCAACCTGTTAGGAAACATTAATTCGTAAGAATAAAATTAATGCTAGATTTATCGTTAGAAATCGTCAGATGGAGAAAGCGTCCAACTACTTAGAAAAGGATTATCAGATTAAAGAAAATCAAAAATATTCTATAAAGATGGATCCTTTCTTACTTTATAGTCAAGAAAGAACCTTACCGTACTTTGTTTAATATTTTTTGGTATTTAATCTTAAAGTCTCTTTCTAAACGTGTAAACATTTTTTGATAACCTTCTTTCTGGAGAAGTTAGATCCACGTAAAAGAAAATTAAGTTTTTATGTGTCAAACGAAAGACTGATACAAACTAGAATCGAGGAGCAGAATCTTTCCATTCTCTTGGCTATTAACTTTAAGAGGGAGTTCAGGTACATTAAGAAGTTGAGGAAAACTATCACAGAATTAAATGAAAAACATTATAAAAAAGTATTTGGTCAAAAGTGTCGATTAAGGAGAAGATCAACAATCAAGATGTCAGAGATGCAGCATCAATCAGAGATTTAGTCAAACTGACTTCAGACAATGGATACTTGAGAAGAAATTAAAATCGCTATACATAACAAACAATCTTGAAAAGTTTTGAGCAAGAATTTTTCATTAAAGTAATAAATGCTTTTAATATAATAAACAATGCTATGCTGATTACAATCTAAAACAGGCCTTGATTCCATTCTTTATATTTCCCTGTTAGCTTGTCCTTAATTTTTGTTCGGTAGAAACGTGTTTTAGTTCTTAATTCTTTAGTTATCAGGCAGCATGTAAATGGCTACAATGCACTGAATTACTAAACAAATCAACAAAACAGAATGTTATGCTGATTCACTTATTATCGATTTGATACCGAAAACAGCATCGAGGATGTAAATGCTAACTATTTCTTTTTTATTTTCCTGTAAAAGATATTTTACCTGTAAAACATCCTTTGGCATCTCTGGCTTTGTTGTTTAACACAGCGTTTATACTTTTCAGACTACAAGGGGAAAACTTATTATTATTCTTTTTATCTCCTGATGTAGCTCTTGCGAACATTATGTAATTCCCATCCTCTCCACCAGGTGTACATGTTCGGTCATCCTCTGGATCATGCTAGAGCAAAACAAGAAACAAAGTAATGAAAATAAATTTGGCTTTATTTTTAGAAGATTTTGTACAAATTAAGTAAAATAAATATAATAAAATTATAATTAACGTCTTTGTTTTTAAAGAAAAGTTTATTTAAATGTAATTTGTTTGCTAATTTAATTAATGCATAAAAAAAAATTCAAATTTCTAGAGGATTGTATTATAAATGTTACATTTTTTTTTATTGTAAATCTTTCAATGGTAATACGGCAACATAATTGTTATTATTTTATCTTCTCTATGCTCTATTGTAATTGTTAACCAATTTCCTAATGGATTGTTTTGTAATTTGCAATAAATCATTCTCTATTGGTATATAATATTTAATGTAGTAACTGCAAATGGCATTGTAATATCAGAGATGAATGAATACAACATAGTTTCAAATTTACATAATTTGACACTCAAAGCTTTGTCATAGTAAATCAGCGTCAAAATTCGAAAATTTTCCTAACATACTTAAAATTATTTAAATTAGTCGAAACTAACTATTTTAAGCTTCTAAATAGATTTCTAAAAAAACAGGTTTCAATTGATCTAATTGTTCAATTTCTTTAAACATAATATTCCTGATCTCGGCTGTCATCCTAAATTTCCTTGACGAAAACGGAGATTTATTGAGATATATTGAAGTTATATACAGGTTTGAAAAGTTACTTTTTACAAGTACTGAGTCACAGTTAAAGATATGGAAAACTTATGTAACTTAGTTGCTTCATCAGGTACTTTTCCCATATATGTACACCATTTTTTTATATGTAAATTCATAAAATTTTCAAAGACTATTATTTTTTTAAATTTTATTTAGAGAACATCTTTTGCTTGGTTAAACGATTTAAAATGCAAGTTTTAAGTAAAACTTTCGTTATTTGTGTCTTTTAAATGCTCAAAACAGGTAGTGATGTAGTTTGATTTTTTTTGGCGCCAGAAGCAAATGATCCAATTACCCGTCTCAAGCTTGAAAGTCTCAAGTTAAAAATGCTGGTCCTTCCAAACAAAGCAAGCTGAATTTCTTTTCCATACCCTTTCAGATGCCGCCCGCACTTTCTTTCTTTCAAAATTTCAAATCCAACTTGAGAGTCGCTGCCACCACCTTCCATCAGAGTCAGAGTTTGGAGTCAGAGATTATCTCTCAAGAGCCGTGAGGTTCAGAGAAGCGGTTGCTGACCTCTGTCCTTCTAAAACTTGGTCTTTTTAATCGATTATCTGAATCGAGTTCTGGGTTCTTATTTGCTAAAAAAATTATACACTCATTGCCAAAAAAATTAGCGCACCCAAAAGCAGCAGTCGAAATGGAATGACACTTGGCAGAAGCAATGAGGATGATTATGCAAATAACTGATTATAATGATATAGCAAATGGGCCGTTTCTTCGGACAAAACACTTTTAAGTCAATAGTCGTTTTAGAACTGCTTCATACACCCCCAGCGTGGATACCTAGTGATACGGCTTGGTATGGAGTTCCCAGAGACGTCGAATGCTATCCTGCAGAAGATTCTCCCATTGCTGTTGCTTATGCCGCTTAAGATCGCTCATACCAGTTGATGGCCGACGCTGCAGTCCCAGCTGGTCCTACATATCTTCAATGAGCGACAAATCTCTGGAGACTTGGTGGGCCAAGGGAGGGTGTCGACAGTACGGAAGCAATTTCTGGGAAACCAGTATACTGTATGTGGGCGGATGTTATCTTGTTGGAAAATAGACAGCTGTAGGGCTCTATGAAGAGAAACAGAATCTTCTCAACATAAAGCTGCGCCGTCAACCGGTGGAGACCAAGAATCATAGGAGATGGCTCTCCACCTGACGGTATTTCGCTCAACAATGAAGTCCGGATTTATGCATTGCTATGTGCTTCTCCATACGACGGTTATCCGTGTCCAGATAAAGCCTGGATTGGCACTAAACCCCAATCCACTGCCACCCGCTCACTATATCTCAGCCATCGAAGCCGCTGGTGGTGGATTGTTGGTGAAGGGTGCAGTATCAATTCTGCAAGTCGCCTTGCAACAGTGCGGGTAGGCACAGGTGTTTCTTGTGATGCCGCTAGATGATGTCTCTGGATGGTGGACAGGGACATCCTTGGTTTCAGTTCATCCTTGGTTTGCCACGATGACACGATCCTCTCTTCAGGTAGTGTGCCTAGGTCCCCAGTGCCTTTCCTATCCTTGTGTGTTCCCTCACGTCTTCACTGTCCTAACACTATCGCATAGTATAGTCGGAAAGATCAAGTTGGCGGCCAATTCGGCGGAATGACCAACTTGCCTATCGCAGCCCAATGACACGACCTCTGTCACAGTCTGTCATTTATTCAGAAGTGCGACTCAGCGACCTGCACTTCAAGATGACACTGATTATAAAGCACAGAGCGGTCAAATGACGGTCGTTCACATGACCACAGCTGTAGCGATTCGAACGCCCCTGATGGTAGTTTTTCGCGGGCAATCGCAGCCCAACTACAATCAGGTTCAGCTACCTTCGACGGTGCCGTTTAACAACTTTCGCCGTTTCCTGATCATTCACAATAATTTTGTTTATGGTAATATTTCCTTTATCTTACAGCTTCAGGCAACATTTTGTTTTGATATAACTGTCAGAAATTGAACATTTTCTTTTAGGTTAAGGAATGGGTAAAAGTCAAAGATTTGGCTAGAAAATCGTTTGAGTTTGATGTAGATTCAAGTTCATTTTTCAATTATTAGTAAAATTAAATTAAAAGTGAAACACTAAAAACTGCTCATTAGAATATATTAAGAAAAAGGTTATTAGAATGTAGAGATGTAATATACGGTATGAATGAATGGTACTTACGGGAGATCCAAAGTTGTGTCCAATTTCATGAGCCAATGTCACGTGTGAGACGGCAGGGGGCACGTGTTTCCCATAATTCAACAAAGTTACTATGCCGGTGTTGAGGCTCTTCTGACTCCCACGATAATGCTAAAAAGATGAATCAGCATTTTAATTTAACAATTACGTGGTATAAAATTGAAGTTTTGTAAAATACCATAATTTTAACAGTTCCAGAGATTGTACAAGATTTTCTGCTGAGAAAGACGGAATAAATAGACTCAGTTTTAGCCAATATTTATCCCCTGATTACATGGTCATCTGTGTCGAAATGATTTGGCAAAAATTTTCAATATAATTTTCATGTCGAATTTAGAACAATACACGAGTACGGTACTTTCTTGTCATAATGTTTAGTACAGAGACGAGGAATGCATTGGCTTTTGATTTTTTTTAAAAGGAAAATGTTCAACGAGATTCTGTGAGAGAGGGTGAAAGATAATGAGAACTTCAGAGGTGAAGACAGGAGTGGACTTCTGGAATCTTGCTTCTGGTCTGGTTGCATTGAACGAATGAACAAAGGCATGAGGAAATAGAAGATCAAGGAAATGGAATTCAACGAAAGAGAGAGAAAGATGCAGAATCTTTATAGGATCTAAAGGTTATAAAGATTGATTATAAATGATTACAGAGCAAGGAGGAGTATTTTGAAGAAAGTCAAAGCACATTCTAGGCTGTAACTCCTTGGAAGAAATATAATTAAGATAAAATGAGCAGGGGAAAACAAACACACCATTTGATTTAATTTAGTTGTATTGTCAAGCTTGATCTGCTGACGGAACGAATTGTCCAATATACTTTCCTGTCAAGTAGAAGAGACAGCCTCGATTCCCCTGTCCAGAGGATTATAATTCTGAATCATCTAAACGAATATTCCACTCGAACGCATTATCTAAAAATTTCATTTGAGTTTACGTATTCATTTGGTGCGATTAACAATAATAGGCAGTGTCTATTGGATTCTGTAACAACATCAAATTTGATATCGAAATTTCTTTCTAAATATACAAACAACTAACTGAAATGCACTCTTCCATTCCTCAATTATTTATTCTAATCTTTAAATTTTTCCCCATTGAAATGCGCAGATCAAACATCCAAATGAATCGCAACCAAATTCTCTATAACACCTCCTTCCTTAGCTTATTTCTACTGCCTTGTAAGTTAACAA
>JAFIDM010012231.1:145407592-145430093 GCA_023159025.1 Thereuonema tuberculata
GTTATCAAGTCACCATCTTTGCCACGAATTTGCACCATACATAAAAGGGGTGCCATTACATCGCCAACAATTGAATTATCAATCAGATCTGAATATATATAAATGGAATAAAAAACCCCGTTCAAGTCAATGACAGAACTAGCCTCTATGGTTTGAAGGAATTCTGTCTGACCGAGAAAACCTAAAAGTTCAGATAGTTCGCGAGTTAAAATTACTTTAAAATAGCCTGTTATTTCGAGAGTGATTCTATAAGTGATATTATTGTAGGTGAATTGAACCAGTGTTCTCTCCTCCTCGTAACGAAAACGATCCTTAATACGAGCTGACATTAACTGAGTTAGGTGTGTTACATTCGAATAATATCCCTGAGGAATTTTGAATTCATTAATTACCGAAGAACTTGCTTCTTTTAATTCAAAGTCGAAAAAGAAGGGGGCTTTCGAAAGATTATCTGTAAAGGTAGGTGTGTCTTTGGCCGTTGTACTCTCTTTAAATACAACCAAGGTTTGCTTTGAATTTCCTCATCCGACACTCGTAAAAGATCAGGCTGATTAAAACCTAACAACTGAGCCAGAGGCAGACACATTCGAATTTCTGCTCCGCGCGGCAGTGAAACGATAACACAATTGAAAACTAGCAAAAACATTACCTCGTTGGAAAGTTTTTCTATGGGATGCTCTTGAATACTGACTGTAATTTTACGAATGAATTTGTCTGTGCTTTTAAACTGTGGTTTTAATGGAATGGTAACGCGGAAAGAAGGATAACTTATAACTCGAAACATGCCATCATTACCGCTTATGCTGTACCAATTGTGCTGATAACTAACTTCGGCCAGGGCACATTCGTAGGGTTCTTTCAATTCAAATCTTTTTGGTAGTTTGGTTGTGAAAGTGGAAATTGTATTTTTCGGACATGCTTGAATTGCTCGGAAGTGTCAGATAAAATTCATCCATTTTTTTGTTGTTGTTTAGGTACTGGAAATATGTTGTAAATCTCCAATTTTAACCCAGCTATCAAAAGCGGGACTGTATCCTTGCCAACGAACTAAATATTCTTTCTTATTTCCTCGTCCTCTTTCCTTACGAATTTTCTCAATGGGATAGAAACTATCTTCGATTTTTCAATAGATTGTAATTCCCAGGGGTAAAAAGTTCCGCGTATTGGTTCACCCGACCCGTCTTTCAAACGATACACTTGCGGACTTTTCTTTGATACAATCTCTGAAATTGTAAAAATTTCAGGAGTTCACAAACCTTCGAACGCCTTTTGGAATGATCTTCTTGCCGAACTAATACGTACCTGTTGACCTGTCTTAAATGACACGTCTGGCGGGCGTCGTCGTCTTGACGTATTCGAAGTTTTTCCATAGAGGCGCTGCCATACAAGATGCTGGTTCGAGCCGGTTACGTCGTTTGGAGCCATACCAATACTCGAATGAAAACTATTATTATAGGCATCCACCAAATCTTTTAAAGCATCAACATAGCGAAAAGAGCCAGTAAAATGAAAATATTTGAAAAGTTTTGACCGAAACGTTCTCACAAATCTTTCGGCAACCGAGGCTTTAACAACTGGATCTCGTGATGTAAAAAAGTGAACATTGTGTTCTTTTAGAAATGTCTGAAAGGTTTTGTTGACAAATTCGCGACCTTTATCGGTTTGTAAACGATCAGGCGGGTCGACGTCCTCCGTCTTAAAAAGATGCTCAAAGGCTTTGGTTATACCGACTCCTGTTTTGTTTTTCATCGGCACTACAAAAGCACGTTTCGACAGGATGTCTATGACGACGAGTAAAAATCGAAAGCCATCATTAAATTTTGCCTGTTTTTGCATATCAATAAGATCTGCCTGCCACTGTTCGTTCATAACGGATACTTTTGTTTTCCCATGCGGGAAATTTTTTCTAGCCGGTTTAAAAAGAGTGTAGTTATCATGGCTTTTCAACCACTGTTTAACTTGAATCAGAGTAACGAATTTATTTCGCTGTTTGGCTGCCCTGTATAATTTTTGTACTCCGTCAAAGGATGCCGGATGTTTTGGATCGAAATAAATCGATCTCAATAATTTTTCCACAGCTGCGGATAAGACTGCCATTTTCCTTGCCCTGACTGTACCCGTATTTTTATATTTCCGTTTTTCTTTTTGGCTGCGGGAACTTGTAATTTTGAAATAATTTTCCACTTTTTATTGTTCGGTAGGTATTCTTTTGATAACGGAATAGAAGTTAAAAGATTACGGAATTGAATCCAACCAGTTGGCGTTCTTTTGCTTTGCTTCACCAAATGATTCATTAAATCAAAAATACTACTTTGAGAAATGTTTTCACCTCGAATCATCAATTCTCCCGTTTTGGAATTCCATCCAGCGTAGGGCAAAGCTTTAAAACGTTCCAATAATTTTTTTGCAAAAGGCTGATAGAATGTGGGCATGCGAGTCAAAGCTGCATCTTCCCAACTAACACCTGACGGAGTTTGAATTTCTTTTTTTTTTCCTGTGACGCGTCGGTTTTCACGTCGGTACTGTCTGACGTCACATTCGCGGTCATTGACTGTAAAACAGGATCGTGCAGTCTGCTTTTGTTCTGATTATAAAATGTTTGAAAATGCTGCTGTATATTATTAACTAATTTAATTTTTAAATCATTCGGTAAGGTGATATCGTTGAAAAGATGATCCAGTTCTTTTCCCAAAGAGGATAGTTTCTGTATAATATTTTGAGACGGGTCATGTTTTTGTGTGGACCCTCGCAACATTTGTGAGGCTAGTTCTTCAGGTAAAACAACAAATTTCCTACCGTGTTCCATTCCTTCATCGGTTGCTACCGAGCATACCACCGAATAGTCCTGCCAGAGCAGGAATGATGAAGGGCAAAAGTCCAGATCCTTTCTGCACGAGAATTGACTTTTTTTGTGAATGGGTAATTTTGATGTGCCAATCAAACGAAGTGTTTTCTTGAGCAAGATAGTTTTCGTTTTTTATAGGGAGTCACAGGAACGTTGCCACGCAAAACATTACCTACACATTCAGATAAACAACGAATAAAGTCGGGATTACCTTCTTTAATAACCGCTCTCATCTGGCGAGGTGAAAATTGAGGAATTGCCTGTAAAATACGAGCGTATTTCAGAAGTCTATGAGGAGCGCGTTTCTAAGGTGCCATCTCTCTGGCTGTCCATTTCCATATCCCATTCAAAAAAATTTTTCTCTCGTTCCGAACAGTTTCCTTTTTTTTAATAATAATATTCCCTACGATTTTGAAATGCTATGTTTTGATTGGTCGATAAATACCCAATGAGTCGTCAGGAAATATTCCAGTGCGGAAACGCACTCCCTCCATGGTGTTGGGTTTCAATCCAATAACAAATAGGAATAAGGTTCCTGAGTTACATCTCGATAGGCTTCCACAAGAAATTTTTCATTTTTCGGAAATAATTGTCTGGCAAAGAACATTATCTGAGATAAATCCCTTACGTTTTTAAAGAGGACAAAATAATGAGTGTTTAAGCTGATTGTGCGGTGGGCACCACCTTTATGAAATAAGTTTTGAACCATGTAAATAACACTACAATTTTTGTGATGGCTGAATTTAGTAAATAAAGGTTCGAGCGCGCTATTGTCTACACCCATCAAATCATCAATAATTACTAATTTTGGAGTGACCGAATCAAACTTTTTCACGTCAGGTACACCCTCTTGAAATTTAACTATTCCAGTAAATTCATTGAACCATGGTTGATGAACACCGTAATACCAATAAATTTCCGTTGGAGGTTGATCAATCATATCGTCTTTATACTTTAGAAACTTTTTTGAAAACTCGGTCTTACCACTCCCGGTAGCTCCGCTTAAGATGCAATTAAAAGGGTGTTTAAATTTGAATTCCCTACTATGAATAAATTCGTATTCAGACATTGTAAATGTATTTTTTTTTGTTTCGATAAAAAAGAACAAAAAATAATACACTGAGAAATGGGAAAAAAAAAATGCATGTTATGACATGCAAAGCAACAGGAAATACATGTCATGACATGCAAAATATGAAGAAAGACATGACGTAACATGCAAAAAAAAAGTTGAGGATCTTGTGTTTTTTTTTTTTTCCTCTTCACTTGTTTGGAATATTATCAAGATCTAGACCCTGGACAAACGGACAACCAGGGAAATATTTACAATGTTCAGACATCGGGGAATCATTGCATTCCCAACTGCCTAAAATACCCTTACAAAACGCACACTGCACTCTATCATTACATTGAATATAAACAAAACCCGCCTCTGCTAAATCTTTTGCCGAAATAAAAGATACAGGCCAGTTGTGAAAAGTATTCAATCTTACCGATTCCATTTTTAGGGACTGGGATGTATACAGCATTCTTTTTTTTGAACAGAATGAATTATCGTCTTTCCAAGTCTCTACACTCAATAACCATAGGGGAGGGTTTGATATTGTCCGCTTGCTTACCAAAATTACTCGCTTACCAAAGACAGCTCGATACATTTTGATCTCATCCTGGGAAACAATTTTCCGTTTTTTCGTTCTTCGAATTTTTCCTCATGTAAAGATAGGAATTTGGATCAGTGACTTTGCATTGTCGTTATTATTATTATCATCATTATTCTGAATCAGTTCATCGACCATGAACTTGAGCAAATCCAAATTTATTTTTTCACGAGTTTCATAATTTAAAGAGAAACCACGAATTTTTAACACAATTTGAGATGGCTTGTCGGAATTCTTTGAGGAAACACGATAACCGTAATTTTTTGCTCCTGCGGTGCAAAACATATCTATCATAAATTCGATACATTCGATAAATCAGATGATTGTTTCTTGACAACTGCAAAAATGCTATCGGTATCACAGTAAAGAACTGATGTGCCGAATTTTTCCATTTCATGATAGAGTCTAATTCTCACTTGAGCCGTATTAAACGCGCTAATAACAACATTTGTTTGACTTCCTAGCAAAAGATCTTCAATTTGTTCAGTATTTTCAATCCATTCCAATTGTGCAATTCGATCATGAAAAAAAGCGACATTTTTAACAATTTTCGTATCACTGAAAACATAGCCAAAATACGTTTCTGGTTTCTCTATATACTCTGTTTTACTCTTTCTAACTCGCTGTGAAAATTTACCATAAATCGAATTCAAACAAATCTTTTTTAATGGATGATTTTTCTGAATTTTGTCGGGATCCAGAGCTTTCCCCCTCATTTCGGGCGTATTCACTGATGTACGCTCTCTTTTGATCCTCTGTCTGACAATGTGATGGGTAGCCATCGCTTTCCTGCTTGATTTTAAGAAATGTATCTACGTTTTCTGCGAATAAGCCACCCTGTCCTGTTTCAGGGTCTAGCTGCATTGTTTTTGAAAAATTCCAAACTTGAAATATTTTTTTGATCCTGTAACCTTTCTCCAAAGCAAGCTGGAGTTCAAAAGTGACCCAGGCACCGGTTAAGATCCGTTCCTGATCGTTGTGTTCGCACTTTGTAGAAGTTTTCAACTCAACACTTTTTTTACACAGTGGAAAGTACAGTTTTTTGTTGTAGCGATAGAGCAATACTGGTATATAAAGTCCTCTAGGTGGCAGAATGCTGCATTGCACTATTCCGCAAAAATTAGAAATATCAGTCGAATCAAATTCTGTTAAAATTTCAGGATAACCTAAAGGATAAATATCCTTTTTCAATACCAATGGATACCATCAAATGAAATCTATATAAATAATTTCCTCGTTTGGTTCTATCTCGTGGAAGAGTTTGAAACCCTCAACCCTTCCGCCAAAATACTCTGATCTGGTGTTAAAGGAGGCATAATGGATAATTCCTTCACAAACTCGCTAAATTCAGCATTTGCCTTTAATCTAGTGCGAAAATCGCATTCCCACATTTCTACCACTGTGTAGCCACAAGCTTGCGGTCTCTGGACATTTTCAAGTGTTAAATCAAATATTTCCTGAATCGTCATACCCCGATGAGGATGAACCATGAGTCTATTTCTGTAACATTTTTCACAACCGTGCACCCCAACATCCCTGAAACTGAAAAACAGTTCTGGACTTTTCCGAAAAACCGTCGACGTAAAGACGACATTCAGGGATGAATTTTTCACCTTGATTTAAAGCATGTTGAATGAATTCATTGCGTTGGTGTGATTCAAACTCAAGCCATTCAATGCTTATCTTACTACAGCGTTTGGCATTTTTGTAAAACCCGTTATGAGGGATGAGCGCAATTGTTTCTGGTTTTAAAAATTTTGTCCAAAAAACTCGATTGCAAACACTGGCTATTGTAATCCCCGTTTGAAACGGACAGCTATCTATGATTGAAGTAAAAACTTCGTGAAATTTCAAAGCCACTGCACTCAGGATCTCTACATCCATAACGCAATATTCAAGTATTTCTTTTTGAAAATCAAATATTTCACCTTTTTATACCTGCTTATTGTACCATTGGATAAGTGTGCATCATGCTCCTGAGGCATCATACTGTCAACATCATAATATTCCAAAGAGAGATAGGATCCTCGATAATTCCAATTTTCAGCCCTATTGAATAGGTAGGGGAAATACCCTTTTAATAGTCGACTGGTATCCACACCAAATGCTTTGGGTAATTTTTTTAAAGCCATTGGGATAAAGGCGAACAAGTCGAGAAATCGAATATTTTTCCATTAAAGAAAGAGCAGTTTGTGTCCATTATAAATTACTTTTTTCGGTTTTTGATTACATTTCAACATGTATTGAATTATGAAATAAGAATCGTAGCCACTAGCATTATGAGCAATGGCGGAGACCCTTTCATTTTCAAAAGTTTCAAAAAGCCATTCACAAAAATCTTTACAGGCCGTTTCTCCTTTGAAAATCCTCAGCTTTGGAGCGGTGCAGTTTTCACAATCATCTGATTGACTGTCGACACATTTCGTGCAACAGAATTTGACTACACACAAATTAGGTGTATGTTCTATACGACCGTCGCCGAGATCTTTTTCTATGCTATATTCAAAATTGTAAAATAACAGGAAGTGATTCTTATCTTCCTTTTCGTTATTGGGAAGAGACACTGGCTGAATATAACATAAATGATCGAGAGGCACAACATTCTTACAGTTCGGGCATCTATAGCGCCCACAAAAATGAACGGTCCCCGTACTGTTGTCAACAGTAATTCCACACGTCTGACATCGGTGAAATTGATCGCAAATTAGAATACCTTTCGTGCTATAAATACTTTTGTGATTTTTCATACACTCGGCAGATCTGAAAAATCGATTGCAAATCTCACAGCGAATATAGTTCTCGACAGAGCAATAACCTCCGGATTTTTTACAGGCAAAACAAATTTTGGAACAGGTGTGTTTATCTTTGGTATTGTATTTCTTGAAACAAGTTATGCAAAAATAGGTACAGTTATAAAAAGCTGTTAAACTTGTTACAACAGCGAAATGCTCGTTAAAATGAAAAAGAATTAGCTTTTTCTCGGCCGGAGGACCTACAAAAAACGCCTGATTTCCCATTTCATGAGAAATGATGAGAATTTTGTAGGTAGGATTTAAAAACATTTGAAATTCTTGTATTTCTGGTATCCCACAGGAACCCCGAGGGAAATCTGCCTTGCGGTGAAGTTCAACAGCCTCCTTCAGTTGAAAAGAATTACTATTCCTGATTTTCCGAATGTCGGGAGAATTATTAATTTGAGCCATGGCGACGACTAATGCGCGAGCTAGGCATAATTTATCGGAACGATTTTGAATTTGAATGATGCATTTCTTGTTTTTTATCCATTCTTCAATACGAAGATTACTCATCCCTTTTAATCTTCCGCCCTCAGGTTGTGAAACACAGGTTACCTTTACAGATAAAGTACTAGCCCAATCAATTCTTTTTCCAGATTGTGCTATCATTTCTATGATTTCAATGACCGAGTCTGCTTTAAAATCTTTCTTTGCTGTAAAATGTAAATAAGCAGCCGATTCGAACTGTTCACTGTTTATTTGAATGCCAATCATATCGTTAGGAAGACACTCTTTAGTGAGTTGTTGTATTAATAATTCAAAGAGGCGCTCTACAATAAACATTAAATTTAATTTTCGACCTTCCGCTTTCTTTGCTCTTATTTCTTCTGGTGAAGGACAGGATAATTTAATTTCATACTGAGTCCCTAGAGTTCTGTACTGACGAATATAGTGACGAGCAATAATGCGTTCTACGTTAATGAAACCTAACAGCCAATTATCAAATTCACTAATTTCATTTACCGGCATTGGTTCAGGTGTATCTTCTTCTTCTTCTTCCGAGCTAGATTTGCCTTCAGACTCGGTTAGAAGTGTATTAATATCAACGCCCCATCTTTTTGCAATATCTTCAAAAGTTTTATTTGCATTTTTTGGTTCAGATGAAATTTGTTTCGGATCAATATTCCACCTTTCGGCGATCGAATGGATGGTTGGTGCCGACTCAATATCCGAATTAGGGTCGGCTGTTGATACTCTAGGTTGATACTCTACGTATCTAGATGCCATCGGTCCGCAATAGCTTTTATTTCTCTATCTGAGCTATCTGACATGATATATCAATGTACTTCTATCTGATTCACTTTTAAATGCTTTACTAGGGGTTAATCTGATTGACTGATTCATTCATTGACGAGTTCATTTTTTTTTCAAAAAAAGGAAAGTGCATTGAGGAAAAGAAAAAAAACAATAACTGAAAAAAAAGATGATGTGACTTACTCGTTTTTTTTCACACCTTTTATGATTCGTTCAAATGCTTGTCGAAATCTTGAGCATCGGTGAACATTGTAGGATCAATGCTGGGATCTAGGGCCTGGGAAAAATCAAACTCGACATTGGCGGTGTCCGATGCTGGAACTGTTGCTGTTCTCGGATCAGCGGGCGCCACTGATGCTTGTTTGGACGCAGGCATCTTCAATTTGCGAACTGGGGCGCAGCATGTGCGCTTCACAGATCTAGCAGCACTAGGTCCGGCTGCAGGAGTTGTGGGTTGAAGGATAGGGGTGGAAGTGATAGGGAAAGTGGGATTTTGGGCTGTGGAAGGTTAGTTATGAGAGCAGATTGAAGAAGAGGAGGAACTGAATGATTACCGATTGCAGCAGGAGGTGTAGATGGTGGAGGGCATCTCATAGTCGCCTTTACAGATTGAATTAAGCGAGGTAGTTCGCTGGTGAGGAGCTGTGAAAAGATGTGCCATTGGCGGCTATTAATAGTAATTTGTTTACCATTCCTCTACCATTTTAAAATTTAAAAGAGCCTGCTTTATTATGGGATCATAGTTATTGTCAGCATTCTTTCATTTGTGAGATTCAGCACTTTTTTTGGATCGATATGGCCCTCATTGAACATTATTTCTGCTGTTGCTGCATAATGGTTTATGTCGACAGCAGAAAAAGCTAATATCTGTGTGTCTTTCTCGGAAAGCGAAAGTCCGACTTTGCTGGGTATCAGAGCTGATCCAGTATAGAAATATTTTCTTAAATGCACGAGTAGGACACCTTTGTAGGGGACAATGCGGAGATAAATTCCATTTCCAAGGCTTAAAAAGTCTGAGGGTATCTAATGAAATGATAGACAGGGAGAATTTTTAGAAGAAAAAAAAGAAAGAAAGAAAATAAAAAAGAATGGATGAGAGGTTTTTTGGAGGTAATAAAGAAAAATAAAAGAATATTACTTTTTTATAATAAGTCTTCTTTTTTGGAAAATCAACAATTCGAGAAAATAGAAAAACATAGTAATAAAAAGAAATAACAAATTTATATTACCTGTGCAGGAATCACATCTTTCATGGAAAGTTCTAATCTCTCTGCAAGATCGACTGGTTCATAAAAATTTCAGCTGGCCATAGTATTATCTCGAGGAAAGTAGCTGTTGGCAACAATTTTCATGCTCGGGCAATATCTCGACTGTGCAGAGCAATCTCCAACAGTCAGAAACAGTGAAATTATTCGGAAAACAATTGTTTATATAGCATTTTCAGATTCATGTTTATTTAATTCCGACCGCCACTCTAAAACACCTTTCACCAATCAAAAGAGAAAAAAAATATGCGTCAACGGCTTGATAACTTTCAGCCAATGAGAATTCTTCGAAATTAAAGACCACTCCCAATGTCCAGCTCCAACAGCCAATCAGAAATTATTTTTTCGCTTCCTGGAGAAATTCAAAAAAGTAGGCTAACAAGCCCACAATGCATCATTGCTTGGCCTGTTTTCAGCATCCACAGACAAGACATTTAATAAATATCAAAAAATAAGAAAATTATTTTATATTTATTTTTGGAAAAATATCACAATTCATTCATAATTACCCATTCTACTGAAAAAGATTAAATGATAAATTGTCTCATACAGTCATTTTTCAAAGAATAATCAAAGAGACTTTTGAAAACAAATTAAAAAGGCGTTTACATTAATATCAAGGGGTCACAAAAATGTATCACTGGGGCAGAGTCTTGCTATAAACCTTCCCATTTCAAAAATGCTTTAGAAAAGCTGGCAAAGACAATAGTTATTTTCGTATGGTGAAAAAGAAAATAGATTTATCATTGCCACCCTTTTTTTTCTTTTTTCATATTTTCTCATGAATTTTTACACAAAAAAGAAATTAAATTCGCTTTTATTTATAAAAATCTACAAATATTTTATCCAGTTCCAGTAAACAAGTGAAAAGGTGTTTTTTTTTTTTCTGGGTCATGAAAAAGACCTTGTGATAGAAGATGAATTATTCATTATGAAGCATGTCTGTGCTTTCTCCCCAAAAATTCCTCCCCAAGTCTGACCTAATAAACTTTTTGTACCGTTTTAGACAGAAAGAAATATCCTTTTTATTCCGATTTTAAGAGATATGATTATGAATAAAGAATGAAATTAGAAAAAGGAATATTTTTCGATTAAAAAAACGAATTGATGTAGAAATTAGCTTTTATCATTGCCAATCCTTTTTTCATATTTTCTATCGAATTTTTTTCACAAAAAAAAGAAAAAAAAAGCACAATTTCATTATATTTTATAAAAAAAAACATAGTATAATTTGCTTTTATTTATAAAAATCTACAAATATTCTATCCAGTTTCAGTAAACAAGTGAAAGTCTTGTTTATCTAGGTCATGAAGAAACCTTGTGATGGGGAAAAAAATTGAATTATTCATTATGAAGCACGTCTGTGCTTTCTCCCCCAAAATTCCTCCCCAAGTCTGACCTAATAAAACTCTTTTGTACCGTTTAGACAGAAAGAAATACCTTTTTTATTCCGATTTTAAGAGGTATGATTATGAATGAAGAATAAAATTAAAAAAAGGAATATTTTTCGATTAAAAAAACGAATTTATATAACTGAAAAAAAGTGTAATTAAAAATAAGAATAGAATTTTTAAAAAAAAGAAAAAAAAGATATTTTTTTGATTAAAAAACTAATAAACTCGTATTTCAAACAGCGGAATAATATCCCTGGTAATAACCAAAAAACAAAATGAATCAACAATTGATAAAAAAAGCCGGTATTCCCCCCCAAAAAAGATAATTATTTTATTTTTTGACGAATTTTGTTTTTAATTCATTGGAATAATTAACATTGAAGAAAAAAATAATTAAATAACTCTTTTTTTCTCTTTACTATTTAACTTTAATCTATTTTTGCCTATTTCTGTTTGTTTTATTATTCGGGTTTTTTTTTTCCTAATATAATACTCCGCAATTCATTAAATTAATTAATAATCAGATAACTCTTTTTTCTTTGTTTATTTTTTTTATAAATAACCATATTTTTCTAATTTGTCTGTTTTTAATATCATATTTTCCTTTTGTTTGAAAGAAAAAAAAAAGGAACTTTCAAAAAAAAAGTCGGGTAGGTATGACCCACTTTTAAAGAAACGGAAGGTCAATACAAAGGTGTATATAAAGCCGCCTCTTTCCAAAAAACTTACTCAGTGTTTTTTCAGAGCCACTCACGAGCAACATCTCAGCCCTTTGAAAACAGCAATCATGCCCAGATACCTGCTATGCCCGTTTTTTAAGGAACAGCAAATATTCAAACCAAATACTTACACTACTCATTTCCTGGATTGTGAGAAGGTAAATATTTTTTTTTTTTTTGTTTTAGCAGTAAAAAAACATAAACTTTTATCTTTTCGTTTTAATAACTTACTTTCTTTTTTCTCAATATCATATTTTTTCAATTCTCTTATTTTTCTGTGTCTGTTTTCGTAGGTGTTTAAACGGCAAAACCCCGGCTTAGATATAGTGAGATGCCGTTATAACGGATTTCATATCATTGAAAGACAGCACCGGAAATTTCATGAAAGCCATTGTACCTCTAATCCTCGAAGGAAATGTAAATATTCTTTTTTTCTACTTTACTAATATGATTTTTCTTTTTTTGAAATAACATAAAGATTATTTCATTTTTTTCCTCTTCAAAAATAATATATAAATAACGTAAAAAACCACAATAATTTATTTTTTTCTTCTTCTTATTCCTTCCAACAATTCATTTATTTCTTTTTTTCTTTCTTTTTTTCTCATTTTCAAGCATCTCCAGACTACGGCATCAATAACATCTGTGCTCGTTTTACTAAATCACAGTAATATAATATGTATTGTAAAAAAATGTAATCATTCTTGTAAATTCTGTTTTTCATTTTCTTTTTTTTCAAATCCGCAAATGCGTTTTTTTTTCCTTCACATGTAACATCCAAAGGTGAGAAAAAAATAAAAAAAAAGAATATAAATATTTGTCTCAAATGTGATTTTCTTTCATTTCTCTTATTTTAATAAACATTTAAAAAAATAAAAATCTCTCTCATTTTTACCATACAAAAATTTAAGCCAAAACCGTTTTCACTAATTGTATTTTCTATCATATTCCTGACCATCAAAAAACAGCAACAACAAAAAACGCTTTCACTTTCAAATACTATCTACCCCACCTTCAAAACAGAGAACTTCCCAGCAAGACAGTATCTCTTTTTCTCCCCACTAACTAGCGAAAGTTGCCCTGGGGGCACTAAGGAGCGAGTCAGCCTCCCTCTTCTCCAAAGCAGTCTCGCTGCTCTCACCCCGACCTACTCCCTCCACCTCAAAAATATTCAAAATAAAACATATAATGCAGACTTTTACCAAAAAAAAGACCAACAAACACATGAAAACCCAACATCACATAACAAAAAAATTACCAACGAAAACAACAATGAAGAACCATACTGACCCAAACCAAGCATCTTTCTCTATTCCAGTCTACCTCAACCCTATCCTCACTTCAAAAAAAAAAAAACAATCAAAAACCTTCCTAAAACCATTAAACACAACACAAAACACTACCAAAACGAGCAACCAACTCAACAACACCAAATCACCCCTCCCCTCCACCAAAAAGACGAAAAACCCTTCTCTTCCAACCAAACAACAAAAAACACGTCTAAACTGACCCACGGACATAGATTGTAAGTGACCATTACCACTACTTTCCTGATACCGAAAATTCGTTCCCTGTACATACATACACAAGCAATGTACGGTTGACATACAAGAATTAATTTATCCAGGTATGAATAACGATAGACAAACGATCAAAAGACGAAAAAGGAATCTTAGTTTCATATAAACTGAGATTTTAGGTGTATAATTGAATATAAATTTAATACACATTAGTTAAAGTAATAACTTATTAATCTGCCAGGGAAATTAGCAAGCATTTCAAAGAAAATTAAAATTGCTTTATAGATTCCTGAAAATTTAATCAATGAAGATGCTTAATAGTAACCTACAAAATCAGTACAGAGGTCACAAACAAATTATACCTTTGAACATCCATTTTACATAGGAAATCATTTTTATTTATTGAAAAAAATTGCACTAACAGCTATAATGATGAGACAGTCAGTGCAAAATCGTTGCCATTCAGAAGCAACCGAGTATTTTTAGATGGTAGCCTGGCATCTCCCAGCTTCTACGCTTGATTCTCATAGATAGCTTGAGTGTTTGCCTTTCTTTCTTTGTTTCCCTTTCGGCCTTTCTCTCCGCTTCTGATTGTTTAAGGGCACAATTATAACTGTCTTCGAGTCTTTCAATAGATCTGATTTGGCTTGAAAATCAGTGGGGAATATCTACCGCTTTTCAAATAGATAACAGCTTGAACCTGCATTGGATGGAAGCTATTCTCTGCAGAACTATGCATAATTAATATACTGGAAAGAGAGATAAATAATATTCTTCTGCAAAATGTAACTGCAGAAGCTTTCCTTTTAAATTGATTATCTTCCGTTACATAAGATTTCGTCATTGTATGTTTTCAAACAGATAGTTTTATAACGAAATCAAGTAGCGTTTGACGGAATCGAATCTCTCAAGTGGATTTTTCAATTAGAGCTGCTTAAAATCTATATTGAATTAGAAGCGTTCAGACCTCAAAGAAAATTATAATAAAAACTAACCCATTTGACTCTATTGATACTCCAATGGTTCATACATTAGGAAATGATGTTATTCAGTGACATTTATATGTTGATAATTGTTTTGACAATAACTTATGATTTTATAAGTTTTTTTATTTTTATTTTTCTGACGAGTAATTTTTACTTGTTCTCTACTGAAGTGAAATAATCCTCATAAGTAAAAAAAGAAATATTCCGCATTAGTAACAAAAAAGAATTCTTCATTAGACGTGAAGCTGGAATAAATGATGATAAACCATCTTGTAAAGCCATAAACTAGCTACCGTTTGCTTAGAAATATTGGCAATTTCAATGAATTTTCAACTCAAAGAAATCAAATTAATATTGCTAATTCCAGTTCAATTAAAAATTAAATAACACTGAATAAAACTCAGAGAAATTTAAATTGAAATGAGTCTATAACTTTAGATTCGAAATGATCTAGTAAAATAATACTTTTACATATTTGTTATATTTGATGTCAGCTCCATTTCTCGCAAAGGAAATGTATATATAATATAAGCTTACTATTTCGTCGTTGCTTTGATGAGATCAAGAAATGTAGATTTATAAAAGCAGTATGATTTAGTAGAAGCATTATATATATAGGGATTTTCAGGTGTATGGATGACTTGCGTATTTATATACTAGAGATAATTTAACTGCTGTAAATGAAAGTTGTTCCGTTTGGATCCTAGTCGAGGAAAGTGTCAAAAATCGTCCTAGAAGAGTATTAGATAAAAAATAATGAATTTCTATCAAAGTCTAACAAAATATCTTAGCCCCTTTAATAAGAGTAATCCAGTGTCATTCTTCGGGCTTCTATATGATTCAAATTAAATGCAGTTAGGTAACATAACGTAAAAAAAGCATTTGGAGATTAAATTAGTTTTTAGCAGAAAGTAAATTTGACGACACTGTGTTCATTACAAAGTTTCAAACACATTCCACATATTTTTTAAAAATATTTTACCTCTGTCTTCTTGTAAAGACTTTACCAATGCATTATTTTTACGACTTTATACGTATTGTTTTACTAAAAAAAAGCATCATTTTAAGTTTTGTAGTATCTTCTTGTTGCTTTTAATTTATTTCTATTCCTCTGCCTTTTAATACATCTTAGAAAAACTGATTTGTAAAGTCTATTTTCATGGCTAGCAAGCATTTTTTTTATTCCTTACACTGTAGAATCTCAGCTTTTTTTGTACTTATATATAAATACAGAATTTTGCATTTACATGATAAGTCTATAACTTCGATAGTTCAAAGAATAAAGAAACACTCTTAGTATTTTTATGGGAACTTTTCAAGTAAAATGGAAAATATACATAAAACTTATTACTAATTTTAATAGATGATCGTATAATTTTTGTTAGTCTAGTAAATATTAATAAAAACTGTGAGAGCATCTATTTTAAATATCATTCCTTCATTCTCCTCATTCATTTGAAAAAACAGAAAGAAGCAGAATTGAAAATAACTTTCTATTTTCCTTCGTCTTATTCTTAATGATTCCATCAACATAATTACTTTCCCTTTTCTTATTGGCTGCAGAAAACGATGGACAATTTTCTCAATTTCCATTTCGAATGAGAGCTGTAAACTAATATTGCAGTCGTTTTATATAATTCAATTCTCAAAATGATTCTAATTTTTCTATTGCTTTCTTGAGATACTATTCAAATACCGTCTATTTTTCACTTTTTTTTAAATTTTATTTCTTTCAAAGACATAACAAAAATTCATACAGTAATTCTTTGCCGCAGTTTTTTTTTTTCTACCTGAATCCTTTCTTGCTCTCAATTTCTTGTTCCTTTCTTGCATTCGATCTGAATAATTCCGTAAGGCATTTCGTATTCTCTCTTTGCCGTCTTCCTTGGCAAATTACATAACCAAGGAACACTTTCTGACTCTTTTACTTTTCTCACACGCACCAAAAGGCTTAACTTTCAACTGCCGCTTGCCTCTCTTTTTATTGGCATATTTCTCGCCTTTTGGCTTGTTGTTCATTGGTCTCTCTTTTAAACCATTACCCCTTCAAATTTCCTGCGGAGCAGAATGTTCCATTTCTTACCACCGGAACATTGACGTTCGGCCTTTTAGAGATTGCCTTAATGACGCTATCAATACTTCAACTTCCATTCTTTTTATTTTACGCTTTCTTATTGTAATTTTTCTTATGCAGCCTATTGCAAAAGGATTTCGGAAACAAAAGGCTGAAAACTTAGCGATAGTAGCATTAAAATTGCTAGAACACTGGAAAACTAGAGCTACCGGAATCCAGTTTTATACGTGCACTTGACTTTTTCACATAAACTTTAGCTACTGTAAGACAGACAAGGCATTTAAACCAAGACAATGGAACAACGATATCACGCCTTAATGACTATTAGCTCCTATAAAAAGAAAACAACACAAAGCCTGGAGATAATGCAGTGGAGTAGCTGTCGTTTTCTCAAAGACAACAGTGTTTAGTGGACCACGAACTACAGAGACCTTTGGATGCCCTCAACTCTCATTGTGTTCATTTATTTCGCTTAGAGACCCAAAGAAAAATTTTCAATACGGTATTAATAATTCCGATCTATTGTGATTATCAATGGATTATTCGTCGTCTGTGCTCACCAACTTTCGAAGCTCAAATTTTAAAAAAGCACAAAAGATAAAACTCTAATTTGAAGATAATTGTGTCAGAAGATATAAAGTACCCTGCCCAAATAACGCCACCTTAACGTTTAAATTATTGTAAGCCTGGAAATAATGTGTATCGAAGCACGAAAATTATGACCAAGAAAGTTTAATGTTCTGTTTGAAGCATACCATAATGAAACATATGATAATGTTTACTGAGGAAGTATGAGAACTCAAATAAGAAAACTTTGCAAACTGGCGTTATTAGGAACACCTGCTCCAATTAACGCCACCTATTTTTTTAGTAACTTAACTTAATTAAAATTAAGAATTATTCCATCATTGTAAGCATTATTTGTACAAAATTATAGTAAAAAGCAACTAAATTTGACTTTCTGTAAAAAATAATAAAAAAATCACTGGAAATTAACACATCAAATTAACACTCAACAGATCTTTCTCATCTGTAGCTAAAACAAAAGAGGAAATGTAAAAATTATTTTGAATATCCCCTCCTTTTAAATGAAATGAGACAATAAGACAAAATACCACAAAAAACAATATTTTTCAGTTAACATAACCTAAAATCGTATATGGAGACCATTAATGCCACCATGGCGTTAAAGCGCTACTGAGTACATGGATCACGTGATACACTTATTTGTCTACAATTTCCGAATTTTAGAAATAACAGTTAACTTATCTATATAGAAGAATCTTCAAGAATCAAGAAAATATATAGTTTTATATAGTTAATCTTTGCTGAACATTAAAAATCTACATTTTATCTTACCTTGATACAGTAACAGCCTTTCAGAACCAGTCCGCGGCACGAAATGGTGAAATGTAATTTCCCTCGAAAATGTTGGCGGTCTGCTAGTAACTCGCTTCAACACTAGATGGCATGTCAATGCAAACTACTTTAGTGCAGTACCGCCATCTCTTATGTTTATGAAGAATTAGATAGGTGGCGTTAAAAGTATACATGGCGTTATATGGCTCAGGTACCTTACATTTTAAAGGAAAAAAATTCATTAAATGAAAAGATTTGTGAAAGTAATGTTCCAACGAGTTCTTAGTTTATTCTCAATCGGTTGGCTGATTTTCTAGAAACAAAAGATTTAATCAGGTTAGTTTTGTGTTTCGAAATATTAAGATTTGGCACCAAAAAACTTTTTTTCCCAAATTTAATAAAATCCTGTTAATATTTTAGAAAATTAACAGTGAAATATATATATCTATTTTATAATAAATGACACAGTATATTTTTCTGTTTTTAAGATATTGATAAATAACTAAAATTGCTTTAGACCACTGAAAGTGCAAGCTTAACAATGCAAAACAGCTAAAAACAGCAAATAGAATGATATATATTTATATTTTAAGTAACTGTATGATACAGAAAAACTGAAAATATGGCATTATAAAAGAATACTGAAGAAATTCAGTTTAAAAAATTTATAATCAATTTCTGATTTAAAACAGACGACGCGACGTTTCTTTACTGCACTATCTTGGAATCAGTTTAAATTCAAACGCTTTCTGATTAATGTGTCATTTTGCTTCTCAAAGTGGACCATCAATGCTCTAGTTGCCAATTAATTTTTTTGTTCTGGTAAAAATCTTTAACTGTTGTAGTGAAATATTAGTGACAACAATGGTGTTTACAGTATTCTATTTACTTATAAATTTTATATTTCATATTTCATTCTTCATTTGTACAAAAAATGTTAGTTTGGATTATTCCAAGTCCTGCTGACCAGGAGTTAGAGATAATTTTATCGTATATTGTCTGCTGTATTCTTCAATTCATTTCTATCTCAAGGGTGGCAAATAACCGACAGTTGCTTTGATATCTTATTCCTAATAAGCTAATTTAAAGATCCACTGGAGACTTTTAACTTCAATTTGCTTCCTTGTTAAGTTTGGCTCTTTTGTCAAAATTGGGCAAGGTCTCATTGTCAAAATTTCAAATACAGTAAACCTTAGTTTAGTTGATCACAGATTAATTCCTGTGTGTTGGTAATTTTAAACAAAATATACATTATGAGTGTTATATTTATTTCTTGAACATAACAAATCATTGATTTATTATATTGGCATTATGATATTACATTAAAATGATTGATTTTATTCTAAAATACATTATTGTTATGTAATCAACGCATTACTGCATTGTTTGAGAGTTATAGTGAACTGAAGTTGCTGATTATCTATTCTGTCTCAGATTTCTGTAAACCGTTATTAGGTATCAAATAATGACTTTGTTGCATGCTTTTTCATTTAAGATCACAATATAGAATGAGGTTATTTATCACTACTCGTTATTGACGCAACATAACGTAAAATAAACAGACGGCAATGTTATTTGGAGAATAAACAATGTTATCCGGTTTCTATGATTCATAGAAAACCTATGGATTATTGCTGTGTTTCGCCAACAAGCACTGACTGTAAGTCGTCATAACATTATCATTAACAAAGAAGAACAATGGATCAGAGGAATATTTACCAAAACCTGCTGCTTTTTGTTGTCGTTTTGTTTTTTTGTTGCAGAAGCTTCTTTAGTTCTAAGAGGAAGTGTGGGTCACTCATGAAGGGCAGGACTGGAGCATGTTCTTTTGGGGGAGGGAACAAATATCCATTTAAACGTTTATTGTCTGTTTGTCTGTCCTCTATTTGTCCTTCTTTCTTTTAATAGCCCAGTCTATCATGGATTCTGTAAACTCATAAATTTAGTTGTCTATTGATATTATAAGAACATGTTTTAGTTTTGCTTTTCGTAAGTAGCGTTTAGTTTCCAGCCATCTTAAATCACAACCATTCCACCAATTAGGATTTTACAATTAAAGGACAGAATGTCCTCGGATGGACGTGCAAGTATTAGCTATCTCAGTTTTCTTCTTCAATGGTAACTATACTTGTCTTTCATTTTTACGGTTTGTAAAACTTAATTCATAAGGTTTGTAATATAAGATGTCTTTGTTTGGATAGTTTGAGCTTCAGGTAAGAAGCATTTGACGATTGGGGGAGGGGCGGCATTTGTCAACATATTGCGCCAAAAATGCCACAACCTATGCCACTGCTGGCACATAAATGGTTGTTAATTGATAGGAATATTTGAGGTTTCTTTGTTTCGGTATTGATGTTTAATTTTACAGCATTTCTACTTTTTGTAGCAATAAGATATAGACAGATATACCACAAATATTTAATAACTGCATTAAGGCAATAATGAATTTGTTTTTAAGCACTTAAATAATTTGTACTCAATCTTTCCAAGCTTTCATTTTTCCCAAGACAGAAGAAGATGAAAATGCTCTTTGGGTGCAGTTAACAGACTCAAATCTCTTTATTTCATGAATTTGTAAAATTTCCTTTTTAAGAAAATAGATAGGAATTTTAGTTAATTAAAATAAAGAAACTAGTTTGAGATTATAAATTTTTAATGTAAAAAAAATCAATGAAATAATACTGATTGCTATAAAAAAATATTATTGGAAAAAAAAAAGAAGTCACTCACTCTCTAGAACCGTTTTGGAATTATAATTCACTAATTTCTTTGTAATATGAATAGTGATTATGAAAACAAGTGTATCTGTAAGAATGAAAAAAAAATGAATTCATTGAATTTTTAGGGTATATTGATTTTGAGGTAATCATGATTTATATTACTTGCTTTTTTTTCCATTTAAATATTAAAAGTCATACTGGTACCCCATGTGTAAAATGGTGCACATTTTGAGGTAATTTTGAACATTCGGTTGCCATTTTCTTACCTTTTACTTTTGGTGACTTTATCTGCTTACCCACGAATTAAGGCCAAATAATTTTACGATGAATAAACCTTTCCTCTCTTCTGTAAAACAAAGCCTGGTGAAAAGACATGTGGAAAAATCCATTAGAAGCATCCCTGTCTCTCGCCTCGACTTTTCGTTAAGTTTGTTATTATTATTTTCTCGTATATTAAAATTCCACGGTCAGCTGTAGATCTGACGAAAGCTTTCTTAGTGAAACATTAATAACATTAACGCTTTTAATATAAAAAAAAATATTTGGGACTTAAAAAATAGGACCCAATTACTGCCCTAACTACGAAGTGGATCCTAGAGATAAGGAGCCATCTTGTTTCTCAAGAATTTTAATATTAAGGGCTTGAGATTTGATTCTGATAAACATTCTCCAATTTAATGTTATCGATTCGATAAGTACAAAGTGTTTTTTTTTTTTTGTTTTTAACTGAATCCGTATTTTTTTTTTTTTTCAACTTTGTTGTCTTTATATTCCAAAACTCCTACCAATTAGGCTGCATTACTGGTAAAAATCACTTAAGCATGGAATTTCTCTTAATTCAGTCCAGAGATATTTTTTATGATTCCAGAAGTGGATTTCTTGCTTTTTAGTAAAGTTATCTGAAATGAATGAAATATTGGATATAAAACTATTTGTAGATTTTCATTGGATTCCGATGTTAGATCCCAGATGTCACGGTCTAGGTTCGTTTTAAATTTATAGGTCTAGGTTCGATCTCGGCATGACTTAGATGTTCTTTGCTTTTTATGTCTTTCCGAAGTCAAGAGAGCACGAACTGACTTGATTTTCCTCTTCTGACCATTGTGAAAGGCAACAACAATCCAACCTCTTCTCCAGGGTTTTGGCCGAGCGAGCTGGTGATAAATCAGATCATTTAATAGGTAGTTTCATGTTTACATTTTATTTTTGTAAAAATTATTTTTTCCCATCTTTAATACAGAAACATACAAGAATATTGAACTAATAGATTGTGTAGGTAAAGAAATTTTGCAAATGTTATTCCTTGTGAAAAACTTCCTTAATATAATTAGTTTCTTTAAAATATAGAATACAAAATTTCTATGGTTTGTGTTTAAGGAAAAATTAAGAGAATATTATTTATTTTGAAACAAAATTCCAAATTGACAACCGTAATAATGGTTTTCAAGAAATAAAATGACCATAAAATTCAAGCAGTTACTTCTTCATACAATCATAGCTTTCCAAAACGGTTTGTAAATCCCAATATACTTTCTATTTTGAGAACAGATTCCAATCATGCATTATACAGATCTACTGAACACTGCCCACATAACTTTCGTTAAGTGATTGCTTGGCCTCCCACTGAATCTCTTTCACATAAATGATCCTATGCAATGATGAAGTTAGACGCCCTTTGCAATTGAATCGCCATTTGCTTCTAGAAAACTTACATGTTTTCCTAATTTCATTCATGAATTAGAATTTGATGTAAGTCGGAAGCATCTGATATCTCCCTCCCCTTCGTTAATCGGACGAATCCATGGAAAGCAACTTGGATGTGGATCAATACTCAGCTGAGAAATCAGAAGCAAAATCTTTTGCCTGACTAAACGTAATAACATATGAAAATAAAACAGAAAAAGAACAGCAA
>JAFIDM010012231.1:145436707-145476875 GCA_023159025.1 Thereuonema tuberculata
GTTGATGTTGGCTCTATTGGCGAAGGCATATTTATTGTCCGGTTGGCGATTTCTCTCCATTTATGAATGATTACGGACGTTAAACTTGCTTTCTATCTATTAGGCTACTTAAAAGAAATAATTTATCTGATGGATCATAAATACAGTTGGTAAAAAAAAAGTGCCAAGTTCTTTCTCCCTGTGATCTGATTTCAGCAAATTAGAAAAGCTGGTTGAAAAGAAGGGCTGGCTTCTGTCTGTCTGTCTGTATAAGGCCAAAACATTAAATGAAGACAACAAAAAATCGTTCAGGGTATTTAGATATTTTTGATTTGTAGGTTGAGGGTGGATTGACATTGAATCCATATTGAAAATAGGTGTCTTTGTGCACTTCCAACGAATTTCATTGTGGATTTGCCTCTCATGCATTTCAAAACCCATTTAATCCTTAAGATTTTTGTGGTGACTAATGCCTGATAGGAGATTAATAATAATAACAAGAGTTCTTGGATATTTGTGGACAATTTGTGACAAATGCAAAGTTTCCAATCAATTTAAGTCTATTTTTTTAAAAAAGCCATGTATTAATGAATTGATTTTAGGTATCCACGAATGTTTATTATTACCGTACTATTCATGGAGTAAGCCAGCAACTTACTTAACGGAGGAAGGGGGGGGGGGCGCAAAAAATTAACTTGAAGCATTTTAAAAATTAGAAAATTTATTGCATTGTAAATATTTTAACACCCGAAGAAAAAGAAAAGTGTAATGCGATTGACTTCAGTTTTGGTTAATATACGTATAGCCTGTTTCACTAGTTCTAGGTAAGCGGTACCTAGAAGATAAATTTAAAAATAGAACATTTTTTATATGGATTTACGTAGCAAATAGTTTATCTGAAACTTATCAGAGAGTTGTGAAACAGTCTGTGGTTAAATCTACATGTTTAAGTCAGTCGTCGCGGGTCTTCAGCAAATCTTCTGAGAACTTCTTTTATGATTTTCCTAATTTGATTTCGAAAGTTTTTTTTTTTGGGGGGGGGGGAACAATCTCTGCCCCCTTGCCTTCATTTTGCTACGTCCATAATGTTAGTCCTAGCAGCTGAGTATCATGAAAAATGAAATACTAAACCGAGTACCGCGAATTTTTTACTCATTACCGGAACTCGATTGGTCAATTCTAATGGACTTCTTAACAACAACTTCAATATTAGCAGAACTTGTAAATAAGGTATATTTATAAGGGGAATAACTTTTACTATCATAGATTCAATCGCTAATTTGAAATGAAAGTATTCATGAAATTCTTTAAAATATCTATAAATAAATATGGTTTTGGGACTGAACTCTCCCGAGCTTTCGGGGTTTTTGATGTTGTTTTCATCGATTTCACTCAGTAGCTATTGAATATAAGTGATGGAATAGCATCAGAATAGAATCCCGTTTACTATTTCTGTCCCCGACATTTGCTGTTGATTCTGTTTCTTCTGTTTGATTTTCTTCTTTTTTGTTATTTGGCATTCGTTTTTATTAATATAGAAACCAGAAAATTATATATTTATAAAAGCTGTTTTCTTTTATTTTATTTTTCAATTGAAAACTCATTTTATATGTGCCTAATTATATTTTGATTTTTATTCAAAATTTGAATTACTTTATTCATATTGTATGTATATAAAGTCTAAAAGGACTCTAATCCAAAGCTCGGAAAGACACTTCCCTTCGAATCGCCTGGACTGCACAAAATGGTAGACAAACAATTTGCAGTAAAATGGAGGATAAGAAGCTAAGAATTTTTCCGTCACTTGTATCTAGAAACTCAGCGATATATTGAACGAGTAAAAGAAAATCTGATATAAACAACGTCAAAAACCTCGAAAGAGAGGGAATATTGGCTCCGGAAAAAATCTGAACTTTTTAGATCATTTCAGATGTACTTTTATATCACAAAGGGACAATTATAAGTCTTTGATGTTTTGTAAATCGCAGATTCATTTATCTTATATTCAACTTGTGTATAATCGAAATGCGATAAACAGGAAAGTTAAACCTTAATTTTAAAACATTCTGAACAATTTTTTTTTTCTTGAAAATTTAATCCATGAATAACTGGGCTATTTTGAATGTTTTAAAATACAACTTCGACAAAACTTTTAAAGCATCTAAGTAATTCATTTGTAAATTTTTTCTAAAATATTCGCTCCTTATTAACTTTTGTCTAAATCTCCTTCGATTTCAGAATGTGGGAATAAGAACATCATTTTAGAAGAAATAATTTAATTTCTTTATTCACTAAATATAGATATTGGAAATCTGTAAATAAATACAGATAGTATTTTGATAGTAAAAGTAAATATTTTTAATTTTAATATCTTATTTTTTAAGTAAATATATAGAAATTGCGCTCTAATCTATTTTCTACTACAACAGAGCATCTGTATATTTATTGTTTGTTTGTTTGTTGTAGGTCTTGTGCTCAATGAATTCATCACCCACTTTGAGCCCTTGTATTATGATCATCAACACTTACAGTATCAACATCGCAGAATCAGACGATCGGCGAAAGATCAGCTCAAATTGCAATTCGCTGCCCACAACCGGTGAGTACTAAGAGTAACTTACTTGAAAAAACAAACAAATTGAACTTTTCTTCGACCAGAACAATTTCGTATCCTAAGGCTGAATGTGTCCTGATTTCTGATAAAGTTGAGACTCTTTACTGGATTCAAGCCCCATTTATTGACCCTTCAGGGGGTTTGAGACTGTCCTGATTGAGGAGGGGACGAGAATCTCACAGGAACTTCTTGATACTTCATTAATTCAATGCACCCTAGGCGTGACCCAAGAGACCCCATGTACTAGAATTTATTGCCTAACCTAATACAAGGTTAGTCCTACGTCCGAGATACTCCGTGTTTTCACCCATTCCTGAAGACTTCACAAAAAAAAAAAAATCTTTCCACAATCAAATACGGCTTTAGTCTCTTTTTTATTCCTCAAGGTACTAATTAGCCAATGGTTACGAGCATTTCATGACATAGTAGACATGGTGTACGTAGTATACATAGAACAGCGATACATAGAAATGCCTAATATTAAATTGTAAAACCGAAACTGAAAAGATGTTTTATGTAGTCTAGAGAGGAATAACTATTTAGCCAATTACTTTAATCTCTGTCTTAGAATAGATATATAAAAGTGTCTTAGAATACAACGTTAATCTACATTACTTAATAATAACGTATTTATTTCTTCAAATATTCCTTACATAGATTTAGTTTATTTGTATAATATACATTTAACTTAATTAAGTTCAGTAATTAAGTCGTATCGTATAAATATTAATTTTGAATGCAAACAAATATTTGTATTTTTTTTAATCAGAAACCTAAATTCAATCAAAGAGGTAAGTTGAAAAGAATTGGGAGAAAGAAATGAGACGAAGTACATTAATAAAACATAAGTCGTTCAGTGGATAAAGTAATATTGTATACAAGAGAAGGAAACAAACAAATACGAGAGGATGTAGTACATAGCAGTGGTATCTCAGAAACCCTAGCAAAGTTTGCAAGTAAAGGAACTACTAAACTTGGAAGAGCAGTGATTATAGACGCAATGAGAAGCAGATGCCACCATCTCAGTAACTGTAGTCACTGAGGGCTGTTGAAGGTAACGGTAGTGAAGGACTGAAGAAGGTAACGCTTTAAGATGCCCATTGGCAAGCTCCTAGCACTTTTCATTATCCCTGAAGTCGCGTGTCTTGTTTTATTCTTTACAATTGTTTTGTAGTATTCGGTGGAATAGCCAATCTGGGATGTCCTAGGCACCTAGGGTTTTAGAGATCGGACAGCCGATAGTGACTGTCCCATCCAGTGTTATAAAACAAAAGGATGAATGAAAAATGCCATTGTTCGCGCAAACCTACAAATAAGTTCGGTGGACGCCTAGTCACTGAAGGAAAGAAGACTACTGCCTGTTGACAGTTAAAGTAAAATTCGAGATGACATATCTCACTTTCCGGAAGTACGTACGGATCAAGATTCTTCAAGTAACGATAGACAATGGCTAAGCTGCATAGAGAAACTTTTTCGAGCACACGATTTAACTAAAGCTTTACCTAAGGAGATAGTGATCCTTAGGTAAATCTAAACCTATTAAATCGAGGGAATAATGTTATGACCCATGGGTGTACAGACCCCTATTTACGTAGCTACGACATACGTAGATCTGTACTGACCTAAAAAATTGCCCCGAAGTGCGCCAAAAATTTACTGAACAAACTGGCAACGTAAAATTGCTAAATGCGAGAAAACACGTTAAAGTGCGGCGCATTGCAACTTCATTCTATCTGTCTAGAGTTCGTAAGTGATAACTTCTCGTGAACATTTTCTTGCTTTTTTTTTTTTTTTTTTTGTCTACGAATATGACTCCAATATTGAAAGATCTTTCAGCCACTCCATCTTTATCCTGCCGTGTTGAAATAGAGGACAGTGATTTAGATAATTCAGCTTTAATTGTATAGTGATTTCTACCATTTGTACAATTCGAAAGTACTTGGGTGGGAACTGACCTCATACTTCAATGTTAAGTTATTATTATTATTATTATTATTATTATTATTATTATTATTATTATTATTATTGCTATTATATATATAAGATATTTAATAAAACATGGCTCGGAATTATATAGGTAAAAATTGACTGACATATAGGGTTGCGGAATGATCCACTGGGCCTACATAAGTCGGGGACTTCATGTGTAGGCTATTACACAAAAAGGTCCTACAAATATAATTTTTAAATAATGATAATTTTAAGAATATCAAGAATAAACTGCATTATATGCACATCAAATCGATAGATAAACAGATAACTTAGATAGATAGATAGCTGGATAGCTACAGAAGCATTATTTGAAAAACAAAAGCTTAGTCGATCGGAACGTTAAGAAAGCTCATCTTCAGTCGTCCTTCTCATTTTTAAATTGTTTATTTTATACCAAGACTGAAACGTTTATTCTAACATCTGCTCAATAAAGGAAGTCCAAATTTTGCATTTTCTGGAAAAAAAAGAACAAAATAATCAAATCGGTATTATTTACATAAGTCGTCGAAAACAGATTAACCTTAATCATATCAAACCGCGCGGTAATTAATGGATTAACTAAAAAGTTATTAATAAATATTAATAGAAGAAGTAGGATAGAAATTGTTATTGTTTAAATTCCAGTGCATTTCTCAGGAGATTATTGTCGCCTTCTGACGCTAATTTCTCCACAAAAACCCATTTGTAAAGATTCAAGTAAAAAAAAAAATTTTGATCATTTCTAGTCCTTAAATATGAAAACTAAATTTCAAGAAGATCCATCCATGGGTGTAAAGTTATTAAGGAGACACACACACACACAGACTGAGTGATCTCATAAACCTTACTTTCCTAACAAAGTAGGTAAACAAACATAATATGAATTCGAACCTCAAAAACGAAACACATTCACATCCCAAATTAAATTCGATGAAATGTAAATTATTTACATGTAATAAAAGTAAAATCAAATCAAATAAATAATTCAAAAATTAACTAATGGAAAGAAATGAAAGTCATTTTATTAGGCAATGAATTTTATAGATAGTAATAAAAGATGGTAATAAGAAGGTAGTAGAATATAATCAAATTTTTAAGATATAAAATGTTTATGTTATAATTTTTAGTACAATTTTGTTTGATAACCAATCGCAAAATAAAATTAATAATATGGTAATAAATTTATCAATAGAATTAATAGCACCCAATAAATAAAGCATTAATATAAATAAAAATAAAGAACACAAAGCATTATTTTCATAGCATATAGATGAATAAATATATAAACTGTAATCATAATTGTAAGTTATAAGTAAAGTACCAAATGGAAATTACTACAGTTCGGTCCAAAAAATATCCCCAGCATGGGCGGATTTAGGTCTTGATATCTGGGGGTGCGAGCTCACCGGAAGGTATGAGATATTTGTATACCAAATTCAAACATCAAAACCCAATTTAAATGTTCCGTTTTTAGGCCTAAATTAATAATTAATAAAATTATTATAACAGAAAACATGTTTATTTATCTGTAAAAAAAAAATTATCATCCCAAAAAGCTGGGGGTGCGGCGCACCCCCTAGCACCCCCGTAAATCCGCCCATGATCCCCAGTAAGCGTTTTGACTCAATTTCAGCTTTTGTTAGGTTCATTAATTAATTATTGACCTTTCTTGCTTCAGCACTTGAAGTTTGATGCAAACTGCTGTAGTTAACATATTCATGAACTTTTGAAGTGGTTTTACAGATCATGGGAAAGAGAAAAGACATTTCTCCAAGGAATCAAGAGATGATTTTGGAACTCAAAGCTGAGGAATCTCGAATAGGAAAGTTACTAGGAAATTATTAATTGACCACAAAAGTGTGGGAAATATATTGAAGAAACAAGCTGAAACTGGAAAGTCAAGTTTGAGGTACAAATGTGGTCGGAAGAAAATCTCCAGTCCCAAATTGTGCAGGGCAATGAAAATGATAACAAAGCAAGACTGAAAACTGAGTTCAAGGCAGATTGCTTTTAGATTGAGCAGGAGTTTGAGACCTCAATTTCCCATCAAACAGTGCTAAGACGCCTTTCTGATCTCAATCTTAAGAAGAAAAAATCTGCAAAGAAAGCCCTCCTAACAAAAAAGCATGTTGAAGAAAGAAAAAGGTTTCTCGATCTGTATCAACACTAGACATCCGAGGACTAGAAGAGAGTGATTTTCTCGGATGAAAAGAAATTTAATGTGTAAAAATTAAGTAAATATTGTTGTACCAGTAGAGCAGAGTTAATTGAGAAAATTATTCACAAGTGGTTCCATGAAATCGAACCTGGTACATGTGAAAAACTTATCGAGTCAATGACACATCGAGTTCAAGTCCTCAAAAAGGCATGAGATGGACACACAAAATATTAAGGCAAGTTGATTTTGATGTAATATGTTCTGTACACTTAATTTCACTTAAAAAAACAAAAAGTTCAATAAACCAATGAAAGCCTCTTTGTTGTTCTTTTGGCATACATTGAGTAAAATTGTAGGTGGGGATTTTTTTTTTTGGACCGAACTCTAATTACTAATATTAGAGCCTACCTGTACACACATCGAGTGTAGTAGTATATAAGTTACCAAAAGTAATTTAGTTTTAAATAAATAACTTGAAGAGAAGTAATGAGTGCTAAGCACCGTATCTGCCAAACACGAAAAAGTGATAATTCTTCAGTTGAAGATTTAAATAATGACGATAATAATAATAATAATAATAATAATAATAATAAAGGTTTCAATGAAATTCACCTCTCTCTTAATTGACCTTAATATAGCTTTTGGTAATTTAAATTTCTAGAATCCATTATTTAATGTAAAGTGGAGTGAGTGGGATATGGTATGAACGCTTGACTAACGACTGCTGGTTAGGGACGAGAACCTCTTTTTTGGTTGTTTCATCTCAAAACGAACCCCAGGCTTTACTTTGTCAAATGAGGACTGGATTCTTTCCGGAGGTGAAAAAACGACATCAAACTTTAGAACCGGATCTCATGTCCCAATGTCTGTGGTTCGAAGGTACCTGAATCTCCATCGTCCTCTTCTTAGGTCTTCAAGATCTATTGATATAGTCCTTGAACCTATCAAGAGACATTTCAAACATTTTTTTTAACAAAAAAAAGAAAAAAAGGAAAGAAAAGAAAGAAAGAGAATATGAAAGAAAGAAAAGAAAAGAAAAAAATCATACTTTAATAGGAGTTTTCCTCAAGGATTTCAATTTAAAACCGCTTTTTTTTTTGTTTGCCTAATCTTTGAAAACTCATTGTCCTTTAACTCTTTTTTGCTTTCCTTGTAATGTCCATCAGATAATCACCCTTTCCAATCGTCACGCGCTATAATTATGTATGTAATCGTGTTCACGTCTCATTTATCTGAGGCTGGCAATTTAAAAAGTGCGAGTTATCGAGTATCCATAATTTTGCTTATGTCACAAATAGCAAAGAAAAAGAGCATTGACAAGTTTAACATGTTACAAATGATTTTTATTACTACTATTATTTGTTGTAAGTGCGGACACAGCATGTCAATAAAGAACTTTGTCACTTAACTTTGTAGTCTTATTCCATTCTGCCAAAAAATAAAAAGAAAAAAATATCTACGTTTTGAATTAACTTTGAATAAAATAAAACTAAAGAACGCCTGAGATTTCCGAGGTTTTGATTCGCTATGAGAGTTAAATACACTCGCTAAACTTACTCCAATAGGATAATCGGAGCCTATTTACAAAATAACCTATACGATGAGAAAAAGAAAGAAAATATTAATTGGAGTGTGAATTTATGAATTTCAGTTTCGATGTACTCTTATTATTATTTTTACGATATTCTGGAAATTTGACTTATGTATATATTGTTGCCAGATTTTTTTTTTTTTTTTTTTCATTTTGATACAGTTTGGTCATTTTGGAATTGATCCAGAATTAATATTGATCCTAGAGCTCAATCACTTCTGTTTACGCTGTATGATTATGCATTAGAATAAATACTAAATACTTGGAGTATAATGAAGTAGTTGGTATATCTACACGAATTATAAATCGTATTATAAATATTACTTACATCCTATAATGAAACACTAAAGTAATTGCTCATAGAATCGTTCGTATACGCTCTGAAAACACAGGCTAGAAAAGGTTTCTCCGATTATTGTACTTCACATGCGGCCAGATAGTGCACCAAAAGATTTATTTATTTATTTATTTATTTATTTATTTATTTATTTATTTATTTATTTATTTATTTATTTATTTATTCCGCTGTTTTTCGTGGAACCCTGGTTGCTTATCTTTGCAGTAAGAATAATACAGTCGACAGGAAACCAACTGTACTACTTAAAAGAAAATAAGTTACAAATGTTATCCATTAACACAACGAAACATAAAAAGGAGTTCTTGAAAAAACTCAAAAAAACTTTCCTTAAAATGTTGTCCTTATAATTTATTTTAGGCTTCTGAAAGACGCCTTATATCCCCGGTTTGTTTCTCTGTGGACACATATCCCACAATGCTTCGCAATGGCTTCTGTTAGCTCAGTTGTAGGTGGCCTGAATGTTGAAATTTGTAGGTGGCCTGTTAGCTCAGTTGGTTAGAGCGTCGTGCTAATAACGCGAAGGTCGTGGGTTCGATCCCCTAATCAACTTAAGTTTTTTTTTAAATCATTATTAGGAATTCAATGTATTAACAAGGTTTGAGTTAAGAATGACGATTATTCCATATAAATAGGGGTGGGTAAGATAGCATGGGGTCGCAAACAGACTCGCGCGAGCATTTTCTAGACTACCCCGGCGCAGTCTATTCTAAAGTAAAGGTGACTCAGAAGCCGTTCGAAGCACTGTGATTGGTTTACTAATCACTATCCCTACCTTGTTTTTTCTTTAAATTGTGAAAATCACAAAAAAGAAAATTTTACGTTTAGTTTGAAATTATAACAGCCGCTAGCAGTAAATTACAAATAGTAAAAATTTTCCATTTCAAAAAAAAAAATAATCCGCATTAAATACTTAGTTGTTTAAATCCGATTAAATTTTAATTACGTGCTTTTAAAAGATTAGCGAAAACGATTAATACCCGTTATTAGACCTTATTGTTGCGCTTGTAACAAATACTGATTTTTACATTATCTTCACTTGCTGATTTCTCGGCAAGAACCCACACAGAAGAATTTCAAAAATAACAGTTAGATGGGCTGTAATTTTTTTTTTTTGTCCATAAATATGTACGCTAACTTTCAAGAAGACCCATCCAACGGTTCAAAAATTATTAGAGGAACACACACACACACACATACATAAAAGTATTTGCTGAGTCTTACTTCTCTAGGCTAAAATCCTAGTTTCGTTTAATTGGATTAAAGATTTTTTTTATCATTCCTTCTCGGTCTTTCTTTTACACTAAACAAACCGAGTACCGTCGCTTCGCTCCGGAACCCTTGCATATATAGCATTAAAAAAAAATATATATTTATTTATCAAATTAATATCGAGATTGGAAAATATACGAGTTCCCAGTCCGTTGTGGCCTTCTCCGGATAACTCAGATGTATTGCGGGTTGGCGCCACACACCTATATATAGATAAGGCAACTTTAAAGCGGAAATATAAATCCTCTTTATTCCCTTTCCCATGGGAATTTGGAAAAATCCGGCCTTATTACTTATCTACATCATAAAGGGAACCTCTGTGCAACATTTCAGCTTTCTAGGTGCAAGGGTTTGGGCTGCGCATTGATGAGTCAGTCAGTGAGTGAGTCAGGACTTTTCTTTTTATATAGGTAGATAACTAAATATTAATTTAGAACTTTTACTTAACTTTTGTTTATAACTTTAATTTTATTATTGTTCTAAAATTAATTCTCTAAATGTCTGAGATCACACAGATATAAAATGAAGTAAAATATATTATATTTCTCTTTTTTGTTGGACTTTTATTCAACTCTTAATTTCTTCTGTAAATGTTTGCCGCGAAATGACCCAAACTATTAGTTACAGTTTTTTTACGTATTTTTTTTTTTTATCTATTTACATATTTTAATCACTACTCGTTTTCTTTAATTGTTTAGTTTTTTACTTTTATGTTACAGTATTTGATCACTTTTTTTTCGTTGAACTTCTATATAATCCTAAAGTATTACAATTGGAAACTTCCGAGCTATTGTTTTCGTAAAGTGTAAATAATTCATCTTGTTTTAACCTTATCCACATTTACGAATAAGTCGTACAATTACAAAAGTATTTACAAAAGTAAATACACAGTGTACGCAATTTGGTAGAATTCTAAATAGTAAAAAACTAATTGTATGCTTTTTTAATCATTTTGAAACGTGTTAATGCTACTTAAATTTTATTCGTCAATTTCCCATGTGATGTCTCCTTTATAATTTATAATCATGGGTTTCTTTTCTGGCTTTTACTTACACACGATGAAAGCGCGATATTCTAATTTCAAACTGAGCCAAAGTTTTGCTATTTTATCCTGAATCTTTGTATATATTCAGGTCGTGGTGCTGTAGGTTTGGTAAAGGATGCAGTACCAAATTAGGTGATTGACTTCTCTCCTACCAGGTATAGAAGTGAAATATGGTAGATTAAGAACTGTAATTCAAGTTTATTACACAATAGTAATAACTTCATAATAATAAGAATTTTATTTTATTTTATTTTATTTTGTGTCTGCATATAAGAAAACATTCACTGCAGTTCATCAATGGCTACTTCAGAAAGACTATCTAAAAAACTGTTGTAAAACTCCAATATTGTAAATTGTTATTATATTACAATTCAGAGTTCTTTTGTCCAACTCAGGGCGAAAGCATTCTCTTATATAAAGAAAGAATTTGATCAACATTTCAAACAGGCATTTTGGATTCAGGCCATTCACCACCACAATATAATTATCCTTTACTAAACAAGGCTTACAAGTCCAATAAAAGATATGTGCTTTGGCAGTTTCAGTCGATCCGAATAAGAATCATTCAATAACTGTAACTGTTTAAAAGGATGTAATTTGTGTTGACAACTCATCAATCGTAGAACTAAAAAACACATAAATATTTTAAAAAATAAAACGGCAGACTGGGTTGTCTCTTTCAATGGCAAAATGCTAACAACGAAAAACCAGACAATAAAAGCAAACCAAACAACTCCACATAGGATTGTTGAGTCAACAACATGCAAGGAGTGATTCTAGGTTAAGTTATCTATATATGAAGTGGCGGGATATTATGGTTTACATATATAAATTACATTTTTTACCCTTTTGAATATGGTGTTAGTCGAGGCCATTGACTTTCAGTATTTGCATGTTGCTGACTCAATAATCTATGTGTTGTGTTTTTGTTTAGTTTGCTTTTATTGTCTGGTTTTTCGTTGTTATGTTAGCATTTGAAAAAGATTACCGTTGAAAGAGGCAATCGAAAGTAGTAATGCCTTTTATATTTTTAATATTTGTGTGTTTTTAGTTCTACTGTTGATGTAACTTTTTAATCTTAATTTAAAATTAATTTAGTTTAATGTTGTCATTTATTGATTTTATTGTAATCAGAAAAGGTCGTAATTTGTATTTTTTATTTAACTTGGTTGATCCTTGAAATATTTTAGATAAATTTCACTTATTTGCAAATAAATTTTTCTGTAATAATGCAATTTTCGAAATGTAACTAATGGGCCTTATTTGGAGCCCACTGTTCCAAATAAGATCCACTACCAGTCCCAATAAGGCCCATTTGTAAATAAATAAATTGTAAATAAGGGGCGGGGAAAAGCAGAAATCAATTAAATTAGTTGATGTATTTAAACCAAATAAAATACAATAATTATACAGGGTGTTTCGAAATTCCTATTACAACTCCCAGAGCTTGTAGAAGGGATTGAGCACATAACGTTTTGAATAGGAATCTATGTCCGCAAACGCACCGTGCCAAAAGCAAACCAAAATCAAATCAAGTGTTTACAACACATAGCAGTGAATATTCTTGCTCCTGCTGGGTCAAAGAGCGTTACTGACGTGAATACCAATTCCAATAAAAAAATGTTTCCAGCTTTCCTGTACGGAAGGATGTTTTATCCAAAGTTATATCATGTGAGATCATGAAACAGGTGTCATTTTTTTTTGCAGTTCCTGTTGTTTGTTCGGTATTGCTTCTTGGTCCACTACAAGAGCTAGTCGATGTGGTGACCACCAAAATCTTTGCTAACATTGTATCTGCGAAGCATGTTCTGGTACAGGTGCTCAACAATACCTGGTGTGTTGAATTCTCTTGTCGTCTTGTGCCGCGGCAAGAATTCGTGCAAGCATATCTTCCTCCGACTCTACAAGGGTCTCGTCAATACGACTTTTCATGTAGCCCCACAGGAAACGTCGAATGGAGTTAAATCCGGCGATTGTGGAGGCCAAGTAATTGGGCCACCGCGGTCTATCCATCTTCCCCCGAATGTTTGGTCAGTATGATCTCGGACGGCATGTAAAAATTGATTTTGCTTTGCTTGTGGCGCGATGCGTTTCCGGACAAGGGTAGCTAATCAATACGTTACCTGCTCAATATCCTCTACAAGCCCTGGGAGTTGTAATAGGAATTTCGAAACAATCTGCATAATTATTTTTAAAACTAAATAGCCTTAAAATCACATTCTGAGTTACAAAAATGAATATTTTAACCTTATCCGTAAGTCCAACCCACTCCTCATGAAAAACATATTTGAAACACTTTCGATACAGTCTAATGTCAGCAATTCGATCTTCTTCGCATAAGTAACAGAATCAGTTTTCTTTTCTCACCTTTTGTGTTGCCACTCGGTCCAGCTTCAAGATGATCTTTCACTGAAGGTTGAGGGCGGTTTATTTTTAGCCCTTCTCTTCCGGTGAGTTCGTAAGGAGCAAAGGAACTCTCAGAGATAGCATTACGGTTCTTATGAGGCTGACAATAAGAAAAACAAGTAAGAAAACTGATATTTCAAATAAGGCCCATGGACTGTGCTTGGTTCATCAGTGGAGGGCCTTATTTAGAGCTCCTTGTTAACCCACGCTTTCATTCATTGTTTTACTAAAAGGTAAATAGATGCATGTTAACTGGAAAATATGAATATAGTATCTTATTCTACATATCATATGCTTCAAAATGACATACTAAATTGTTTACATACGCCAAGTTGTCAAAAAATGCAGAAGATACATCAAATCACGTTGGAATAGTAGCGACAACAGCTACGGACGATGTTCACCAGTCAGCTGTAACAAACATGGAGGAATCTTTGTAGTTTCTTGTCTAGCCGTTATAGTCAGGAGCTGTTAGAAAAATAATTAATATTCTGAAATTGTCAACATTCTGTTAATAAAATAAAGGATGGGCCTTACTTGGAACCGGGCCTTATTTGGCGCATTTACCGTAATACAGTAATAATAATTCTTAGGCTAATCTTAAATCATATTCATTGTAAAAATGGCGTGTTTAATAAATCTATATTTCAGAGAAAATGAACAATTTTATACGAAGTTAATACTTAAACTTTAATATTACGACAGCTATTGATATTAAAATTGAGAAGTCATTCTGCAAACATTTAATATTTATTTATTTAAACTAATAAAGACGCAGAGGAATTCCTAGAAACATGAAGAACTTTAATTTACAAAAGAGTTAAAATAGCTTTATTTCTTTTTTATTGCATTTTTCAGAAATTCTAAATATCAAACTTGCTCTAGGCCTATATTTCAAAAATGTTACTTTTTATTACCTGATATTAATCTAATTGACAACCAGAATATACAAGTATATTTAAATGTATAAGGTCAATTTGAACGCATATTTTAATATGAAACTTTTTTTAAAAAATGCATTCATATTTTTAGAAATAATTACACCTTAATATTTGAAATTAATCAATAAAAAATTATTTTGTTTCTTCGACTATAAAATTTATTACAATTAATTTGGGAACACTGGGTTGTTTTTTTCTCTATAAAAAAAAGTGTGGATAGATTTTTTTTTTTTTTTTGGCCGAAATTAATAAGCTTTGATTAGTCAATAATGGAAAACAAAAATTAAACCTTGTAAATAAAAATCAAAAGGAAAAACATACAATTGAATGTCTCTTCAGTTTTTAGCAGTTAGAGAAGGATCTTAGCTCTTCGAATAATGGCTGAGTAGAGGAAACCACAAAGCCTTAGCCAATGAAGAAAGGGGAAAAAAAAAAAAAGAAAAATCTCTTTGTAAAGGACGGGAGATCATAGGCAAGACTAGGAGACGTTGATTCAAAAATGTTGTCGTTTCCAGAGGTTTACAACCGTAATTCACGGCTGTAATTCTTGGCAATAAACTACCGGTATTTTTTTTTTAGATATCGACTGGTAATAATTTTACATTTGTTGAGGCGGGTTCCGGAATTGGAATCCATTAAGGTTAAAATGTTTAATAGACTTGGAATTGAAATTGTTGATGATCGCTGTGCTTTTGAGTCGTTTTAAGAAATTGATGTCAACATCCACTGCTCTGTTGTGTTCCAAGTGATCGTGGAATAAGAGGTTTCCATGGCAACAGGGAAGAAGAAAGAAAACAAGTCTGTTGAAAGTGCTTTGTTGCCATGGCAACGAGCACTTCTAAGATTCTGAATTTTAAGCATCGTTGGAAGATTAAATGTAATAGAATTAACATTTTAGCTATTGAACGACTTATTTTATGAATTTAAACCATAATACTGAACTAACATTATAGAAATATAATAATAAATGAAATTAATCGCCATTACACATTAGCACCATAATTGTTAGAAGAAAGTAGATGTAGAATTGTCAGAGAAATATCCTTTACAGTTAAAAATATCTGAATACCGAAGGGAATAAGGATTAAACATAGAACTCAAAAAATAATGAATAAATGATATAAAACTGTTTCTTCATTGCCTGGCTCACTTAGTTTCTAAACCATTGCAATCGATATTGTCCCTCATCGTGAATATAAGTAATTGACAATTGAAAGAAATGACTCCTAATTCCTTAAGAATCGAAGAGTTCGGAAATATATCAGCTGTAGAAAAATCTAATTTTAAAAATCAGATATCAACTAAACAAACTCAATGTTCTTATAAGGATCAATGGGATAATGACGACATTATTTTCTTTTATCAACAAAGTTTTTAGTCTATGTGATGCCATCCAATCAGACAGTAGTATGTGTCTGTATATTAACCCAGGGCTAATAACTTTCGAATCGCTAGATGAATCTTCTTGAATCTTGTCGTGCACATTTAAGGATCTAACTTTTATTTGTTTCAGTTTTTCCCCTGGGGGTCCTTGTGTTGGTCCTAACGTGAGAAGATGACAAAATTCTGATAAAAAAGCAGAAGAACCGAAGCAACGGATTTCCATCAATGTTTTAAAAATGAATATTAATCCGCTTAGTAATCCTATTATATTTGTGCGAGCTGTGATAGGATTAAGACTAATTGGATTCAGAGTATTTAAGTAAATAAAGCAGATTTAATCCATTTTTTCAGAGAAAATGGAACGTTTTTACTTACATGTCGTCAACCAAATATAATTTAAAAATAAACGGAGATTTTTCGTTTGCTTTATTTTCACGATTTAAAGAAAAAGAAAAACAAAAACAAAAAAACGAGATTTAAAAGAAACTAGACTTTTCGTTCGTTCAGGAGCTTCTTGTTTGTCGTATAAACATTGCAACTATTCTCATTTACGTTAATACAAACAAATATTTTTTTTTATAAAATTTTCAATTTTAACTACTGCTTTGCTTTTTAAAGAAAAAATCTTACCCTTTCTCCTATATTTTTGCTGGGGTTTCTAGAATTTTTTTAAAAAAGTCAATTAAAGAATTAAAACAACAGTCAGATGACAATCCCAATGTGTAAGATTTTGAACTTGGAACACCAAGGAATCACATTAGGCCAAAAATTACTTTGTAAACAATAAATATGGAGGAGAATCGTTGGAAAGTCCAACGAAGGACCCTTGAAGGCAGTGCCAGTCCGTTCAACACAATAGCCTTCGCTCAAGTTACGCATAAGAGGACGCCGAGGCAGTTTGGAAGGATATAAAATACAGCCATAGAGACTAATTATAGGTACTACTACATCCAACTCACTACTACTCTAAAAGCGACTAAGAGGAGGAGTAGTTCAAACTAACGTAGGAGTGACTCCCGCGACAAATTAACAGAAGTGACCTTACGAAGGCTTCGTAATAACCAGCTACGCATTCATATCCTATCAGAGGGACTTTGGTATGTTCAGAGGTGCTTGCGTAATCCATGGTTCAGTCCTTACACATTAAAAACCAATTAAAACTTAAAAGATGACAAAACCAAAAATGAAACTTAGTCTTCTTAACCGGTGTCGTGACAGAATGTTGTGTAGCAAGAAAATTCTAAGAGTGCATCTATTCACAATTAGCCACTTGATCTAATGTAGGTTACATTATATGATCAAATAATTCTGTTGGATCATACCAACAGAAATATGAATTGTATTCTATTTCGTTCAGACAATGAAGATTAATAAAGTATTAATTCACTTTTCAAAATATCTTTAAAAAAATTAAGATATATTAAAGCTTAGTAGATTAAAGTAGTGCTTAAAGTAGATTGTTAAATTCCTTTATAAACCGTAGTTGCTTTTCAAAAGAGCAAAAAAAAAAAGCAAAGAGAAAGCTTGATGTACCGGAGAGTATTAAATCGCACCGTACAGAGAAAAGGACTGAAAAGCATTGTTAACAGTGAAGGCCCTTAAGGTCCGCAGTTATATCTGCATCCTGTACTTAAATGGTGTGTGTCTAAAGTAGCTCCAAAACCCATTACCTTCGTATACTAAGCTATAAAAGCTCCGTTTGACCAGATTACATAATTGCTACAAATGCTCACCTAAAGATTGGTAACAACTTCTCTTGTATTTTATAGATGTACTTAATGCTATAAAAATGTAACCCAGCAGTACCCATGAGAACAATTTAATCAAGAAAAGCGTTTTACAATATTTCGGCTTTGTCTCTTTTCTGATGATTTACCATCTTTACTGGTGCTATTTAGTAGATTCGCGAAAAATTAACTTTTTCTTCAATTTACATCATTTAACTCAGGTCTCAAGTTCTATCTAATGTAACTGATGAAGTGTAACTATGTCTTGTTTTAAGATACTGACCCATTCTATTACCGCGTAAGAGTTTCATAGCATTAAAACAAAACATTCAGAAAAAAGAATCTTAATCTATTTAAATTGATGTCTGAAGTTCTGAGATTGTGAAAGAATGAAATTATTATCACCAATACAATTGAGACCAGAGTATCCTACATTTTTATCAAGATTCTGAACATCAAGTTATGAGGGATATTTCATCATTATTATTTGATTCCGATTCATTACGAATCGGAACATTGTTGCAGCAGGCCTTTAACCAAGATGCTAATGAAGACATTTTTCGAAACCCTTTATGACGTTTTCCATGTCAGGTGGGATAATGCCCTGCATGGAATCTACTACTCAGTCATTGTGAATCGTTTTTATATTCTTTTTTTTTTATAACATCTACATACTTAATATTAAATTTTTTATATACTGCTAATAAATAAATTACTTAACCTTCCAAGTAAACTTCTAGGCACTCTATTCCTCTTAAGTGCTACTGCCATCAAGTACATATAGGAGTTTATTTTCTTTTATAATTCCTAACACAACCCTTTTCTTTTTTTATTATTTTGCTTGAATGTTCCATGACTTGTTCTTGTTTATTTACATTTACTGTGCAAGACTAATTAATACAGTAAGATTATTAAAACTGTGCAAACTAATACTAACAATCTAATTAAGGAGAAAATTAAGACTTTGTGAGAGTAATTAAAGACTTAGGAGAAAGTAATAAAAGCTACAGCAACGTGCGAAACTTTACAAGGTTAAGACTACTGGAAAGAATTTAGAAGAATTGAGACTTACGAAGAAGATTTTTCAAAGCTAAAAAAAATTCCACGAATCTACAAATGTTGAATAAGAATTGAAAGACTATACAAAGATAAAAGTTTCGTAAACTAAATAAAACTGAACAAAATGAATTAAAACTGCTAACACGAGGATTAATGAATACCAGAGGATTAGGTTTGTAGAGAATAATCAAAACCGTATAAAATCGCTGATGAATGTACAACACTAGATCTAATTAATACGGGATTTCAATAATTTTGAAGTTTGTTTCTTTTTTTATCGATTCAAGAGAAATTGAGATTATACATACGATTGGTCAAAACCATATGATAAGCTTTTACAAGACTAATAGTGGATATAATAAAGAAGGTCGAACAGTTATAAATACTGTTAAAAAATCATTAAATTAATTAAGAATAAGATGTGGACTAATTAAAACTGTACAAAGAATTTACATTCATTGGCTAATCGTTTTAGTATATATCAGAGAAATCATGAATCAATGAAAAAAGTCAGTAGATATTCAAATATTCCTAGTTTAAGTGAAACAATAAAAGGCTTCGATAAATATTTAAAACTGGATCAGAAGCCCAGCAGAAGGGAAATTTATTGCGCTGAACGTCGAAAACAACTGAATGTAGAATTTGGACGCTACATTGGAGACTGCAATCATACTTGGGTTCACAAGAGATCATTAAATGAAGACTAAGGCCAAGAACGGTGAATAATGAAGTCACCAGATTAAGCGGAATCACAAGCACTGGAACCTTTGCGAGGCCAGTTTTGAACAACAACTGCGAAGCAGCGATCGACTGAGACAGAAGACGACTGGTCTTCCAGTTAAGGAACTCCCATTTAGTAGAGTTAAGTAGGATGAAGTAAATACTGGGCTGTAACTCATTAGCAGATCTGAGGCCAAGTATAAAAGTGGCGGGAAGGAAGGGACAATCAGTCAAACGATCAATACAACAAGAAATAACAATCGACAGCAGCGGAGAACGGAAGTGGACAGAAGAGTAAGTAGCTGCTGCTGCTGCTGCGAAGAAAGATGGCAGTCATCTACCGAGGAAGTACTAAAGCAGTTAATCAATTGGAAAGACCGGTGAAATCAATGTGGTTCAGTAGAAATACGAAGGTCTCATCTGAGTATCGTATTTATCATCGTTATAATCATCGGGATTATTTAATAATACAATGGTTTAAGAATTCGTCTGATTCTAAGTAGCAAATGAACTCCTTAATGGGGTTACGTAATTGATTTGAAAGAAAAAAAATGTATTTTTCATTATTAACTTAAAAGAATATCTGATTAATTGTATGAAATAAGGGTCGATGCAAATAAGAGAAAAGATTTAAAAAATACGCAGTTTATTAAATAATTTAAGTAAAAATTCAAAGAACATTCTATTCTTAGAAATAGAAATTGAAGCTAAATCGTAGATTATGTATAATTCTTAATTCAAAAGAATAAATATTATCTTAAGTCCTTTCAGAAAATATGGATAAAAAATTAAATGTAATTAATATAACTTAAAGAAACTTAATGTTTAAAATTGGAATTTTAAACGTGAAATTCACGGCAATGGAGACATGAATTTACTTTAAATCAGCTAACAGGATTGAGGGTTCAGTTCATTCATGATAAATTTGAGTCTGTTCTTACTTTCGAGCAATCTTTCAGTCCACAGTCAGTAATTTAGTAGAACATGATACACTCTATCTCGACCTGCTGCAAGTATTAGTTGGACCAACAAATCATCAATTTCATAAATTGGGGAGATTTACGGTCAACAATAAGCTAAAATGTAAAGGATATTTCAAAAAATGCACGGGTTAACATTAATCTAAGCGTATAAGCATTTTGGATCATCCTGTATAGAGAATTAGTAATTCAAATGCTTCATTCCTAATGTAGTCATGTCGTTGCCATTCAGTAAACAGAAAAATTCCAAGGGAGGGATCGTTTGTATTATAAATGAGAAACGACCTTTCCATTGAGGCTCTTGTGTTGAATCCGTATCGGCCTAAGTTTCATTAATTTCGTATTTTGCTGAAGTGGTTTTGATCAAAGAGAAGCAATTGTGTGTTGGTTAAAATGTGGTCTTGATTAAGCAGTGTGAGGTTGTTTCTACCGTTTGTTGATAGAATATTTATTTTATTTCCGATGTTTATTATTCTTATTTTGAGAATTGGATGCATTAGGGTTGAATTGCGTTTGTGTGGGTTTCACGATGTTTTCTTTTGGCGTTGGTCCAGCGTTCGATATTTTGCTCCGAATGTAGAGGGGGGACCATCAGAACCCAATAGACTGCCCTTCTAAATACTTTGCCATTTCAATTCCTAACACGTGAGTTGGAATGTCGTACTATTACGACTCAACGCTGACGAATTGAAGATAAGAAACTGACCATTTTTAAGGGCATCAGATAATTAGATTAACTGAAGCAAAACAAAACTAGATTGAAAATACTCAGCCAGAGATGGAATCCCTCGAATGGACCAGAGAAGCTTTGCGAGACTCAACGGAGAGGTCATTTTCTTTTCAGTGATGTAAACAAAAATAAAACGTTGTGAATTTCAATTTATTTATTTATTTACATCACACAAGTTCAGTATTGGCTCTTTCTAAAGACAGCACAGTTGAATAGATTAGGGCTGCACAGATAGTAGATTTCAAATATTTAGATAAAAGGAAAAAAATGAAAATTAAATCAAAAGTTCAGAAGTTATTCGAAATGACGCAATTTAGTGAAAGATTAAGAACATCAAGGAAATAATACAGGTTAAATAAACATTAATATGAGAAATAAAATTAGTAAGAATTATATTAAACTAAACTTTATCTAGTACATTTTATATTAATCTGTCGTACTGTTTTCAAATTCTGTATTGTTTTTAAATTAAATATATGTATGTTTTTAATAGATAATAATTGAATCCTTTCAATATTAAAGTAAGTAACAATTGCAAGATCAACTGTATTGCATGAAATGATGGGTCATTTTAATCTAATCACGCAAAGTAAGACACTAATTAAAACCTGATCCTCGGTTGATTTTGATGAAACTTGATGAATTTACTAAATTCTTTGAAAAAGTAATTTCAGATTTACTTTTTTTTTATGTTACTCCAAAGGCAGGCTACAATTCAAGTCAACAACTTTTTGTCACGAACTTTAACTTTTGACCTTAATTTCACATAAAAAATTAAGTTATATTTATTTATTTATTTATTTATTTATTTATTTATTTATTTATTTTAGTTGAGTTGTCCACTTAAAGGCACATACTCATCAAGACGGAACAATTAACGGCATTTGGAAATATAAAAAAAATAAGTAAATTTAAGCTATAAGATTTTTGAATAATTTAAAGTTCAAAATAAGAGGTTTTATGACCTCAAAAAGTTTATTTTTCAAATCTAGTTATGTTACATTAATTTTTTAAAGTCCAATATTGCACCTCCAATATTGCACCCTTCAAAAGATAGTTATTGGAAATCTGTTTCTTGACTGGGATTGAGTTGTAACCAAATATACCTGAGTGCTAAAGTGTAATTAATTTTCAAAGCATTGTATCTCCAAAAATAAGGGAGTATAAATTTCAAAAAGAATGTCTCCTAGCACACAGTAAATCAACAATTTTAATCAGAAATCGTAGGAGTCGGGGATAGTAACTGTTACTAAATGTTGATTAAGTGTGCAATGATTCAATTTGTACTTTTTAGAATGCTATTTTTATAATAAAAATTCATAACCACATAAGCCGTACCTCTATAAAATTTTTGCACGTATTTAAGTTATATGTTTTATTTTTCATTACTAACTAACTTGGAGAAAACGTTTTCCTTATAGATTCACTCGATTTCACTACAAGAATTTTCAGAAAAAAAATTGACGAAGTTTAAAAAACTTTTCCCTTCCTTTTTTTCTTTCTATGGATTAGGGTAGGGACATAAAGCCATATTCCTGCCAAGATATGTCCTTGTCAACGTCGAACATTTGCCCACTCTGATTAGAAGCTGGCGAAGCTTTCTCTGGGGTTTAGTGCAGCGATGGAAAGAAGGCTTCTTCCGTACTTCCAATAAAAAAAACGAGTTTGTTGGAAAGAATCATTGGCTGAAAATTCGGCGATAAAGACAACTTCTAACATTTACAAATATATTTAAATTCATTCATTTTTTTTCTCTCCTTTTCCACCATTCTGGCTTTTTCTCCTTTGTTTTTTCATTTCTACTAATGATGTTTGTATTATTTTCGGAATCTGTTTGTGTGGAAATTCTGTTTTTGACGTTGAAGGCGATTGGTCAATCTAGTGAAGAAATAGACTAACTATTAACATTGACATTAACTAGTAGTCACTGTAAAGAACTAGTCTCTTGTACAACGTTGAATTTTACAAATTTAAAAATTCTATTAAATAGCTCAAAGACAGTTGCATTTCAAAAAAGTCAAGATGAATTTAAATGGAAATAAAGAGCCCGATTTAAAAACAAATTAATTTTGGATTCACATTATTTCTAACTCTGTAGCCTTAAATAGGAGAGATGTTACTTGATATTCATGCTTTCATCATTGCATCCACTACTTTAAGTAATCTATAAACTTTTTTTGTTTGTTTGATTACAATGTGTTTACGAATTGCTACATCTACAAACGTTTCCTTCGAACAAAAATTACTTAGGTTTGAAAAAAGCCCTATTCGAGGTTCCTACTGTTGATGTGAAAACAGAAGTGAAGTTCAAGTTTCTGCTTTAGTATAAATGAATTCTCTCTTAAAATATTTGCTTTTCAAAGGCAACGAATTCCTACTTCAGAAGTGAATAAAAAAAAACATATTAAGAAGCAATGCAAGATGTAAAGAGCAAGTTTCCACGATAACATTTGTAATATGGAAAGAGATAAATATATTTACTCATGTCTCACAATGCAATATTTATTGTAAGAAATTACTTTATCCTTTCTATGATTTAACATTTTAGGAGTGTAAAGGACGTTACTGTGTTTTGAAAGATGTACAATCTGCCACTGAATAAGTCGATGTCCATGATTTATGGAAGGAGACATCTTGTTATTTCTGCCACAGAAACCTACAGTAAAAGTAGCAACTTCTTCTCACTCTAATTTTATCTTTATTTCTTAAATATCATCAATATTATATTATATAGGCTTTCTATCTATTTAACGATTTATTTCGTTTTAACAAAACAATAGTTTATCAAAGTAAATCGTTAATATTTTTAGATGTGATTCTTTTACTTTACAATGCTGATTAGATATAAACAACGCTTCACTGTTTGTTTGTTTTAGATTTGAAAACAAGAGAATCTAAGTGATAATTTTTTACTCTAATTACTCTTCTTTTATTATTATAAATCTGAAGTTATAAAGCTTCTGTCAATTTGAAGCTTATCTGGGGGCACGGCAGTGCCCCCGCCAAGACGAGCCGAAGGCAGGAAGGGCACTACGTACCTTTTCTGGAAGTGTTTGTAGTATTTTCGAACCCTCATAGCTTCGGCCTGTATAATACTAGAGAGCTCAAATTTTCAGAATAAGATGCAGTTACCATACTAAAGAAATACGCTAAGTTTCAATTATTTAGCTTTTATACTTTTGATTTTATTAATACCTAAAATACGTCGATTCCGTCACTGACTCACTGACTCATGATCATCAAAACCTCTAGGGTACTTCCTGAAGTCCTAGAAAGCTGAAATTTGGTATGCAGGCTAGGATTAGCACACAAACAACAAAAAAATTCAGAAATCCGTAACTTTCACATTCCAACCCCTCATAAAGGGGGGGTCTGGTTATGTATTATCGAACCCTCATAGCTTCGGCCTGGATAATACTAGAGAGCTCAAATTTTCAGGATAAGATGCAGTTACCATACTAATGAAAAACGCTAAGTTTCATTTATCTAGCTTTTATACTTTGGATTTTATTAAGATCTGAAATACATCGTACCCACAATGCTTCGGCCTAAATAATACTGTGTAATAATGTGATATCTTTCAAAAGTGCAAACAGCTTGAATATACAAGTTGACCAATAGAAAAACAGAAAAGTAGGGTATTGAAAAAAAAATCCATTTTCTAAATAATCTTAAAACTAAATTTAATTGTAATAGATAATTCCACCCAAAACATTTCATGTAAAATAAGTTGCCAAGACTCACATGCTCATAACGCTTTCACTGTTAAAAAGTTATCAGATCTCATCTTACAAAAAGAAATGAAATCCCATCCAAAACATTTCATGTAAAATAAGGGGTTGCCAAGACTCGCATGCTCATAACGCTTTCACTGTTAAAAAGTTATCAGATCTCATCCTACGAAAAGAAATGAAATCCCACCCAAAACATTTCATGTAAAATAAATTGCCAAGACTCACACGCTCATAATGCTTTCACTGTTAAAAAGATATGAGATCTCATGTAGAGCCAAGCCCCTAATTCTACAAGGCCTAACTCTATAAGCCCTAACTCTAAAAACCCTATATCTTGGTCAAAAAGTATGGCTTGGCCGTTTCATGGAACTATTTCATCCCACCCGAAACATTTCATGTAAAATACGTTGCCAAGACGCTCATAACGCTTTCACTGTTAAAAAGTTATCAGATCTCATGTAGAGCCAAGCCCCTCACTCTACATGCCTAACTCTAAAAACCCTAATATCCTGGTCAAAAAGAATGCCTTGGCATACTCCATATCCTTTACATAACTCCATGGGATTGTCTGTGCGACAGCCACAAAACGGCCAAGCCATACTTTTTGACCAAGATATAGGGTTTTTAGAGTTAGGCATGTAGAGTGAGGGGCTTGGCTCTACATGAGATCTGATAAATTTTTAACAGTGAAAGCATTATGAGCATGTGAGTCTTGGCAATTTATTTTACACGAAGTGTTTTGGCTGGGATTTCATTTCTTTTTGTAAGATGAGATCTGATAACTATTTAACAGTGAAAGCGTTATAAGCATGTGAGTCTTGGCAACTTATTTTACACGAAGTGTTTTGGGTGAGATCAATATTTTTTAATTCTACATTTTTAATAATATTTTTAACAAACTTACTTAAAACTTTTATATACAGAAATAGAAGGAAAATTATTATTATTATGTTTGTATGTTTCAAACCTTGGGTTTCATCAGCAAAAACAATATGGCGGGTCAAGGACCAAAGCACATACTGCCAAGTGTAAAGACGTGTGCGAGAATGATTAGGGATGTGTGGTTGTGTCCATAAATTTCCTAACGATGCATGTAGTGTTGAGACTCGCAGCCTTCTGCAGTTGTGCATAAGTGTTTGTGAAGTCCTAGTGTGCTGAGACTGTGGTGCAATGTGTGAGGAACCAGACCAGTGGCAGACAGAACGATGGGTACAACACGTACACGATCCTGCTTCCACTGCTTCTGGAGCTCATGTGCTAGATCAGTGTATTTACTGATCTTGTCTGCGTGAGTTTTCTGCATGTTCTTGCTGATAGGCACTGCAATATCAATTAGATAGGTCTGTTTGTTGACCTTATCAACAAGTGTGATGTCTGGTCTGTTGTGATGTAAGGTTTTGTCTGTGTGAATGGGGCGGTCCCAGTATAGTTTATATGAGGGTGACTCTAATACGCTTTGTGATATGTACTTGTAGTATGGGACCGTGCTCTTAATAAGTGAATGTTTGTGTGCTAGTTGTTGATGAACGATCGACGCTACCTGATTGTGTCGGTGGAGGTAGTCTGTTTGAGAGAGAAGGGGACAGCCTGATATTACGTGGTCGATCGTCTCATGCGTAGTGTGGCATTTCCTGCATTTATCGTCATGTGTGTTTGCATCGTGTAGAATGTGTTTCTTGTAGTTGCGTGTGGAGATGACTTGGTCCTGTATTGCTATCATGAACCCTTCGGTCTCCCCAAACAGCTCACCACTCGTCAGTTATCTGTTCGACGCTTCCATGTCGACATGAGGCTGGCTGAGTTCGTGATGATGTCTGCCATGGAGTTCCTTATGAGCCTATGATTCACGCAGCTGCTGAGTGTGGGTGTCAGGGGTGATGAGTGTTGGAGAAGAGTTTTCGAGGTTCAGAGGTGTGAGGTGTGTGACTGCCTTGACAATGGCTGAGTGAAGTGAGGAGTCTTCTGCTCTTTGGTGGAAATGTTCCCTAAGTGTATGTACTTGTTTTTCGTGTAGGGTGATGAGATTGATGAGTCCTCGGCCTCCCTCCTTGCGGGAAAGAGTCATCCTTTCCGTAGCGGACTTGGGGTGGTGCATGTTGTGTTTCGTGAATGTAGTACGTGTTGCGCGTTGTAGTGCTTCGAGTTCGGTGTTTGTCCATGGAATTATGCCGAACGAATATGTTAGTGTGGGAGACGGCAAAAGTGTTGATAGCTTTAATTTTATTTCTGGCGTTGAGTTGTGTTTTGAGGATTTTGTGAACTCGAGCAAGGTATGTGTTCTTCAGCGCATTTTTGATGTTTGCGTTGTCAATGACGCGCGCTTTCTGGAAGCCAAGGTACTTGTAGGTCTCTCCCTGTTCCATTGATTGGATGGCCAAACCATGGTCCAGTTCAAATCCCTCCAAATTCGAAGTCTTCCCACGTATTATGTGTAACTTGCGGCATTTGTCAATTCCAAATTCCATCCCAATGTCTTTGGTGAACTGTGTGGTGGTTTATAGTAAATTAGTAAGTTGTGCATTGTTTGTGGCGTAGAGTTTAATGTCATCCATGTAGAGTAAGTGTGTGATTTTATATGGTGTCACAGTGCCTGTGGTAAGCCTATAACCGTGTTTTGTGTTATCTAGTATCTGGCTCAGTGGATTCAAGGCGAGGCAGAACCAAAGAGGACTCAAGGAGGCACCCTGGAAAATACCTCTCCTTATGGGAATGGGATCTGTAGTGATGGAGGTGTCGGAGGTTCGTAGGTGTAATGTTGTGTTCCAACTCTTCATCGTGGCAGCTAAGAATGCCGTGATCTTGGGGTGTATTTTGTAGATATGAAGAGTGTGTAGGAGCCAGAAATGAGGGACAGAATCAAATGCCTTCTTGTAATCGATGTATGCGATATGTAAGCTCTTATTCTTGGCGCATGCCTGGCGCAGGATTACAGAGTCAATAAGGAGTTGCTCCTTACAACCCTGGGAATTCCTGCGACAGCCCTTCTACTGTTCGGAAAGAATGTTATATGTCTCGATGTGTGTAAAGATCTTGTCTGCGAGGCAGGAGGTGAGGAGTTTGCAAAGTGTGGGGAGGCAAGTGATTGGGCGGTATGTGACACCCTGTGTGAGGAAAAGAGGCATATGTTCTGGGTGTTGGATTATGTCAGTGAGTGTAAGCGCTAGTTTTCCATGCAGGGACGTGAACCTCTTGATCCAGAAGTTCTGGACTCCGTCTGCACCAGGAGCCTTCCAGTTGTGTGCATGTTTTAGTGCTGTCTGTATGTCTGCGAGAGCAATCTCATGGAAGGACATGCAGGGTAAGTGTTCAATGAGTTGCTGTTCCTCTGTGATCCATGGTGCTTTATCATTGTGGGGGATAGGGTTTGACCACAGAGACGACCAGTATTCATGTAAAGCCTCGCTGTTGGGAGTGTTTGTGTTAGTTGTAGTAGAGGAAGATGTAAGGGATCTGTAGAATTTTTTCTCATTGTATTGGAAAGTGTTGTTCTTTGCGCAGAGTGCACTCTTTGTATCTTTATAATTTGTTTGCAAGTGCACTGAGTTTTTGTTTTAGTGTGTCGAGATGTTCCTGAACCTGGTTATGATGATTTGAATGTGAAGGGCGAGTATTTATGTGCTTGAATATCTTTCTAACCTGTGACATAAGTTTCTTTGTTTTGTTTCTTGCACAGTATTGTGTGCGCCTGGCTATGTCTCCTCTAAGGTCGCTGATGCGGCCCTCAAGGCGACGTCTCCAAGGGGGGGATGTATTCTTGTGACCGTGCAGTGGGAGGTATGTTGTGTTGTTTGATTCCAAGTGCCCGAATGGTTCCCTGTGCGGCACAGTAGAGTGTTGTATGTAAGTCTTCTAAAGTTTGGATGTTGTCAAGGTGTTGTGGGATAGTGTGTGTGTTGAGATGATTTATGACTGTGGCGAGTTGTTTTGATGTGTGTACTTTGGGGAGTGGCGGCCTGAGTGTGGCGTCTGTGCCTGTGTATTGTGCGAGTGCAGTGTAGAAATGATCATGAGCTGCACGTAATATTTCATTAGTTGTATTGTCGGGGCATGTGTTCTGAGGGGTAGAGATTGTTTCTGTGTTTTCCATAATGGTGTCTTCTGGTGGGGTGTGGTTTGGTGTCCTGTGGTTGGATTCAGCGTCTTCTTCTTTAATTTGTGCAAGTATGCATGGGAGAATAAGATTGTTTACTACAATTGAACGTCGCTGATCCGCTACCCGCTCTTCGCTAAGCCCTAACGATGGAAAGCGTGTGGTGAAAGCTTGGTGTAGTGCCTGTCTGTATCCTGTTAGTTGAGTACCTAACTTTGTAACAGTGAAGAAGTCGCGCATAAGATCCTGGTTCATCTGAGATGACCATTTGATGCGCTGGCGTGGTTCCCCAGTCTTGGTGGTCGCCTGCTCTGACACAGACAAAACACTTCCGACTGTTCGGGCGGGATGGTGTTGCCCAGGCATTGTGGTAGCCATACTACAGGATGGGGTGCCACTTTCTCCACCACCACCTGCGGGTGACTGTAGTACATTTTTCGAACTGAGGCCTCTGCCTAACCCCTGAACACGGGTGACTTTATCCTGCGCCACACCCGATGCAGCATGATCTATATTAGAACGAGTTCTCATCATGAATGGTTGGACCCTTTAGCCTACCCTAAAGCTAGTGTAGTTCCCGCCCCCACCGCGAGGAGGTAGGGTCCATGGGGGCTTATTATTATTATTATATCGGAAAAAGTTTCAAACCATGGGTTTCCCCAGCTAAGACAATATGGCGGGTCAAGGACCAAAGCACATATTGCCAAGTGTATAAAAAAAAAAAAAAAAAAGGTTGGAAGAATAGTTAGGGATGTGTGCTTGTGTCCATAAATTTCCGAACTATGCGTGTTGTGTTGAGTACCACAGCCTTCTGGAGAAGAAGTCCTAGTGTGCTGAGGCTGTGATGCAATTTGTGAGGCACCAGACCAGTAGCGGACAGGATGATGGGTCTAACTCGTACTCGGTCCTGCCTCCACTGCTTTTGGAGCTCATGTGCTAGGTCTGTGTATTTACTTATATTATTATTATTATTATTATGTTTGTATGTTTCAAACCTTGGGTTTCCCCAGCAAAAACAATATGGCGGGTCAAGGACCAAAGCACATACTGCCAAGTGTAAAGATGTGTGCAAGAATGATTAGGGATGTGTGCTTGTGTCCATAAATTTCCTAACTATGCGTGTAGTGTTGAGTACCACAGCCTTCTGCAGTTGTGCATAAGTGTTTTTGTGAAGTCCTAGTGTGCTGAGACTGTGGTGCAATGTGTGAGGCACCAGACCAGTGGCAGACAGAACAATGGGTACAACACGTACTCGATTCTGCTTCCACTGCTTCTGGAGCTCGTGTGCTAGATCAGTGTATTTACTGATCTTGTCTGCGTGAGTTTTCTGCATGTTCTTGCTGATAGGCACTGCAATATCAATTAGATAGGTCTGTTTGTTGACCTTATCAACAAGTGTGATGTCTGGTCTGTTGTGATGTATGGTTTTGTCTGTGTGAATGGGGCGGTCCCAGTATAGTTTATATGAGGGTGATTCTAATACGCTTTGTGGTATGTACTTGTAGTACGAGACCGTGCTCTTAATAAGTGAATGTTTGTGTGCTAGTTGTTGATGAACGATCGATGCTACCTGATTGTGTCGGTGGAGGTAGTCTGTTTGAGAGAGAAGGGGACACCCTGATATTACGTGGTCGATCGTCTCATGCGTAGTGTGGCATTTCCTGCATTTGTCGTCATGTGTGTTTGCATCGTGTAGAATGTGTTTCTTGTAGTTGCGTGTGGAGATGACTTGGTCCTGTATTGCGATCATGAACCCTTCGGTCTCTCCAAACAGCTCACCACTCGTCAGCCATCTGTTCGACGCTTCCAAGTCGACATGAGGCTGGCTGAGTTCGTGATGATGTCTGCCATGGAGTTCCTTACGAGCCCATGATTCACGCAGCTGCTGAGTGTGGGTGTCAGGGGTCGTGAGTGTTGGAGAAGAGTTTTCGAGGTTCAGGGGTGTGAGGTGTGTGTCAGCCTTGACAATGGCTGAGTGAAGAGAGGAGTCTTCTGCTCTTTGGTGGAAATGTTCCCTAAGTGTATGTACTTGTTTTTCGTGTAGGGTGATGAGGTTGATGTGTCCTCGGCCTCCCTCCTTGCGGGGAAGAGTCATCCTTTCCGTAGCGGACTTGGGGTGGTGCATGTTTATTATTATTATTATTATTATTATTATTATTATTATTTGCTAGATAACTTTTAATTTCTTGATTATAAAGGAATTTAATTCTAAATGAAAAGCGAGACGAAATTACAATTTCGTAATAAACAAATAAACTTGGAAAGTGTTATTTATTAGTATCTTAATAAATTGGGTAATTTAATATTAATCCCAATGTGTAACTGAGGATTAGATAACAAAGAAAATTAAAATGCTGTATTTAGCTTCAAATCTGTATACTTTTTTTATAAAAGGTTGTATAAATGTATACAACGTACGTGTTACTTTTTTAAAATTATTTTGTGATTAAGAAATTAAAAATTATGTATCATAATAATAAAAATAATAATATTTCCCTTTATTTCTGAATATAAAAGATTTAAAATAAGTTTCCAAAACTATTAAAAATATAGATGAAATTATTGATTATCTACAGGCAAATAAGACTTCAGATTTACAATAGTAAAAGAAATATTTTTACAAAGAAATATTATTTAGATATTTCCGCTTTAAGTGAATTATTATTTACATCTAATCTGCATTATAAGAATCAGATCTAGAAAAAAAGAATTTTTAATAAACTAATAAAATTATTTATAATTTAATAAATAATAAATAATAATAAACTGCTTTGTTGAAACGAAATAAATCGTTAAAACAGATACCACGTCTATAATATCAAAATTATATCATTCATTTATTGGTGATTTTTGAGAAATAAAAAGTAAAATTGGAATGAGAACTTGGCTGGTTTTAGCATAGGTTTCTAGAGGCAGAAATTATGGAGGACTTCGGACATGGGTGTCTTCTTGTAAAAACAAACAAAACTGTAATCACTTCCCATCCACTTATTTCATTAGTCAGTCGTTGGTGTGACGTCATCTTTTCTGAAAAATTCATTACTAAAATGTGAAATAGCGTTAAATGTAGAATGGAAATACGAATTAATATAAAACAATAAATTAAAATAAATAACTTAGACAAAATAAAGTAATAAAGATATTAATAATATAGTTATAGATAAGTATAATAAAATTAATAAAATAAGTAAAATAATAATAAAAAAAGCTTGAAGTAGGTGTCATAAAATATGACACAAAGTATAATTTCTGGAATTGTTGTAATCGGTTTTCCTTAACACTTGTGAAACGGATATTTTAACTTAACTGACTGGTAAGACTTTGAGTTATTAAAAGTGCCAATATTTTTTTAAGCAAATCAATAGGAAGTTTACAAATTATTTAAGCCATAATCTACGATCAGTAATGAAAAAGAACTTAATTCCAGTTAACTAAACCATCCTATGACGAATCTTGACTAATTAATAGTTAGGTATTTTAAAACCTGCACAATGATATAGACTTATTACTTTCTGGATTATGTTTCTTCGTTATGTTGAATAAAGAAAAGATAAAAAAGAAGATTAAAACAAAGATTTTCTTTTCTTTTGTTTAACTTTTGAATGTCTTAGAAGACATATAAGTTCTTTACGTCTTTCTTGGTATGTCTAACTGTTAACAACTGTTTTATTCTTAACCATGTAATATGTGAATGTATTTGCCATAAATAAATCGCAAACTGTAAACGCTTGAGGTTGATTTAGAAGTAGTCCATATTTTATTAATTTTTTTCCTCCATTAAGTTTTCTTAGTTGAAGACAAGAATCATCAGTCTTTGAATTAAATTTACTCTTTCGAAAACTTTAACTCGATCAGTTTCAGTGGCAAAATGGAGGCAGTGTAATAGAATTGGTTTTTGAAAAATAGCTGAGCACATACCTCTGCAATAGTTAAAGAAATCAGATATTGTCTTTCTGCTTGTTCAATATTGTCTGCTGAGCTTTCCTCTAAGGCTGCCCCGGATACAATAAATAAGTCAATAGCAGAGACTTTTCGATTGTCTTGAATTGTGAAGTTTTGTTCGTTTTCTTACAGGAATAGGAGTTTGCCGATCACAGTGAGAATGATGGTCCTCCACTTCTACCTCTCAAGGAAATAAAAGCTGTGTATATCACCTACGGAATAGTTCTTTTGTGGGATGAAAGTACAAGTGAAATTTATGATTTTGGAGAGCAAATATTTCCCTGGAGTATAGTTTCTGAGATTGTTCTAACAAGGTTTTCTTAATACTTGGGAAATGAATACTAACTTTGTCTTACTGCTAAGACGTCGAGTTATTAAAGAAGGTTCTCGGCTCAAATAATACAAATGGCGCCTGTTTTTGTTTTTTCCATCTTTTGTTAAGTAAAATATGTAATTTTGATTTATTTTGAAAATATCTCAAACTGCTGGAATGGTAATTACTAGCAATTAGTATAAATCATAAATACATAATCGTTACGTATTAAGTTTAAGTTTTTAGATTTACATATGTAAGGTTTAAGTTTTCTTTATTAATTGCATTATTCTGTTCATTCTGTGTATTTCACAGAATCTATCAAAATAATAAAAAAGAATAAAAATATATAAATCATGAAATGCAAAAAAAACTCTTTACAAAAATCAAATAAGCTTCCGCAGTTCCTTTAAAAAAAAAATTCTTTAGCAATGTACAGGATATCTCTCTATTTTTTTTAATGTTTAAAGTTAATCAGGAATTTATTCAAATACAGAGAAAAATGATTCATCGTTTTAAATTACGATCAAATCCTTAACTATAGCTGTAAAACGAACGGTATCATGTTTTACCATTCAATTAAGGGAACTAATGTAAACAACATCATAGTACTTAAGGAAATCCGATTAAAACAACCTCGTGAATCTCTACTTCGAAGGAGTCTTCATTATGATTACTTCCAACTCACGAAAGGGCGATTGAAATCATGAAGTATAGTGTGTGTGCGTGTGTGTTTGAATATCACTTCCAAATTTACTTCTTTCTACGCATTGGATTTTGAAAGGAAGACAATATGGAGAAGTTACTTTCTTTTCTTTAAAAGTACTATTATGTTTTTTCTTCATATGTACTGAATTGATCTAATTAAATATCTTGAAAATAGAACCGGCGAACTGTGATAGAATTGGGTTTTCCATTTTTAAAACAAAAGATATTATCCGCTCGACCAGATTTTTTGAGGGCTGCTGTAGCAGTAAGTGTTTATTCTAGTTTAGGTTTTAAATTGCAGTCGATCTAAACCTAGAATGTGGTTTGCAAAAGTAATGTATCCAATTCTGCTTTTTCACTTTCCTCTGTAACAGATACCCTCTTAATTTCTGCTTGAATCGATACAGGGTGATTTAAAAGGAAGAGCATACATTAAGAAGGTAACTGCATTGATTATTCGTGAAGTTCTTATTAACGAATATTGATTCTAAACGTTTATGTTGCCTTAAAAAGTCTCATCATTGTGATGCGCGTTCGTTTCATTTGTTGCTACTATCTTAGAAAACTTTATCCAACGTTGCAATGAAATGCATGTATTAGTTTGAAAAGAAATAGTAAATGATTGTTGCATTTTTAATCATAGTATAGTAGTTGTTCCCAAGATGCTTTTCAGGCTTACCAACTATCTAATTTCAGAGTCTACATGTAAGCTTACGGGTTGTGTAATATCAATGCTATTAAGTTTTGTATGCGTAGAAAGCATTTGTAAACTCATGACACTACAAACATTTATATGTTGTTGTTTGTATTTATGTATTTTTTGTATTTATGTAATAATTGCGTGATTTAAAAATTGAAACTGTTCTAATTACACAATGGGAACACTGTCAATTTTAATGTCATTTCTACTGACCTCATTTCAAACTGACTCGGAGACGCAAAATGAGATATCTCTAAATGTCTCTGAAATTAGCCTGTCCTTTATATATAATATAAAGGCATTCATCTCTTTCAAAATAGCTATTCTATAACTGAGTTCTTTAGAACTTATTTATTACATTTCACGTTTTCTTCTATTTCTTACATTGCTAGTAAGGTATAGTTAAAAAATTCTTCCACTTCTTTTTTTTTTCTCTATTTAACATTTTTGCCCTATTCTATATATTTTTTTTAATTTACTATTTCTGAAGCAACTTAAATTGTTCGTGAAATATCAAAAATGTTCAGCGTAACCAAACGACTTTGTTTTTAATAAAAAAAACTTAGAAAATGCCTTTTTCTGTTAGTCTAAATAATAGTTTAAAGTTTAGGCTAAACTTCTCGTGCGAATTTCACTTATTGTACAAGTAAATAAATATTTTGAAGGGTTTACTGGTGTGATTATAATGATGCAAATTATAGCAACTTTTAATTTAAAAAAAAAAATAAGGTGGAAGATATACAAACAATAACGAAAAGATAATTCTCAGAAAATGTCATAATTTTTTTTTAAACAAACGCAATATCGGAATCTGCCCATTTAAAGCCTCCAGACATTAACTAGAATTCTCTTTAGACTTGGTACATGCTAATGTGACGCCATCTATTGACAAATTGTTACCATACAGCAACTGTTTCATCTTCTCTAAAGCCCCGCGAACACCATCCGATTTTGCACCAACTTAGTCGGCCAACTTTCAGTTTTCGAGTCGCTAGAGACGACTTTGAGCACGCTTTTCAGCGACTTGCCAGCGATTTTAGTTGTTGCTGCACAACCAACTCGGGAAAGTTAGTCGGAATTACCAATCACAGGGCAGCGTTGGAACACATCAGTCATGACGTCACACCCATGGAAAGAAATGGCGTCTAAAACGATGTTCACCGATTCGAATCGACGACAAGCGGTACACAATGAATATCAGAGTATTGCGAATTTCTTTGATACATAAATAAAGTTTATACTGAAATGCAATAATTGGAAGCGGCAGAGTTTCTTATCAGAGAGGTTTCAAAACCTCGATTTTTTTCGGATTTCCCACAGCTGCTTAGGAAACGCAAACACAGGAAACGCATTGCATTATGGGATTGCTGCTATCTCGGCCAACTTCATTTGCGAGTGGATGGTGTTCTAGCCTGACAAAATCAGACCAAATCGAAGTTGGCCAACTAAGTTGGTGCACAATCGGATGGTGTTCGCTTAGCTTAATGCTTTCAGAATTTTACAGCGCTTCATTTCCTATTACATATTTAAATTAAATGATAGAAGTGGTTCGGATACTCTGTATCGGCGCAAGCGTTATTAAGTTTGGGTAAACGGGTTTCTACTTTGCTTGATTTAAGACATGTCTGCTGTAATATTCTATTTGATTTGTTGTAGGGTATTTCGTCTCCGACTGCAAACCGACGATCTTCTTTTCTCTGAAGATGTTGTGATCGAAGCCACTTCGGGACTATTCGAATTTGACGTCAGTCGGGTGTATTCGGGACAATTAGAAGGTAAGTTCAATCAATAATAAGTAATGTTGAATATAATTCGCTTACATATACTTTACTGATGTATTTCAAACTCGTCTACTGATGCATCGTAGCAAAACTAGTACAGTAAAAGTAGATCATTTAATATATGCTGTGTTATTTAACAACATTTTATAATCGCGTTGGAAACTATAACTACTTAAGTGTAGATATCATCTTTACTGAGAATAGATTCTTATTTTATTAAAAAGTTCTTGAAAGATTTTGAAGCTTACATTCATTGTCGTTTTTTTTTATCTATTTCTTGAGTTTTCCTTCCTTTTATCGAATTTGGCCAACTAGGGACCATGTAACTAGCTCAACCTGACAACGTCAGGGCGAGGCTAGTGAAATTCAAGAAAGGGGGGACGAGAATTATATCCCGTTCTTGAGTTTTATTTATTTATTTATTTATTTATTTATTTATTTATTTATTTGTTTGTTTGTTTTTTTGAAGTTATGAAAAAAATATAAACGAAAATTCCTCATTTATTTTTAAATTATAAAAAATAAAAAGAATATTGAGACTATGCATAATTTAAAAACTATAGTTACAATTACAAAATACATAAGGTAGTTGATGCAAATATGGCCAATGCTGGTAATACGGCTACATTGCCAACCTGACGTTAATTAAAAAAGTATCCAAAAGATAACGCTAGAATATCAAATTATGAAGTAGAAAGTGTACTTGGCTACCACAGTTTGCATGATAATGTAATAACAGAGCCCAGGGAACCCCGTCATTTGAGTTTTGACAACGACTCGAGAATCTGTTATAATATTGTTGTTATTATAATCCCACCCAAAACACTTCGTGTAAAATAAGTTGCCAAGACTCACATGCTCATAATGCTTTCACTTTAAAAAGATATGAGATCTCATGTAGAGCCAAGCACCTAGCTCTACGAGGCCTAACTCTACAAGCCCTAACTCTAAAAACCCTATATCTTGGACAAAAAGTATGCCTTGGCCGTTTCGTGGCTGTCACACAGACAATCCCGTGGAGTTATGTAAAGGATATGGAGTATGCCAAGGCACACTTTTTGACCAAAATAGTAGGGTTTTTAGAGTTAGGCATGTATAGTGAGGGGCTTGGCACTATATGAAATCTGATAACTTTTTAACAGTGAAAGCGTTATGAGCATCTTGACAACGTATTTTACATGAAATGTTTTGGGTGGGATGAAATAGTTCCATGAAACGGCCAAGCCATACTTTTTAACCAAGATATAGGATTTTTAGAGTTAGGGCTAGTAGAGTTAGGCCTCGTAGAGTGAGGGGCTTGGCTCTACATGAGATCTCATATCTTTTTAACAGTGAAAGCATTATGAGCATGTGAGTCTTGGCAACTTATTTTACACGAAGTGTTTTGGGTGAGATTTCATTTCTTTTTGTAAGATGAGATCTGATAACTTTTTAACAGTGAAAGCGTTATGAGCATGTGAGTCTTGGCAACTTATTTTACATGAAATGTTTTGGGTGGGATTATCTATTACAACTAAATTTAGTTTTAAGATTATTTAGAAAATGGATTTTTTTTCAATACCCTACTTTTCTGTTTTTCTATTGGTCAACTTGTAAATACAAGCTGTTTGCACTTTTGTAAGAAATCACATTATTACACAGTACTATTTAGGCCGAAGCATTGAGGGTACGACGTATTTCAGATCTTAATAAAATCCAAAGTATAAAAGCTAGATAAGTGAAACTTAGCGTATTTCATTAGTATGGTAACAGCATCTTATCATGAAAATTTGAGCTCTCTAGTATTATCCAGGCCGAAGCTATGAGGATTCGATAATACATAACCAGACCCCCCCCCCCCTTTATGAGGGGTTGCAGGGTGAAAGTTACGGATTTCTTAATTTTTTTTGTTGTTTGTGTACTAATCCTAGCCTGCATACCAAATTTTAGCTTTCTAGGACTTCAGGAAGTACCCTAGAGGTTTTGATGATCATGATTCAGTGAGTCAGTGACGGAATCGACGTATTTTAGGTATTAATAAAATCCAAAGTATAAAGCTAAATACAGTGCACTCTCTCTATTCTGAACACTCATGGGACCGACCAAAAATGTACAGATTATGGGGGTGTTCATTATAGAGGGAGATTGGGAAATTTATGTATGTTGTGAGTTTGTAGACTGTATAGAATACTTAGCCTGGTTAGCCATGCCAGTTACCGAGACGGAGGTGCTGAATTTAGATTTGGCGGCTTCTACAATGTCAAATTAAATTCAGTCGGACCTGTAGTCTACAATCTCATTTTTTTTTGTTTTTTTTTTTGTTTATTTGTTTGTTTTTGTTTTTTGTTCGTTTGTTTGTTTGTTTGTTTTTTTTTTAAGTTTTGCAAAACTTACAATAAAATTACTTAATTTTACCATATTACTTGAAAACATTATCGGTAAATTACATGAAAAAGTGAGTAATTTTGGTCTGCTTTTGCATTGTGTATGCTCGTGCAGCGTACATGTTATCTAGTTGTTTAAGAAGTGGAAAGGCTTCCGGGTGATGTTCAGACGCATAGTTCAATAGGTTCTGAATCCCTTGGCCATATTGCTTGAAAGTAATTGTACTTCGTCGGTCTCTTCTGGTTCTGCTTCTTCTTCACTATCCTCTTCCTCTTCAACGATGTTGTTGTTGCAAACGGGAAGGCTTCCGTCGGCTTCGAGATAAGCTTCAGGTTCAATTTAACTAAGAAGCTCCTGAAGAATTGACCCCAAGTCACTCACAGCTATTGCTTCTTGGTCCTCTATTCTTGATTGCTCATTCTCACACGGAAATCCTGCTTTGTAGAAGCATCTTTCGATGGTGTAGGGGGTTACTTCATTCCAAGCCATTGATATCCAATGGACAGCATCCATGACGTTGACCTTCTTCGTTAGTTCGGTTGCCGAATTTGCCTCCTCCATCACCAACGACATTTTCTTCACAAAAAGGGTTCGGTAGTGAGCTTTAAAGCTTCTGATAACTCCTTGATCCAGTGGTTGGATTGTAGAAGTACAGTTCGGTGGCAGGAACTTCAGGCTCACGTTGCTCAGCTGCATGTTTTTACGTGTATGTGATGTGGCATTATCCACAAAAAGAAGAATTTTTCTTGCTTCTCTCTTCATAATCTCGTTAATGCCCTCCAACCATTGTGAGAAAATTGTTAATGTCATCCAGGCTTTTCGATTTGATTTATAGTGCACAGGCAATGATGCAATCTTCACATTTTTGAAACATCGTGGTTTTTCACTTTTTCCGATCACAAGTGGTTTGAGCTTCTCACCCGTAAAACTGCCACAGAGCATGACGGTCTTTCTTTTGACATTTTCCCGCCCACGCATTTCTCGCTTCTTTCTGCTAGGGTTTTACTTGGAAGAGCCTAAAAAACAGGCCAGTTTCGTCGGCATTGAAAATGTCAGCGGCGTCCAAATCCTTCGTTAAGTCCGGAAGTTTAGTTTTCAATTCCTCCACAGTGTCCATATTTACATCTGCAGCTTCACCATTGATTACTTTGAATTCGATGTTATGGCGAGTTTTGAAGCGAGTCAACCATCCTTCTGATGCCTTGAATTCCGTGATTTTCTCCTTTTCTGCAAAATCCAGAGCAACCTGCTTTAGTAGGGGTCCAGTGATAGGAAGATTCTTTGTCCTCATTTGGCAAAAAAACTTCCAGACGTGATTGTTTATGCTCTCGTTTCCAGTTTTCTTTTCAAAAATTCTACACTTTGAAGCAGGTTCATTTGCTTCAAAAGCGGCTATAATTTCTTTTTCTTTCTTGCTGATGGCGTTGACATGGCCTACGGAAATTCCAAACTGAGATGCAATTTTCCTTTGACTTACTTTCGATTTTAATTTAAGAACAACTTCGTATTTCTCCTGAAGCTTCAGTTCTTTCCATTTTTTCGTTTTCCTACTTATTTCCGACATACCTGCGTAATTCTTCTTTCTTTCCCTGCAACAATAGCGAA
>JAFIDM010012231.1:145495308-145511598 GCA_023159025.1 Thereuonema tuberculata
AGTATTCAAATAAGAAGGATCCGTTAGTAATAAGTTAAATCAGACTTTTAATCATGGACGTCTTCAGAAAAGTCCTAATTTCTCTGAATGTTATAGAAACATCCCTATATCAAGTTAGGAGAAAATAAAATAATGAAGTTGTTTGTATGAACCATAAATTAAAATATTTAGGGCAATAAATGCAGGCTTTCACGTAAGAAAGATTGAACTTTTTTTTTTATTTATTTATTCATATACTAAAGGATGAGTATTTTTTTTCCCTACTAAATTATTATTATTGATTCGCGGCTTATATGTATTCTATTAATGTCTATTGTTTTATCAATACATATTTCTAACAGATACAGTATATTCATACCTGTTGCCATGTCATCCAAACTTACTAAAATATCTACTGAGAGTCGCATTCTAACATGAATGATTACAAAATTATAACATTATAATTTAATAATTTGCCCTACATAAACACCTTATAAGACAAATTGTAGGATTCATATAGATATATGGGAAGATTTTAGATCCTTCCAGAAAGGTCCATCTCAGAAGAGTCGTGTTTCTAGGGGCAGGTATCTAACCTGTTGCCAGTTACCTAATCTGTAATTGGGACTCGCACAACATACGTGGAAAGATTCAGCAAATGCTATAAGTTGTAGAATTCCATGGAGTCCCTAATAATACACAATTTCATATCAAACGTTTAAGGAATAAAATTTAGTGTAAGATTATCAGACCTATCGTTATCATTACAGATAAAATTAAATCAAGAATCTATATTACTAAAATCTTTTATTTCTGTCTGTCCGGCGCAATTTTCTGTGCGAATGGAAAATAGAAATAATTTTTACAATGAAATTTCCGCGACGGGAATTGAACCTTCAACCTTCTGATCCGAAGTCGGATGTGTTATCCATTAGGCCATAGGGACAACAACTCTTTTCATATTTTTTTTTACTTATATCTCCGCAATTGTTGTGTTGTTGTTGTGCCCCAATGTTAGTGCAACAATGGAAAACGGTTTTTCATTTTTTATTGTCACGAGGAAGTCGACAAATTCAAAATTATTGAACTTCATAATGTTGCGTTAACTGCTTTCTTTGGAATCGAGTTTTGTTAGATTATCTTAAATTTTATTTTCTTCTTATTATTACTTTTAATAATTGAATTGTACCTTATTGATATATTTTTGTAAAAACAACTAAACTTATTGATTCACGTATTTTTGAAATTTGTTTAAGCTTCCAACTATTTTGTTTTGTTGTACTTATTCCAATTTTATTATGCTTGAAAAAGAGATGGCTTGAAAAGAGTCTTCAAAACTTCAAAATGTTGCTTGAACCCCTTTCATTGGAATCGATTATTCTTGGATTATCTCATATAAACCATCGTTTTATCGTCGATAATCAATTAGTATCGAAATGGACAACGAGAGAAAGGATGAGATCTTTTCAAAGAACTGCCAATAATGTCGTAATCTCGGCCATTCTTGACTACAGGTAAAATTTGTCTGAAGTCTCCGCCAAAGAGGAAAATTTGTCTAGAGTCACAAGTCATCAGAATTTGGTTATCTTCACTCGAAAGAATAATCACAATCAATTCGTCGCCAGGAGTATCGTATATAAGCTATGATCTTCATTTAACATCTATATTATATAAGCTATGATCTTCATTTAACATCTATATCAACCAACATCCATCTAAAGAAATCTCTTCTTCAAATATCTATAACGAACAATCTGTACACGGGAGATGGCCTAGTTACTTACAAAATTGAAAAAAAAAAGCATAAGATAACTTTTGATTTCTGTTTCATTAGTTTTCTGAAGAGAAACGAAAACTGCAATAAAAATGGAAATCAAAAGTCATTTTCATTTTATATACACATTTACAAATCTGTTATTTCACACGTGTATAGAAGAACCCTTCTAGCTCCCCACTGATCAGTAAACTTGAAAGTGAATCTTTTAAAAAAAGTATTTTTTTAAAATAAATCTGTATTTAATTAATTAATTATTGTATTTAATTTCCCGAAAGGATCCAAAATCTAGAGGACAAAGCTATTCAGATTCAGTTACAAATCTCCTCAAAAGAATCAAGCCGCTGTTTGAACAGTGATATTAATATTATCCAGATTTCTTATTGCTATTTTTATTAAGAAGATTATTTCATGAAATTATACTTTTTTTCTTCTGTTTCATCTCAATGTTTGGTGCAATATTTAGGCCGCAAAGGTAAGGGTCCAAAAAACAAACCAATATACGTACATGTGAGGAAATTGTTGACTTAAAGGCGTCTGATGACCATTAAAGACTTATCCAGCCAACCGCCCACTTTATATTTACTCTAAATGATTAATTTATACGTATAAACTGTCTTCTCAAAAATTCGCGGATACAAATCAGAAGCATATCTTATATGTGAAGATAACAATGTTGTAAAATATTAGACCTTTATTGATACAAAAGGTGAAAAGAAAGCCATCATTGAAGAAAGCATTATGTCTCAAATTTGTTTATTCCTGTGATTTCACAGATGCTTCAGCCCCAGACTTGGCTTCTATCGTAAGTAACATCGATGTAACATCGTTCCGTAGCGAAAGCTAATCTGAATACTATTCAGGGAAGTCTGCAAGAAACTTTAGAAAAAAAGAAAGAAGTTATATTTTCTCAAACCAATATCAAACACAGAAAGCTGACCTAGATCAAATATTCGTTGTTACCATATGTTGTTTTATTGTCCTTAACACTGAATGAAACTAAGTTTTTTTTTGGTTTTTTTTTGGAATTCCTAACTTGGCTCTCCCCGAAATGTAATCCTATCTGCTCCCCAGATATAAAAACAAGTGAAACTAGAACAATCCGTGAAAGGAATTTTATTTTGTTAAGGGAGTGACTCACGGGGTCGATTTGTTTGAACAAATCTGATACCACCTTTAACTAAAGACATATTTCGACCGGACGCAGTCGGATTAATTTCCCCTTCAAATTCAGGGTTTTCCCCTTGAGGTTCTCGAGTGATTCATCAGAGGTTGCAACAAATGATGCGAATGAACGTCAGTTTCAATCATAGATGTCAGTTATTCTGAAGGTTAAAATGGCTGAAGGGATACAAAATGGGAGGGGTTTCACAGTCCTGAGATTCAAATATCTCGGGAAGCTTCAATTGACAGACTTGGCTTCCGTTTCATCTTTTGAAAAGTATCCTTAGGGTGTCTTTATAGTAAATTTATTAATAATGGCAGAATTATAGTTATCGCGGAAGACAGCAAATCAATGAACTCACTAAAATCAGCTCGCTAAAATAGCATGATCACCGTGACAATTGTTTTCCTGAAAAGTATCAAGGAATGGACTGAGCCCTTATTGGAAATTGTCCTATGTAATGAGCTATAAAACACTACAATCTATTCAAGGTTAACTAATAATGTTTAATTCTTAAATATAAAATTTGATGTTGATTAGCAAATTTTCTTTCTTTTCTTTGCAAGTTTCTTCATTTTTCATTGTTGTAGTTCTTATGTAAAATTACCCACAAAATAACCAAACCGATAATCTAACCAGATTCCGATTCTTTGAAATTAATCAGTGCACTATTTTTTTTAAGTTGGACGATTTTCAATCACAAACTTGCATTCATAGACAATTACAGGTAAATTTCAGAGTCCTCATAACCTGTCTCAATATCGCTATTTTCCAAAGACAAACAACAGCAGATATCAACATCTAATCTTTTTAGGATATAGAAGTAGAGAGTATTGATTGACTATCTCAATGAATTCTCTTAATAACGAATGTATCGAGTGTGCTACATTCATTATGGAATCCCAGCGATTACTAATAAATTTCATTAATAATTTTTTCATGAAACTGACAAATAAACGACAACCTAATAATAAATAATTTAACGTGCGGGCAATATTATCAGATGATAGTGAAGAACCTCCGCATTTGACTAAAAATATGAACTAAAATTACAATAAAAATGCACCCTGCTAGTAGCATCCAGAGTGCTGACTGGATATTTTAGTTCATTTTTACACACTATGACAATCACTGCTTTTTACTAATCTTCTGATAGGTTGAAACATCCCTAAGGTTAAGAAATATTTGCAAGTATTCCTTTCATTTCTCTCCATCTTTTTTTTAGAATAACTACTTTGATTTCTTTCTATTCTCTCCTCTTCCTTTCTTCATGTATTTACAGCATTCTTGACTTCGTTGATACTTCAGTTATAATCTTACTTTCCATTTCACTTTCAGTTTCATTATTTTCCTACAAATTGCAATAGAAATTTTCACTAACTCCTCCTAATTTCATGAGTTTCCTAAAATCACTTTCTCAGTCCCGTTTTTCAGACATATCATTAAGTTCTTCCCTCTAAATAAAGAACATTCTGTAGTTTGTTTGTTTTGTTTTTTCTTTTTTTACTTTATTTTCTTACCATTCACATTTGTACTTATATCTATTTGTGCTAATATCTTCATAAAATGTTTTGAAACTATTTACAGATCTAAAGATATTCTATTTGGCTTCCAGGGGTTCTTTTGAGCATTAGTTGTTTAATATTATTAAATATTTTTTCTTATATTTTCCTCCAATGTTTATGTAAAACTCAGTTAACTTATAATTCATTTAATTTGTCTTCTTCTACAAGGCTTAACATAATCACTCATTTGTAACTTAAATTCAGATGAAAATGTAAATTAAATTAAATGTAAAGTAAATTAATAGAATTCGTTACTATTCTTACTAATTTTTCTACTTCTAACTACACTCTCAGCTTATCCACTGTTGCTTTCATATTAAACACAATGTAACTCTGAGTAATCATGTAGTGATTTAATCCAATTTCCAATACGCTCAGAAGGTTTTCTCCATGAAGACTTTCTATTGAGATTTCTGTTAAAGGTGGTGTAAAACATTGTCTTTAACTTTCTCATTGGAAAGGTTACATCTGGAAGTATAAACTTGGATTATCTTTACTGGTTTCACTTTGTACTAATATTTATTGATTGCTGTATAGCAATTACAATCACTTTGTCTGCAATACTATTCATTCTATCACATTATCTTTTTTATTATTATTATTAATTAAAATAACGGATGCAGCTCAGACCTTTCGTTCCGTAAATAAAACCGACTGGAATGAGGTCAGACAGAGATTAATCATCCAAAGACTTAATTAATTGCAATATTTACATATTTATAGTTGTAGTCTATCGTTAATTCATAATCGTGAGTTACGTATTTTTTTGGATAGAACGCACTAATGTTGACCATCGAAAAAATGATAGTATGCTTTTTCCAGCCACGTACAAATGTTTCAAATCCATTTTCTCGCATGGTCACTTGGTAACTCTCAAAAAGTCAACAAATCCTACAATGGATGAGATGCTGCTTTCGTCATCCTCGCATACATACTCATCTATTCCCAAACTTCCCTTTACTGGTAAGCTGAAAATCACGACAGCGCTCTGGATAAGATTACAATAGATATCCAGCTAAATAATTTTGTGTAAGTTTGTGTTACATACAATTCAAGAATTAGAAAAATAGTACACAGAACCTCGGTTATAACGCGATCTTTCGGATCCAAGATCTCGAAGATCGTGATATAACCGCGATATAACCGAACTTTTATTACTTCTCGACGTCAAATGTCATATATCGCACCCTATTATCGCCCACACGATTCCAAATCGATTCAAAATGGTCATTTCGCGATTACCTAATCATTCAGAGCTATGTGAGAGAATTTTATATTTATAAATACATAAATCATTATCTTTTCAACACTTTGATGGGTTATATTAGCCAAAATCGATTTGGCGCCGTCATCTTGGCATCTTGTACAAACGACGAGTCACGTGGATCGAAACTAGGTATTCATACGCCTATTAGATTACATGGGCCTCTTTACTGGTTGTCATTGGCAGAAAAATAGATCTCGATATTCATTTTGGTTAAACGAAAAATTCCGCGATTCTGGTATTTTTTTAAAAATATACTGTATTTAACGCATTTTCGTGACATTAGGGTGGGTATAGTGTCTCAATATTAATTTACACTTTTGATTTGATTTTAGGCCAAAAAATGGTAAATTTTGCAATTTTACAATTATATACCTTTTTCAAAATAGAAGGGGTCCAAGACCAAATCGCGTTATATCCGAATTCACGATATAAACAACCGCGTTATAACCGAGCTTCAGTGTATTTGAAATAGAAAACTGGACGGCATCGATGGTGGCTACCACTTACATGAGTTTAAGGATAATTTGAAGCAAAGAATTATTAAATTTGACCTACAAAGTTAGAGCTGCAACTTACTTGCTAAATGCAGTACTATTGTTTTAGGTCTTTCAGTTTTAAATTATTTTAAACTAATATTTGAAATGCTACAGACAATCTAATTATAATCAGAAAAAAAAAGAAACTTCAAAACATTTCGAAATCGAGACTTTAACTGTACATTGGCGTAAATAGGGATTTGACTTTATTTCGTTTTTATTTTGTTTGGATGGTTTGTTGAAAGAATACCTCAACTCATCGAATTTTTTAAGACGACATTATTATTTCTTTTTTGCTTGTTGCCGATTTACTTTCTAAAATGGCCGCCCTCTCTCCAAATGAAATGCTATTCATCGACTTTGATGCAATTTATACACAGCACTGAAAAAACATTAATCCTGAAAAAGTTATTTTTGACCAAAAATCCTATATCCCTCCTGCATCTAGCAAAAAAAAAAAAATTGTCATCTTGTTTGTCTGTATGTTTCTATTTCTAAAAAATCTTTCGTTAAGAGAAGAAAGCGGCATAAAATTCAAAACAGCAGCTCGAAGCAAAAGTTGAGTTCAGGATTTTTTCATCAACTTTTTCAATATAGAAGACCAAATTCTGAAAAAAGGCAGAATAAATAAATAAATAAATAAATAAATCTAACTATTTTCTTTCAAACAACACTTTATAATTGGCAAATTTTTAAACTTTGAACTTCTACAGCTTTCAAGAAAAAAAAGCAAAATAAATAGATCATTCTTAGATATAATCGCTGACTATTTTCTAACTGTTGTTTTGATCACTGAGAGCTGTTATGCAATAATAATATATGCAAATATATTGACTTTTTCAATAAAATGGCAGTTTTAAAGATAATTGGTTCTTTCCTTTTCGTTGTATGTTTACTTACTTATTATAGATTTGTTAAAAAGAAATTTGCATTGATTTGGAACTACAGAAAGTGTGATTAAGCGATTAATTGCAGTTTGTTTGTTTTTCCCAAATATTAGATCAAGTTAAGATTTATTCAATGCAACATAAATAAAGTTAGTAAAGATCTTTTATCTTTAGATGCTGATAATAGTAGTCTTCCCTTCTGAATTCTTTTATTATCTCTAGCTTTTGTCTTTCATATGTTAAAGATTGTATGCAATGTTTGTCAATAGAATTTTGGACATTTTCTTGTAGTCAATAGTGAACGCGAGTGAGAGTTATGGAAACAAGTTATTTCAAATATTCAAATATTCAAAAGGTATTCTAGGGATAGATCAATTACATCCATCTGCTTTTGTTCTCTAAGTTAATCTTGACTGAAAATAAGTTGCAGAAACTGATTGGTTTGTTTACTATTTATGGACAGCAGTTGCGCAATCATAAAACATTCCAGTATCAGTGTTTCAGTACACCGCTGTGTCATGTTAGGGTAGAAAAAAAACAAAACAAAAAACTAACTGTTATAGAGTTTCACGACCTTAAATAGCAATCCTAGGAATCATCTATTTTTGTTGATCTGCAAGTCCAAATCCATTGTAGAAAAGTTTTTATTAGTATTAGAACACTACAAAGCAAAAAAAAAAATACTGTTTATATTTATGTTTCTTCGATGGAATCTGTTTTACGACAATCGCATCAAATCCCAATATTAAGAGGTACCGGTATGTGAAGTTAGAAGACATAATTTAATAGAAAATTCAAGTTAGTATATATAAAAAAAAATAAAAAATAAAAAAATTATGATGGATTGAGTTATCTGATTTTTTTTAATGTCCTCATCTGCATTTTGATAAAACAGATCTGAATCTGAAATTCGTTTCCTTCTGTTTGTGCTGGTGATTGAAGTGGCTGTGGTTAGATAAGAAATATAGACATTTTCTGTCTCCATTACATTTCAGACTGACCTGTAAACAACGATCCACTGATGAAAGTAGCATCTTGAGATAACGGAAACAAAATTTGTTTTTGAGAACGAATCAAAAAGTGAAAGAAAATTACAGTGTTTTCTGTAAAAATAACTCAATGTTATAAATCATATTGATTTTCTTTTTATAATGTTAACAATAAAATATGGTAAAGCTGATTTTGAGCTGATAGGCCTACATCGGAAGCGCAGTAGTGCCTCAAAGGATAAAATAAACAATGAAAAACTCACCAATGAACCATTAGTGAGAAAATTCATGTGCCAGCAATGCGCTGGCCTCAATGATTTTTTTTAATGCATAAAAATTGAAACTGCGCATTTAAATTATTAATAATAACAATGGAGCTGTTCCAGGATGTTCCAGGACTTGTAAATAATTTGGTCTCATCCATTGTTCTGATTTTGAGCTCTTCGATGATACTCTTTTACTTTCGTTAACAAGACAAAAAAAGATCTTTATATGAATTTTTTCTGCGACTGTGTTGCATTCGTAATGAATGAAAGAGACACATTTGCATGTAAACTTCAAAACTTCGGAGGACCTTTTATTTGTCTTGTTCTATCAAGCAATTTAAAAGCTAACGATCATTACATGCTTAAATTGAAATTCAAAATTTATGTTAATAATTACGTCATGAGACGTAAACAGTATTTACAAACGAAAATCACAATATTATAGTACAGAAAACATATATACAGTCGGACCTCTATTTAACGAAGTCGTAAATCCCGAAAAAAAGTTCGTTATATGGAAAATTCGTTAAATAGAGATTCATCTTTTAAAATTACTTTAAACTACATAAAACAGATTTAAAATACATAAACAATAAATATTATTAAAAAAAGTAATAATTTTAATGACATGAAGCATACATTACCACATGCGTACTTAAATTTTACTAATAAAGTCTGTTAATTTTGTCTGAGTTTTTTTTTTTTTTTTGAAAAAGTGTTTTCGCTCATAGTACGTCTCGCATCTTTGCAATGCATTAAAAACCCCGTCAGTATTTTCTTCAAATTGTAATCAACGTCGGATCGTTTCAAATGATTTTAGCATTTCATCATAGGAAGGCTTTTTATGATTTCTTTATCATGATCATTTCCATTTTGATCATCTTCATCTTCATCGCAATTCATAGCTGTATTGTTTTTATTTTTCACACTGTCCAAAATACCCGATTCAGTTAGTGTTTCCGAGGTCTCAACTTCAAAATCAAGTGAAAGATAATCATCAATCAATCAGCACATCATCGTTAATTTCTTCTTTTTCCCTAAGCTGTATCCACATTTCTTTCATTTCCTCTAAGGGAATATTCATAATAAAAACATTTCAAGGAGAAAAAAAAATAGATACCACGAAAAAGTTCGTTAAATAGAAAATGCACTTCGCTATTTGGAGGTTATTTTACGAAGAAATTAGCAAAATGTTCTTGGTTCCAAAGAAAAGTTTGCAAAATAGAGAAATTCGCAAAATAGAGGTTCGTTAAATAGAGGTCCGACTGTATATGTTTTTTGTAACATAATATTGTGATCTTCGTTTGTAAATATTTATATATATATATATTTTACTTTAGCAAATGAAGGAATAATTTATCTAAATTTCACTGCAATTTTTATTAGACTATTACGTATTTGACTTTAGGGAGGCATATTAAATACCGGTCGATTTTGATTCTCAAATTTTTATTTAAACACTCAGAATTTCCTATAAAATTTCTTATATTATCTTTTTTGTCTGTTATTTCTTTCGTTATTTAAATACGTTCAGTGTCTGATGTTTTTATACTCGTCTATATTGTAGAATACTGTAGGTTTTGTAACGATAATGCGTCGGAGATATAAAAGGGTTTGGATAAAAAAAGCTTTAAAATACAATTTTAAGTCGAAATATGCATTTTTTTTTTGTCCGTCTGAGATCACAATAACTCAAAAACTATGCATCCTAGAACAAGGTAGATGCAGGCTGCTATTTTAGATGATAAGGAGTTTGGGGCAAAATGTTGTGTTAAACATAAGTGAGTGACGAATACATTGTTTTAACAATTTTTTAATGCACTCTTACCGTATTCAAAAATTAGCACAGCAATTATATCTTATTGCTTTCGATAATGTTCCAGTAACTTCTGATAGCAGTAGTCAGAGATCTGCTTGTTTCCTTACGAGGCCGTTTCAAAATTCTTAACCATTGCTAAATAAGTAACATATGATGTTGATACATTCTTTGTTTACATTAGATTATTTTTTTTCCATCATCATAATGAATATGGTGATCATAATTTACGTACGATGATCAAATAAAATGAATAATCATTGTTATATCTTAACATGGCCTATAGAAATTTAAAATGGAATTATGGCCGCGATAAAAATAGTAACTCATATTCCATGGCTTCTATTTTAGTTTAGTTTATTAATGAAAAAAAAAAAAACAGAAAAAAAACCGCATCTTCAATTCAAAGTAAGTAAAGTAATAACAAAGAAAAAATGGAATGAAATAAATAAACCATCTTTGTTTATTTTTAGTTTTATTCTGTCAAAAGAAAAGCCCATGTTTTCAACTTTGTTAATTCAATGGATTATTGTTAGATTTCCTTTGGAAATGAATTTTCCTTTGAAATCGGAAACGGATTTGAATGTGAAGTGAGCTGGCGTGAATGTACATCCCGTCAGAAATAAATTCAAAGCAAAAGTTAATGGGACGATAAAAAACATACACGCAGCAGTAAAGGAAGTCTTCGTATAAGGTTTGTTGTCGATGGTCTTATTATTCTAAGAAGGATAAGGTGTTTGGCTGATAGGATTTGCTATTCCATTCATGGAAGCGATGTTTCAGCCTCAGGCAAACGCAAGATGAAGTAATACAATGAAGGTCATAGGAAATTATGAGGAAATCCCTTCCCGAAATTAACGGATATATAACAGCATTTGTTTATTTACAGTTATTTAAATCGTGCGCATCTCCCTGTCTATCCCACAATTCAACAATGAAAAGATTTTTATTTTTAAAAGTTAGCAATGGGAATCTAATCAAATGAAAATATACGGGCATTATTAATTATTTAGCAACATCGCAGCAAGAAAACTTTTAATTAATAATAACTTTGTAAGATAATGTTTACAAATTTAGAATTACAATATATTAAAAAAAAAAAGTTATTCTAGCAGTACAAATGATCTTTAGTGTGATGCAAATTTTATAAAAGCTCCAATTATACTACACAATGGTGTTGTACTTTTGAACGAATTCTTATTCATAAATAACTATTTCTATAAAAAAAAAATTTTAAAACAAAATACCAGTTCAACACAGCTTGAGAAAGTAGCACTGAGTGAGTTTCCCATTATGCTGCCATTTCCCGCCCACGTCGGTCCTAACCCTAAATTAGTTTATCAAGTTACGACCTCTTCAAGCTGAATTTTGTCTTTTCAGATTTAGATGACGTGTTTGCCTATTCTTTACTACATCATTCAATGAAAATATCCGTGAAAGTTTTATTAGGGCATTAATTTTATATTCTAATACTTTGGAGTTTGTCCATTTTTTTATTTAAGATTCGGCGATTTGTATACTTTTTCATAGATTTTCCTTTCCTTGAATATTACGAATAAAGAAATCGTATGCAAAATCTGTTAGCTTAGGGAAGGGACTGTTTTAAAAATAATAAAAAGACCCGTTCAACGAAATTTGGGATTAGTCAAAAAATATTTATGATGTAATTAACTACAATATAAAGAATAACTACAATATCATAAAGACCGTTCTAGTGGTATTCGATTTTTTTTTTTTAGATGGGACAAGACGAATTAACACGCTTTAATTGATTACGCGAAACACGCCTAAATACTGGTGGGCACACCAATTGACCGGGTCAGTCATTTATGGTGAGGTGTTTGAAGGATGGGCCGGAATAGATCAAGGAAAACACTTGAAAGGACCTAAACCACTGAAAAAATCACAGAACAGAGAACAGAGAAGGGTGGAGAAAGACTTAGTAACAAGTCCTGAGGTTGCTGGAAATTCTCTTTTTATTTTCTGTTTTATTTTATTATTTGTTTTCATTTTTTATTGTGTTTGTTTGTTTGATTTTCTTTATTTGGAAAGCAACGATAATTAAAAGAACATTCAAATTAAGACAATTACTATTCAACAAACAAGTTAGAATTTATGGTTTTAAAGCACTGAACAGCATGTTTTACAATCAGAGTTGGTAAGTGAATAGTTGTCTGATTGACATTTACTAGTAATTTAATCATCTGAGTTAATACCACAACGGTAGTACCGGTTCAAGAGGATATATTCGTAGTTAGGAATGTGATGGAACTGATTATCAATTTTTTATTTTTTTTAAAATTTTTAATGGATATAAAATGCTAATATTAAAGAAGGAATTTGAAATATATGTATATATAGTAAAACCTCTCAAATCCGGCCTAATGTGGCGCCCAGTAGACCGGATTACAGAAAAGCCGGACTACCGAGTGTGTTTTTAAAATAACTCAATAGTTCAATTTTTGTGAAGACATAATGCCAGGTTCAATTAATTTACTCCCATTTTCTTAATTTTGCACTCAAATGTTTATTAAAAACAATACAAATGTGCTTTTTCCGACACCAAGCTCTAGTGATATTTGTTTTGCAGATTCCCCTGCATCCAATCTCCTTAACGCTTTAAGCTTCTGTTCCATAGTGAGAAAGTTTTTCTTTCTTTTTTTTCACTCAGAATGAATACGCGCGGATAGGGAAACGAATTTAGTGATTAAAAAAAAAAAAAAAATTCTCAAGACCGGATTACCGTGGGATCGGATTACTGAGGGCCGGATTTGAGAGGTTTTACTGTATATATAATTAATTAATGAAGCTGTCTCAAATGAAGTCGCTATCAGCGACAGAATATCACATAACCATCACGTTTAGAAACAGTTAGAAAGTAAACATTTTTTATTAAGCAGCTGTGTCCCGTGATTAAATGCTTTCTCAAGTTTCTTTGTAAATTCTTCTTTGCTTGAGTGGTACCTTATTCTTACTTCTTGCTGAAGATATTACCTTGAATTTAGTTTGGTGTAATTTTTTTAATTTTTTACCTAAGTTTTCTTTTGATTTAATTTAATAAAATCCGTTGTTTTTATAAACCAATATTGTTTATAACGGCAGTTCCGTAATATTTCCCTTCAACGAATTGTATCATTTATATGGCAGCCATGTTCTTATTTATTGAATAAGTGGAATACCGATGTAAAAATTACAATTTTTATGCACGTACATCTTCCGATGTATCTCTTCTGATATTTGTGTTATAATGCATGATTGAATAATTACTGTAATATCTATCTTATTTTTCATTGTCAGGTTCACTGTTCATATCTCAATTAAAAGACGTCAATCACCTTTAATTAGATCGGATCATTAGTTTCTTGGTGGACCATTAAGTTGTCTTCTTAAACCTAAACAGCCAATAAGACGCCTTCTCTGTAATAAGAAAGAATGTGATCGTTATCTAATCCGGAGGCTACCATAGGCACTCATAGACCACAACGAAAAGTTCCAATGTCATTGGAGAGATATCAAGTTGCGAAGACACACGCGATACTAAGTACTGTATTAATTAAAAAAACTGAAAAAGAAATCACTCTTTAAAGATGTATTGGAGATCTAAGAAGCGAGACTAACGGTCTTAAGCAAGCTTAACTAATTGCGATCATCGTTCGATCATTTATCATCGTACAAGGCAAGTTCAGATCAAAGACGGAAGTTGAAGAATATATGTTGACAACTTTTTTGTTCGAGGATTTTTGTAAGCGTTTTTGTTCTCATTCAAAGTTTCTATAGTCCGTTAACAAGGATCCGAGGACTTCGCATATAGTAAATGCTTGTTATTATTGCATTCTCAGAACGTAGTCTAAATTAAATAAAAGAAACGGAAGAGAATTTTTTTTTTTTTTTTTTTTTTTGAAAACTAACGAATCTCCGGTTTCTGCGTTCGTTAGTTTCACTCAGATATTCATTCTTATAAACAACTAGGCCATCCCCCTGTCTCCCCCCTGGTAAGTATGAGACAATCCAAGATGAGACAATCGATTCCAAGAGGTTATGGCAAAAAGTGATATTTTTATTCCTTTTTGAATGAACTCACTATTTGATAGCGCGCGGACAAATAGAATAGAAGTAGGATTGGATATTGGAGGACTAGCAGCAGTCCAATGGTTAGCGTTCCTGACTGCGAGGACGAAGCTCCTCGGTTCCGAGGAAGAAGACGAAATAAAAGAAAATTTTATAATCTGACTTTCTTAGCAAGGGAAACTAATAATTAACAATTGCGCCGGACAAACAGAGAAACAAAAGATTTTTAGTAACATAGATTTATATCTTTGAATCTTTCTAATAATTAACAATTCCGCCAGACAGACAGAGAAATAAAAGAATTTTAGTAATATAGATTTGTATCTTTGAATCTTTCTTTTATAGAAGATTTTTTTATAGAATTATATAGAAAAGTTTATAAAAGATCGCCCCCCCCCCCTTATAGAATTTCAAAATCAAAATCGAACTCAAATTTTGCAGATTCATGAATCTAACTCTATTGGGGAGTGCAGTCTGATTGCAATTTGCCTGTTCATTGTTTGTCAGTTACTTATTTTCAATGTAATAGTTTGTAATCAATAACTCCTTTCGATCAAAAAATTTTTCCACGACCCAGGAGGAAAATTTAGATTTTAAGACATGCCTTTTAAATTTTTGAACGATCAAGTGAGCAGTTCTGGATTGAGCAAATGATCTTAGCGAATCACCAAATAAAATAATTAATAAAAACGTTCCACATTATTATCATACGAATCTCAATTGAGAGGATATCGGATTAAACAAGTATTGTATAATATAATGGATGAGACCAAATTATTTACAAGTGACATCCTGGAACAGCTGTTTCACGCTCGTTGGCGATCATCAGCCAGGAGAAGTCACTGTAAACAAGAAGGTCTCTCTACTGAGGCTGATATGAATGATATATCGGAAGCGCAATGGTGCCTCAAAGAATAAAATAAACAAAGAAAAATTCAGCAATGAAATATTCAAATGCGCAGTTTGAATTTTATTGCTTTAAGAAAATTCATTGGGGCCTGCGCAATGCAGGCACATGGTTTTCATACTAATATTTCATTGCTGAATTTTTCTTTATTTTATATTTTGAGGCACCACTGCGCTTCCGGTATATGTTGTCTAATATGTTTATAAAAAACATCGTAAAACAATTACATATTAATAAAATTTACTTTTCATTTATTCAGAAACAACACAACAAGAACATAAACTATATTAAAGGATATAAATAAAAACAAATTGATTAAAGATTAGTTATTTTAACTAGTTGCGACCCGTGAAATAACCACGGAAGTAAAACAAATTCCACATTTTTGAAAAACACAAGATTGAAAAATATGTTCTAAGCTAATTTTTTTAGAAGCCATGACTTCCGCAATAGCCTATATGTAATTTTAATATCGGCTTATTTGTTAAAATAATATTATAATATTGTTAATATAAAAAATTGATTTACCACTTTCGTAGTAGCCAGCGCATGCAGTTTCTAATTATTATGAACAGTTCTTTACTTTAAACCGTATCCGTATCTTCACTTTTAACTTGAGTGTTCCACGATTAACAATTTAATCCTTGAAAGATATAGTCTTTAATCTTTGATTATCAACCTTTAATCTTTATTCACTTATTCTTTATTTCGTTGATGATCATTAATCTTGGACTTTGCTCTTTAACCTTTAATCTTTCGGTGACTTGAATCAATCCATATGTTCTGCGATCTTTAATTATAAATGGAAAAAACTACTTACGTTAGTTCCAGATATAAATCATTAATGCCAAAGATTCTGATAATTCTTAATGGTAATCCTGAAATATATATGCTGTGATTCTTAAAATAAACGTCCTTCGTAGACCTAATTCCTTTGTACATAGGGTTGCCTAGCAACAACTATCTTGGGAAATCCATATGTATTCACTGTATTGGTGCAATTAAAGGATAAGGATAAATTGCACAATACAGTGAATACTTATGGATTTCCCTAGTCTTAATCATCTTGTG
>JAFIDM010012231.1:145542235-145555461 GCA_023159025.1 Thereuonema tuberculata
TTATTTTATTCAAAATTTCATTTATTTATTGCATGCTTTTGCATAAGATTTAATTAGATCTACTATAAACTAGAAATAGATTTGCTAGAAAATCTTCTAAGAGCTACAGCTAATTTTTTTTAGTATTAAATTTAAAATACTAGTTTTTGCTTTCTATCAAACAATTAAAAAAAATATATTTTTTCATGGGATTGTGGCTATTAAAAGTTTTTAGTATTACTCCTTTGCCTTATATCAGCGGTCGACAGCCCGCGGGCCGCATGCGGCCCATGAAGCGTTTTCTTGCGGCCCGCGGGGCGTGTTGGAATTTTTTTTTTTTGGTTGTCAAAGTAAGATTTTCCTTTTTTTTTTTTTTTGGTTGTTAAAATTTTTGGCCCAAGTGCGGCCCGCAGTAATCCCCACATAACATATTTGGCCCTTTTACAACAAAAGGTTGCCGACCACTGCCTTATATAATTTTATTGAATAAGCATCTATTCTTTGAAAAACCCATCAGTCAAGATAGCTCAAGAATGTTTTTATTTCAGGGAAAACCAACTTTTGGTCTTAATCTTTTCGTCTTTATTAATTCATATGTACTAGAATTCATAATAAACTCATTTACCATTAAATTTTGCCTTCCTGACTAAACAGTTCTCGAGTACAATATGTATCAAAATAAACAGGATTTTACTTTTATTTGCCTAAAGTTAACATTCAAGACCACTATAACAATTTGCTGTTAAAAATAATGCTAACATAACTTAATCAGTAACTCTGAAAGCTGAATGATAGATTTCGGTTCTCCATTATCAATGTTAAAGTGAATAATTAAAAACTGCAAAGTATTTTTTATATTGGTGATTGTGGATGGTAGGGAAGCCAAGCACTTGACCAGAGGAATATTAGCAAAGTAACTTATGCATTTTTTTTTAATCTCGTCATTCAGAATTTCTGTAAAGATGATGATTACATAGAAATTGCCATTATCAGAATTCTCACTAGAAGTGGGAGATTCTGATTACAATTAACATCAGACCAAAAAAAAAAAAAATCTACAGGTTAAATCAACTAAAAGATGCATTGAATAAGGAAAAGAGGAGAAATGTGTGTAACTCGGTGAACTCTTATTGCACTTGGACATTCTTGTTTATTTGGACAAGCATCGAAGTAAAACATGGCTGGACTGATTTCCTTAAAATTTGGTACATTGCTTATTAATGGTCTAAATTAAAATATGAACAAGGCTATTTTGGCTTCCCATCCCAAATTCCTGCATTTTCAGCTTCCATTATACTGTGGATATCGGAGCATATTCCTATGTAGCATTAATCATGGATCAATCATATGTTCTTATCCTCTGTAGTGCTATCTGACGGTGAGATTTACCAGTGGCACTGAAGTAAAGAGCACAGTATGTTGAAAGATAGTGATTAAGTTGAAAAATGACATACTTAAGAGCAGCTGTTCACAAAGCAATTCTTTGTAACGTCAAAACGAAGACTTCACTCCACTGACTTGCATACTGATGAATAAATTTATTTTTGTATGTTAAAGAAAATCATAAACTAAAAAGCAAGTAAACTTACAAATTAGAACGTATTTCAGTCATTTTATTTTAAAGGCAGACTTTCTTTGATGAAATTCTGTTTTTATAGTAGTTAAAAGATCCTTTGCAGAAATTGGGGGGGGGGGGGGGTTTGAAGGGTTAAGCAATATATGGCTAAACGGGAATAAGAGACGAGATTATAGCCTTAAATATTACATTTATCACCTTAAAAATGCAAGGACTTCCACTCCTACTTAACACAGGACTGGTTGAATTGTAAAACATGCCTTAATGGGAAAATAAGTCAGAAAAAAAATGGCCATCTTTTTCAGTAGTTGAAACTTGTGATAAAGTCACCTATCCTCAATCATTCTGCTTGAGGCAAATGTCCTACAAAATTGCCAAATGAAATAAATTCAGTCAAAATTCTACATAGTAAAACATCCTATTTTATTGGTAAAAAACTGAGCATTGAGATGTGCAGTACATACTGTTCTTGTCCACATCTTGTTGCTTTGTAAAGAATTGGCTGAAAAGAAAGATAAAGTTTATTTTGTTGTGCTGCTGTAAACTGGAACATCAATGAAATGGATCTGCAAGAAAAATTTTTGATTGGAAATTTGAATTTTAGAAAATTGTATATCTGTATAATTTTATTCAATTTAAATGAAAATAGATAAGCAGCAAAAAAGAATAATCTAAAAATAAAATTGAAAGAACTTTCAATAAAAGAATGTTCTTCTGATTTTATCCCTCGAAACTATTTGAAACGAAGAAGATAAGGGTTTGGACCATCAAAAGTTAGTGGTTTGTTTGATACTTTCTCTAGTTGCAGAAAACGTGTTTGGTAAGAGTTGATTATACAGTTTGTGGAAATGTGTGACAAAAGTTGCGATGGAATTGAAATAAGTTGTGGAAAATTATGCTCACTGAGATTACATATTATTTATTCTAATATATGGAAATTAAGTATAGTAATGAAAGTTTGTGACAGCATGGTTTTTTTTATCCACTATTAAATTATTTCCTTTGTGGTAGAAGCGAGGGCAAGAAAAAAAAAAGTTGTACTCGAGAATGACTATGGTCATATGAGTCTCACATTCGAAGAGCACAATAATAATTTTCAGTTTTACACACCAGTTTGATTATGTTGATTATCAATCGCCATCCAGCTTTAAACCAGATAAACATTTGATTAAAAGATTTCAAAATATTAACTTTTTGTAAGGCTCGAATTCAGTAGTTGTATCGCCGCCCCCTATTGTTCATCATCATCAGTTTTACAGTATATATGATTATATCGGATTAGTATTTTTTTTTATTATTTATATAGTGAGAGGTCAAATGGTATTTTTTTTTCTTTTATTGGAGTATTCAAGTATATTAAATTGCTCTTACCATTGAATTTTTAATATTTACCGTTTAAAGTTGATGACACATCCAGAAAAATAAATAAATACTTAAATTTGGATAATAATACAAAATGGCTATCTGACGTTGATTTTGTTAGACCAAGTATTTTTGAAAAATCTTATATTGATAGTTAATGCGCATTCACTTGCCAGATCATTCATTTTGTCTCTTCTGCTATTGACAAGGCTAATTTCATGTAAATGTCATCCTATGGACTAATTTTAAAATGTCATAAAAATGTATTTATTTTGGTTTTAGCTTATTAACAAAGGTTCATATTTTATAAAAATTGTTTTTTTTTTTTAATATTTTTTAAATGAAAAAGTATTTGGAAAAGATTTATTTACGACTCATTTCATATTCACAGAATTAGCTCTACCTAAGTCAAATTTCCTTCATTCCCCAAACTTGAATTTTTAAATATAATTCTAATTTTCATTACTTTTATTTAAAGTGGAGCAAATCAGAGAACGACCGTGGGCACCAGATGGCGCGATGGTAGAATTTGAATCGATTGTTAATGTCAGTGTTTATGGCGGGAAAGTTTATGGCTTCTGATTGGCGACTCTCAAGCGAGGCAAACCTTTGTCAATAATTCTCTTAAGTCCTGGAATGATTAAGAGATCATTGTCCTCTATGAAGGTCAAAGTCATTCTCTGGGTGGTCCCCATATAAGTAGCACATGTTTCCTTTCTAATAAAGAAAAAAAAAATATTCATTTTTATCAAAATAATTCTCTAGTAATACTAAAGAACTGAGAACGTTTGATATGTCATGTCTGTCACAAAAAAATAGGTTTTTTTAATTTTTTTAAAAAACTATTGATACAAAATGCTTGCCACTTTATTTTCTCTTTTAATATGTCAAAATAAGATATTCATTCAAAATTTATTAAAAGGGTTTAAACAGGAAAGAAAATAATAGAGTTTTAAATTTGTTATGTCTGTTACAATTCTCTGTCAATGTAAAAAGAGCTCTACAAAATTACGCATTTTTTTAAAATTTTAATACAAACACAAAAGGTTTTATTTTGCATTTTTGATAACAGATGGCTCTGCTGTCACACCAAACTCATTTTGGGTGTTGGAAATTTATTGATTTCATTCTGTGTTTATTCTTAAAGCTATTCTGACCATTTTTCCACACATTTAAGGAATTGTTTTATCATCAACACTTACATCATTTTCATAGAATTTCAATCAGATGGCACATCACAGCACTTCAAGCAAAAATATACAATAAATCTTCACACATTCTTTATTTACTTAACAACATCCACCTACTGGCTATATTTCGACTTATTTCTTAGTCTTCATCGGGCCATTTATAAAAATTTTAATGGAATAGAGAAATAAATTCTGTCTTTTCTAAGCCTTAAACACATAATAATATAACATCCAAGAATCTAACAATCAAGGAACGTAGACGCAATCACGTTCAATTTAAAAAATTTCAAATTACAAATATAAAATTATATTTTCTGAATAAAACCTTACAATTTTTTTTTTCTAAATAAAAACTTATAAATGTCCTTTTTTCTAATATTCCTTTTTGATAAATCATTCAAATGTCCTTTTTTTCTGATAATAGTCTTATTTAATAAAGTCTTCAAAACATAGATCCAATTTCTATTAAAAACTCTTCTTTTTCTTTCATTAGATCTTACATTTCTTCATTCCTCCCCGTTTCTCACTCTATCTTTGAAAGCTCGAAGATATGATACTCATGTTTCTTATACATTCACTATACCTCTTTTTAATCCTGGAGACTTCATTAAATCCTTTAAATTCTTGAAATATCTATACTTACATCACTATTCTTCTACAGAAACAATTTAAAACTTCTTAAAACGCCATTAATCCATAAATCTTCACACATTCTTTATTTACTTAACAACATAAGAACAACAAATAATGTTGTTAAGTAAATAAAGAATGTGTGAAGATTTATGGATTAATGACGTTTTAAGATGTTTTAAAAATATACAATATTTGATATGACACTGAGCGGCATACCTACCAAATGGAATTTCTCAGCCACATCTCATGGCAAAGGTTGCATTGATGGGATAAGTACGGTTAAAAGAAGAATCATGGATGCAGTAAAAGCTCGAAAAATTGATCCAACAACTTTCTTAAGTTTTGCCACTGAGGCAACAAAAATATGTCCAAACATAAATATTCTACATGCTGCTTCCAAAGGTGTGGAAAATAATAATAAAAAAAATGCTGGACGACACTTGGAAGACAACAACTGGAGAAATTCACAGTATTCCGGGTACCAGAAAACTTCATTCCTTTCGATCATTTCAACCAGGTATTGTACTGTAGCATGACAAGTGGTAATCAAGAAATAAAAGAGTTCAAATTTTTACACAGGCATATTAAAAGATGTCTGTAATAAAAATAACTCTGTACAACCTGTTGCAACTACATCAAGTGTTGGAAGTGCTAGCATTGGGCAATGGGTCCAAGTAGTCTCTGAAGGTGAAAAATTTCATGGAATAATATTAGACAGTTGTAGCGGCCAGCATCTCATAAAATGCTTAATTCCACCAAACAACTCAAATACAGTTCAAATTTGAAAATGAAAATGATGCTGTATGGTACACTACAGATAAAATTATTCAGAATATTGACATACCTACATTGTTAAATTCACATGGTTATTATAATTCATGTATATATGTTTAACTTTCAATAAATTATTGAAATATAATGCGATTTTAAAAATTTATTATCATTTAGTTTATTCTTCTTCGATTTTTGAATAGAATATTCAGAGCTGTCATGTCTGTCACAAATTGCCTGTCATGTCTGTCACAAGATAAAAAAATTACACACAAAAAAGTTACTTTTCAATTCTTATATAAAAAGACATGGGAATAGATGTAACCCTTACTTATCCCATAAAAAAATCTCATAAATAAATATTCAGAAAATTCAGAGAATTTTGAAGTTATGTAGAGGTCACAAAAGTATTTGTCCATTCTCTGTCATGTCTGTCACAGTGAGTTTTAAATTTTTTATTAAAAAAGTTTACAACTTAAAATTTGGAAACTTTAGTAAGTAATAGCTTAGACGTAGACACTTTTGTAAAAAAAAAAAATAATTCTTCAAATAATATTTTCTATATGAAATGTGCTCCAATGTACGTCTGATGTCATGTCTGTCACAAATGAAATTAACCACAACTGTTCTTTAATAAAGAAATTGATAAGATTACATTTATAAAAGATAACGGCATTGTCAAAAACTGAATGGAGATGTTTTCAAATGCAATCATCAGCAGTCACATATTCTTGTTTAAGAAACGACTACTGGTAGTGCTATTAAAGATAATGGATTCAGTAAATGTTTTGTTTTCATCAATTGCATTTTTATTTATTTATTTTCAGATTCAGCCAGTAAGCCCGAACCTATGGAATTGGATTCTTCTAAAAGAGAAGAGAAGAAGGGAATGTCAAGTAGCCAAGTGACTTTCAGCAACGCCATCAGTGAATCCGAAAGTAGCAAAGGTTCTGTTGCCGATACCGACAGCAGTTGCCACAGTAAAGTTATGGATAAATCAGATTAAGTTATTTATTACAATGTATCATAACAATTAAGTTGGATCATCCCATTATTTTTTAAAAATCATTTCATGAAAATACTGACTTTGATTATTGCCTTTGTTTTATATATCTACCCTACAGTTGGATCATTTCATTCATTTTTTATTTTATTTTATTTTGTAAATGAGATTGTCAATAAAAAAAAAAAAAACTTGGAATTTTTATTGAGTTTTCTGTTGTTTTTTTTATTTAGAAAATTAGTAAATAAATCATCTTTTGATGAGAAAAAATTAATTATTCTTTACAGCAACTTTGATAATGTGTTTGTTTTACCAAAATGTTAGTTAATGTTTATTGATTGAAAATGATGCTTTACAAGGAATGTGTGGAAATATGGGGAAACATTAATTACGTAGGCTTTCAAGATCTCCGATTTCTTTGTAAAAAATAATGTATTTGATTATAAGGAAAGAAATGAAAAACTAATACAAGTTAAAATTCAATGAAATTGATAAAAAAGCATTTTATGGGCTATATTATTTTTTTACTTGCGAAGAAAATCCTTATTTGGCCTATGGAGTTTTTTTTTTTAAATATCATTAAACGATTGCAGGTGGGTTTTAAAGAAAAATGTTTTTCTTGTTAATAAAGGATGTGAAAAGAGAAAAAAAAAATCCAGAAAAATATAACAGTGAAATAATTTGTATTATTTAAAAGATGACAACAGTGAAGGAAAAGAGAGACATGATTTAAAAATGAGAAATATAATGAAAGCTTTAAATTAGAACTGAAATACACTGAAGCTCGGTTATAACGCGGTTGTTTATATCGCGAATTCGGATATAACGCGATTTGGTCTTGGACCCCTTCTATTTTGAAAAAGTTATATAATTGTAAAATTGCAAAATTTACCGTTTTTTCGCCTAAAATTAAATCAAAGGAATAAATTAATATGCTTGTTTCCTTATTATTTACAGTAATTGAGACTCTATACCCACCCTAATGTCACGAAAATGCGTCAAATACAATATATTTTTAAAAAAATACCAGAATCGCGGACTTTTTCGTTTAACCAAAATGAATATCGAGATCTATTTTTCTGCCAATGACAACCAGTAAAGAGGCCCATGTAATCTAATAGGCGTATGAATATCTAGTTTCGATCCACGTGACTGTCGCTTGTTCAAGATGTCAAGATGGCGGCGCCAAATCGATTTTGGCTAATATAACCCATCAAAGTGTTGAAAAGGTAATGATTTATATATTTACAAATATAAAATTCTCTCACATAGCTCTGAATAATCGCGAAATGACCATTTTAAATCAATTTGCAATCGTGTGGGCGATAATAGGATGCGATATACGACATTTGACGTCGCGAAGTAATAAAAGTTCGGTTATATCGCGATCTTCGAAATCTTGGATCCGAAAGATCGCGTTATAACCGAGCTTCAGTGTTTATATTGTTAGGAGTTTTGGGTTTTGAATTCATTTCGAATGTTAGAATAGAATGGTTTTACAAATAGAATAGGTTAAAAACTAAATAGAAACGAAGAAGAAAAACAAATCCGAATATGAGTTATTCGCTAGAGGAGATTTAGATTAAAAATTGAAGTGATCCAGATTGTTTGAAGCATGAATAAATCCTTAATCGTGGAAAAAAAAGGAAAATCAAGAAAATGAAATTAAAATTGATCTTGAATGTGATCTACATCAAGCCAGTGACACTTATTGATGTTAAGATCATTCCAACTGGTAGCGACATCAATGTCCGGGATGTGATATTGCATTGAAACCAAAACCTGGTATGTGTATAATCATTTATGAATTTTGCAAATGCCTAACTAAGATTCCCAAAATATATAGATTGTCTTTTAATGCTTTTTAATTTGATATATATCGTCAGTGAAAGCTATTGTAGTCGTGCAATATGGTATCTTAAGCTAATTACCATCCACAGTGAAGCCATTTGCGTGGTTCAAGTCTTAATTTTTGAAAATTCATGACTTTTGTAACTACTTGGATTAGGCTCCAAATTTCACGCTGAGACTTTTTTTTTTTTTAATTCTGTTTGATTTGATAAACATAAAATCAGTAAACATTTCTTTTAGTAATGAAATTCAAGCAGTGCTATTAATTTGAAACATATGAACCTAGTAATATTCCATTTCTAGCTTCAATCCAATGTTTGTAAATAGGAGATTACCACGATTCTTATCTTGAGTTTGCAAAAAAAAAAAAAAAATAGTTCAATTGTGAAAAAATACAAAGAAGTATTTCTTTTTTAAATAAATAAATAAAAAATACAAATCAATTGTTTCTTTAACCTAAAAGATGTTTCGGAATTTCATCAAGTTCTGGATCTTCAGCACATTGTTTTGAGAAATATGACTACTTCTGAGTTCCATCAAACTAAGTTACTTAGTGTAACTTAGAAATAGCATGATATAGACTTACAAATAAAAACGTATTATTTGATTCTATTATTAAGGTTATGATTCTTAAATCCTATGGTACGTCTTGTATTGAATATCAAAATTCAACATAGTATTTCATGAGACGTCGTCATCTATAATGGTAAGTAACCTTCAGAAACACGGGAGTTAAATTCACCGTAGTTCATATCAGCATTGCAATAAAATATAATACTGTTGAAAACAAATGAAAAGCAATTCACCACAGAAAAGTGGTCACCACTATCATTGCTTATTAAACGTTTTGTTTATTAGCTGCACATGCATTACATATGTTTCTGAAATGAATTTTTTACTTGTCATTTTTCCCCTTTCCCTCTGATCTTTCCCAGAAAATTTTTATTCATTAATCTATGGTGAATTAATGTAAATAAATGATTATCATCATAATAAACCATTTGTACTCTTTCTGCCAAACCAATCAGTATCTTATTACAGATGCTCTACTCTTATATCTTACCTTAATTGCAACCTTAATTGCAGTTATACCCTAAAACCATCTGTACACGTTTAGCCTATCCCTATATCCCATCTCTTACCCTCATTCTATTCTTATCTAGATCTTGTAATTTTCTTGTTTTATTTCTGACATAGTTATAAGGATATTTTATTTTCATCCATAGTTGGATGGCATTTGAAATCGTTTTTATAAATACTCAGACATTAGACACTATTTCATTTCGTAGGGGACCTCAGACAAGTCAGGCTTTATTGCAACAGGAGGATTGAATCAAATAGATAAAATAAACTTTTCGTAATTAAACAACTACCATCAAAATGCCCTTATTTCTTAGTGCTTAGGTCTACAATGATTGTGAGCGACGAAGTCATAACTATTTCAATCAGATTGTTATCTATATACTGAAACTTCATTCTTCTTATCTTCTATAATTAGTAGTTATTCAGAGACTTAGTTTTAAACCCCCGCGAAAGCCTGATATACTTGGAACTCATAACATTTCCAGGATAAGAAACAATGAAAAAATTGCACTGAAAGGTAATCGATAACGGAATAAAAGAAAAGTGATAAATGAAGTAGAAAAAAAAAACATTAGATAAGAGTTTCACTAATGACATAAGGATGAGTTTCGAACCCTGACAAAAGTAATCCTCAAACAGTATCGACAAAGATGCTAAAAACAGCACTCGTTTTTCAGTTTAAAGACCAAACCGAGTTGTTGCAAACAGCGATGGGAAAGTAACTGCTATTACAAAAGTATCATTAACCATAGAAGTAACGCTCTTACTAATAACGCCTTACTTCCCATTCCTGCTTGCAGATATATAGATTGCATGAAGATGGAAAAGGAAAAGCATTAGTAAATGAAAAACAGTAGTACTGTTACAGTAATATTTTTAGCCTACTTTGCTAGGAAAGTTAGGCTTTAAGATCACTGAGTTTGTGTATTCTCTCCTACTGTGTCACATTTGAATCACTGGATGGATTATTTTTGCACTTAATATCCATATTTTAATAAAGATTTGAGACGATCTGCCTTTTTTATTTGAAATCTTTTTCCAAGTATCTAATTTCTCGACAAGGAACCACTTGGAAAAAAGAATCCTGGTTTTGTAATATCTGCAAGGAAGATGTGATGAAGGATATGCTCATGTGCATTGCTTGTGCGACCTGCTTTCATGAAGAATACGTTGGTTTAACAAAGGAGGATAAAGAAGATTTTTTATGTCCAAAGTGTGACAATTTTTCTTAAATTTAAGAATTTAATCTGAATGTTTCTTTTTTTCAACGTTTTAGGCCATATTGGGTACAAAAGCTACCTAATATGGCCTAATTCACTCTTTGTTTGTGAGCTTTTTTTTATCCATTTTCTAATTAAAAATATCCTATCAAACTTGTATATTTACTTACCAATAAGTTTCTCTCTCAGATCCATTCATTGAAAGTATATCGTATATATTTTTTGTGTTAAATCGTAAAGCTTAGGTATAGAGTCCAGTTACCTTAATGTTGTTTTGATTATACTGTTTAAATTCGGTGGCCAGTGATTGTCTGACGAATTGTCCAATGATTGTCTAGGATATTTTTGATCGATATATTCGTTTTGTTATGTTTACTATATCTTATACGTAATATATTATTTAATAGGATATCCAATATGATCTTTGTGAGATTCAATTTTTTTAAATGGCCTGTAAAGGAAAAAAAAGTTTCTCAAACTCTAATATAATATAAAAACAATTACACATATCTCGAAAATTTCATATTCTTTACAAGATAATATTTACTAATGAATTAATTTATTCATTAATGAAAACTTCTTTATTACTTAAATAACTGCATCACAATATTTCAAATTCCTAACTGAAATTCTGAAGCAAAAGTTTACAATGAAAAAAATACACAATTATATTGAGATTTGAAACAAATATTAGAAACATTATGAATTCTTAATATAATTTTACACGTCTTTATGATGCTTAGTTTTTATAGTTCATTGAAATATTACTAATAAAATAGCATCGTTTCAAACTGACTGTGAAAACAGCTTTATTGCAATAATTTTATTAATATTTTTCTAATATTACAGTTACTTTAAGTTAGGGGCTGTCCATAAACTATGTTACACTAATTTTTCTTATTTTCGACCCCCTCCCTCCCTCTTGTCACAGTTTGTGACATACATGTGAACCTCTCTCCCTAATATTACGTCACAATATCACCCCCCCCCCCCCCCCCTTCCATTTACTTTAAGTATTTATAAGATACAGTTCAGATCACCTGTTAATCAGTTCACGACTACACCGTCGTTCAATAACACTGGTCTACAAAAAGAAATCCTGCTTCTTTTTATTAATCCTCCTGGATATTGTGGTGTTTTTCGTGGTGTCTGGTTCGTAGAAAAAATAAAGGAGGCTTAGACTTGTTGGATCTGCATCTGTTTGACTCTGTTCCTTTATTTACAGGTAACATCGGTATTTATAGACTATATACAAAAGGATTTGATTGGTTGTAGCATTTACAAAATGATTGGGTGCTTTAAATGCCATGTGATCACAACAGGTTTTTAAACCGTTGTGATTTAAATAAAAGTGAATTAAAAGATGCCACAACCGTTGAAATTCAAAAATAAACAGATCAACAGATAATTACAGAGAAATTGAATAATAGAGATTAAAATACAGAAAACGGAATAACTAGAATACACAATGATAAAAACTATGATACATGTATACAAATAAAGATAAAAATCACTACAATAACCTCCCTTCCCAGATTTTTCGTCCCCGAAAAATAAAAAAACAAGTTAAGGCCAAAAAGAAAAATATATACATTAATACTAATACTGAGCTTCATGAGAAAAGAGAATTACTTACAAATATATACAAGAGGAACTATTTACAAAATAAACTATTTACTATAATACATCATGTGATCCTGTGCCAAAGGCGCTGAGAGAAAAAAAAAAATTCTAATTGTTCATGAGTTCACTAAAAATGTTCACAATTTCACTAAAGTAACGGTTTTAATTTCGGCAGTTCGAGAGTTCATTTGGCAGAAGTAGGCAGGTCTTTGCAGCGGTTCGAGGCTATATAATGGCTTCTGGTGAAGAAATATGGCGTCTTTCACATTGTCGGGTTCACGACGAACGTGGAAGCAGCGACCACGGGGATTCGGAGAGTCGGCTCGGCATTTTTTTTTTGTCCATGGCTGGGGCTAGTTTCTCGGCTGTTGGGGTAAAACTGCATTTTAAGGTAAACGGAAATGGCGGACATGAGTTATCGTTGAACTTGCAATGGGTGGAATTCGCGGGGTTATTTTCCAAGACATACATCCTGCAGCTAAGCGAACCTAATCTAACCTAACCTAATGCAAATGTGCCTTATGGGAGTTAATTTGAGCTAACCTAATTCTAACTGTATTTGGTTGAAAATGTGCCTTAGGGTTCGTACGCGTTTTCTTAGTTTCAGTTTCGATTACTGTATACTGCAGTTGAACCGGCTGTTGGTTCTGGAAGATAGATTTCCGTAGGATTGCGTCAGATTGGAACACGAAAATGGCCGGTAGAAACTTCGTTTCTCCGTCGTTTCAGCTTCGTTGTTGAGATGAGCGGCGGTTGTACCCTTCAATGTTGGCGGTAGAAGTCGGAATGGCGATTTCGGAGTGCGGCTAGTGTTTTAGTCGGCAGCAGTTGAGTCGTTAAATTGGGCGATGCACTCGAAGGATGCGGGCTCTCGTATCGGAGGGCGGCCAATGGGCTGACTCGTTCGATGGCCGTTGGCTTCTGCGTTTCGGCGG
>JAFIDM010012231.1:145587636-145612703 GCA_023159025.1 Thereuonema tuberculata
AAAGATTCAAACAGGTTTCTTCGTTCACTCGCAGATAATTATGCCAATCATTCGGATATATTTCCAATTCACTTAGTAAGTTAGTGTGCGAATAGGTTTTTATTTTCAATAAACATTCCATACACCGCATCCCACGTTTCTTCGTTCGTTTTGTCCTTTTGGAAATACGGACACACGCAGCCAAAGCGAGCAAACCGTCGTGCGTCCGAACTCCAAATATTTCAAGGAAAAAATGAGACTTGTCAAGTATGCAGTACCGTGTGGTGGCGAGGGGGTTTTTGGGCATACTTGAGCACCAATTATACTTGTCATGCATACTTGTTCGTGTGTAGCAGCCTTAACGGATCTGGATTGTGGTTAAGACTTGAACAGTGATCTGCCCAATCGGAACAAATTCGGTAATTGTGCTCTAACGTGTTCTTTAAGTCTCTCTTGAAGAGTCCGTCCAGTCATTCCAATATAATCCTCTATATCGTTATCCTTACAGTCTCTACATCTTAATTGGTCATTTCTGGTGTATATATATTTGTTTTGGAGTGAAGTAAAGTATTTAAATAATGGATATGTTTTGATATGATTAAAATTAAGTGGATTTTATTTACTTTCTTAAAATAAACGGTGGCTTTTCGTTTGTTTGTTTTAATGATTAAAAAAAAAAAACAATGGAAAGGGAAAAAAAAAATACAAGGTTTTCAAATTCTTTCAGGAATTTTTCCTTTGATATTCTTTTTGATTTTTTTCGATGTTGGTTCTCTACAAAAAATTCTGATCAGAAAATTCATCGGAAACCCAGACGACCTAGAATTTAAAAGATTGCGAACAGAGAAGAACGCTGTCAATTTACACAAGGGAACGTTTCAAATAAGAAATTTACAATAAGCAAATCTTTACGCTTTGTATTTTTCCAATTGTCTTTTGAAAAGCCTCATAGCATTGTTTAAATGACGTAGAACGTAATATATGGGAGTTACAATGCCACAAATCTAGAAAAATCTCGTCCCAACGGCCATAGACGTCGAATATCATATTGAGGCCATCAAACTATCTTATCAACGGCACATATGAAAAGAAATCACACAGAAGTTCATTTATTTATTAATTAATAACACCATCTACTGTTTGATTATACTTCATTTGTGTAAAATTTAGCAATTTTTTTTTCAAGAGTTATTCATAATCATCCCGCAAGTTTTGATTAAAAATAAATAAATAGAACAATGTACTGTTCGGTTTTGTTCGAGAGCCTTCAACGCTTTTGCGCATGCGTCAGGTCTCCTTCGATTTCTTCAAAATAGGGGCGAGGAGAAACAAAGATGGGATGTTTACTTTTTATAGTGTTAGTTTACTAGTAGCTGCGTTCTATTTGCGCTTTTCGGGAAAGAATTATGGAAAGAATAAATACTATTGCAAAAATGCTCCTCGTTATTTTTTTTTTAAAAAGCGAAAATGTCCAAAAGAATTTCTTAGGAAAGTACCCATCTCAGCGTATCACCCCTCTGCGGAGTAAAATCATCCCGAAGTGGTAGCTCTGTCTTTCTAAAACACACAGTAGACGTTGCCATTTCCTGATTTTTTTTTTTTTTTTTTATTGTGCAAAAAATGTGAAAGTCATTAGGTAAGATACTACACTAATATCTCAAAGGGTCTGTTTCTTATTTTCTTACAAAAGACCCAGCTTCTTTTTTTTTTCCTTTCAACTCTGGTGTTAATTTGTTTATAGACAATAAGAGTATATTGTCTGCAAGGGTGAGGAAGTTTTACCAAATTTTTAGTACCTGTATATGCTTTATTCATGTAATAAGAAAGCTTTCTTAACACGGGAAATACGCGACTTAACCACTTGCAAAATCTACTTAAGGGTTGCAAATAGGATGGAATGAACCTGAATTAAGTGCAGTTTTCTGCAGTCAATCTACAAGGGGACTGTCAGGTGTCGAGTCGTGGATTTTGTTTATGCTTACAGTACGTGAAGGTCATTCGTCGAATATCAAGTTCCCAAAGCCATTGGGCCAAAAATCCAGGCATTTTCAAGAAAATCGACTTTGAAAAGCTCAAAGCGACTTCTATCGACTGAACGTTGACCAAATGATAAGGGAGTGCGTGGCTCACCGCGTAAGCGCTCGGGTCTAATAAGTACAGGTTCGCTGGTTCAAATCTTGCTGCGCGCATGAAGTTTTTTTTTTTTTTCATTCTACATATATTTTAGTTAAGATTATTTGTAATGAATCACAATTTGGGTACAAAAATGAAAAACGTCGGGTAGGAAATGAAACACTCTTTTATTTATCGAGATAAGAGAGAAACTAAATCGCTGAAGTAATGTCAAACAATAATGTTGATAAATTATGTTTTCCCTAACATTGCTAATTGCATCTTGTTATTCTTGATTTGGAGTTTCACAAGAGCCTGGACGTCGTAAAAGCACGGGAAACAAAAAGTTACGTGACATCTAGCACGAACGCCGAGTGTTTGATCTCGATAAATAAAAACAAAGTAGGTGCTGAAATCCCAGTAGCGATCACACAATGCCCCACGGCTTCTATACAGAACTAATGTTAAAATCTCAGAAACTTTACAGCTTCAAACTCCACAGAAAAAAATAGTAGCTCTCGTTAGATTTGTGAGATATCATTGTAATAAAAATAGACCAATCATTGTAAGATTTATTTTAAGAAGAAATAAGGAAAATTGGCTTCATATCACTAATTCATATAATAATTCTAGTTGAAGTCAGTATAAAAGACGAAGAAATAAAGTTTTATAATATATCAGATTTTAATAAAACTGTTAAATTAAGATCAAATTCTAGAAGTGACCTATAAATTGAGTATCATACAAGCTAGAAACGAGTTCTCAACGGCTATGAGCTAATCTTGGCAAGACCTTTTTTTAGCTAGGTGTAGTAGTGTCTCCAGTATATGCCGTTCCTGAGATATGAATTCCTCGCGACGGACGGACAGACAGAGCTGGGATATGAGGCTTCTCCTGCTGTGAGCTACGCTCTGCATAGAAGCCTAAAATGTTTCATTTCCTAACCGACGTCTTTCATTTTTGTACCCAAATTGTGATTAATTACAAATAATCTTGTAATCAAATAATCAAATAATCTAAAATATATGTAGAATGAAAAACAAAAAAAAACAAAAAAAAAAAAAAAAACTTAATGCACGTAGCTACATGGAACCAGTACTTACTAGACTCGAGCGCTACGCGGTGAGCCACGCACTCGCTTTTCACTTGGCTAACTTTCAGTTGATATTTCGTTCGGGTACATTGTGTTTATAACTGTTTGATGTAATAAAAAACAAAAAAGACAAAGGTGAAAAAAAAAGGAAAAAAAATCTTCATATGGTTGTATATAGATGTATGTATATATGTATTTTCCTGTGTATATATCTATATACATACTGTATATGTACATATTTTTTTAATTACATAGTTTCTTTATAAAGAAATGAAATTTAAGTTTTTTAATAACTATTAGGATGTAATAAAGAAACAAAAAAAAAACAAATAAAATTATTTGCATAATAATAAATTACATAAAAAAAAATTGTAAAAATATGTAATAATGTATAAATATTGATTAACTCATGTATTTAAATAATTTGTTTCAAATTTTCATTGCGAATAACCCATGCGGAAAAAGAAGAAAATGAAATGAATAATTATATTTAATTAAATAAATATATGTTTTTATGTAATTAAATAAAGCACCTGTTGATGGGATTGAAAAATAAACCTAACAGGACTTGAATGTAAACTATAAACGAAAATGAAAATGAATATAAGCCGCTTCAGATTTTTTAAAGTCGATTTTCTCGAAAATGCCTAGTTATGTGGCCGAATAGCTTTGGGAAGTTGATACTCGAGGGATGACCTTCACATAGTACAGTGAAACTTGGATAATTCGAAGCTGAAGGGACCAGAGAAAAAGTTCGAATTATCCAAAAATTCGAATTACATAATTATATTCTCTCAAACAGAAGAGATAAATAAAAAAGATTAACTCCACGATCAAAGATTTAACACACAAACTTTATCTAACAATACTGCTACATTTTTTTTCATTAAATCAAACATTTTTTACTAGCTTAATTATTCATCACTTTCAAAAAAAAAAACCAGCAGATATTTTTAATTACTTCATTGAATGCAATCTTTGTGTCCTAGCATACGATTCCAACCTCTGGGTTGCCAGGTCCTCTCGTTCTTTTTCTATTTTTTCCATTGCCAATTTTGCTGCTCAAGATTTTATTTTTGTTCTTCAAATATGTCGATAACATGTTGGATGGAATTCTAAATTCCTTGGCGATTTCCGATTTCTTTTTAAGGCATTTTTCCAATTCCTTAATCACCGCTACCTTTTCAGCTAATGTTAATGACTTATAAGGAGCTTTAGCTTTTGACAATGGCATAGTAAGAGCATAGAAATAATACTTAAAGCACAAGCACAAAAACTAAAAATGTATATAACCGCATTAAATCATTCACAGGAAGCGCACGTGCCTCGCTTTTGTTTCCCTTAGAAAGACCGTTAAAATAAATAATGTATCTTAGCTGAGAAAAGTCTCAAGAACAATTTTTACCGTAATATTTTAAGGACAATCGTATGAAAAATTCGAATTATCCAAAATAAATTCGAATTATCCACGATTTTTTAACATTATTTTAATACAGAATTCTAGGGACAGAGCAAAAAATTCGAATTATCCAGAATTTCGAATTAAACAAGTTTGAATTATCCAAGTTTCACTGTATAAGTATGAAGACTCGACTACCTGACAGTCCCCTTGTAAAAAAAATGTAGAAAAATGTAGGAGGAAAGTTTTGTTGTAGCACCGAAAGATATGCAGTTGATAAGCAACTGCGAAACACGATTTTAGAACAGCTGATTCTCTCTTTCTCTTTAATTCTAATTTATTAGCACATTTTATGTAATTTGTCTGCGCTGGAAGCAGCCTCATAAGTAACTGAGGAGTTACGTAAGAGCTTATTAACGTAGAAAATGTGTAATGCATTCATCACACTGTATATCCTATAAGGAATGCTAAGATGATCAAACAAATAATAAGGACAAAATTGCATCGAAGTATTGAAAGTCAGTTTTCTGAGGAAATAATCTGCAGAAATAAAATCAAAGCAGAAAAAAAGAGTATCCTGCAACAGCCAGAAAATTCAAATATCTGTTGATAAGCTACACCGAATTTATCAGTTTGTGAAGCAGAGGTGGGGCTTTAAAATTACAGAACTACATGATAATTTTCGTTTAGCTAAGTTTTTTACAGAATAGTTTGCATTTCTGGCGTTTAAAAAAGATAGACTCAAATCTAAGTCGGCTTAAAACACAGTATGATCAAATGAATATTACATTGATTACAATCTTAAATTATCATTATTCATCATAGGATATTCTATTTACGTTGATCTCTGTTATCATTGGAAGTTACTACATTGAAAACAAATTTAACGTGCATTAAGGATGATATAATTACAAAAAAGGCATAAAGATGCATACAAATTAAAGGTTCACTGAGCTATTTTTGACGGAACCGTTTGGAGTTTCCTATCTCTCATTGGTTGGGTTCGCCCAATACTCAATAGCTCTGTGAACCTTTAATTTGTGTGCGTTTTTAAGCCTTTTTTTGTAATTATATGTTGAAAACAATTGCAATATCGGTTAAATTACCATTTATCTATCTGCTATCCATGAAACTTGTTACAAATACATTTCGCTGTCTCGAAAAAAGTTCTTAACGTAGCATTTTGAGATCATACACATCAACTCATTTGCAAGTTTTGGTCAAAATTCCATCCATTTAATGATATTTCTTTATCAACAAGTTTCTTTTCCAGTAACTACTAAAAGTAGATTTTTTTATCTTATCTTACAGCAGATTTTTCTTCTAAAGGGCAGATACGTTTTTCAATAAGCAGCCAAGTTATCATTGCTTATCAATAAAATTAGCACTATTGATAACATTTAGGCAGATATTCGTCGGCTGTCTTTCTAAAAGTAACCAATCTACCGCCACTAGTCATGGAACAGAAAGAACTTTCATAGAATTACAGACAAAAAATGGTAGTCGTAGTATAATGGAATAAGACAGAATTTGAAAAGAAGAAATTTAATGAAATAAAACTCAAATGCATAATGTATTCTACTGAATGAATTTCTTGTAACTTTTCGGAATTCTGCAAAAAAAAAAAAAAAAATAAAGATGGTTACCACCATGAAAACGTATATTATCACACCGGCATTTCTTCAGTTGTGAGAAACTACTTCAGACAAAATGCTTTTAAATTTTGTAAGAGCTATTAGTATGTAAAGTTACAAGAAGATCGATTCATTGGTTCAAAAGTTAGTGGAGATATGAATACAAATACAGACACGATGATTGGAAAACCCATATTTTCTTTCGCTAGCAAGGAATCAAATAGTAGAAATGATGTTTTTCTTTAACGTTCTTCGAAAAAAAAAAGTAAATTTTAACTACCGTCAATAGTTCAATGAACTGCCAACATAAAAGTATTCTGCAGTGCAAATAAAATATATATTGTAAGGATGACATAGAAATGAGTGCATCATCCTTTTAAGAGCATTTTTATTCCCTCGAGTAAATGGATTACGTTGTGCTGATGTCACCAGCGTAGGAGGAATCCCATCAAGAGCATCAGAGTCCAGAGAATTATTTACTTTACAGGATAAGAAGTAAAATCGATTCTTTCACTATTAATTTTATTCTACATACGAATGCTCCAAGTTTAAAACAACTGAATATAATTTTGTGCTACAGCGTAAATTTAAGGGCGACCCATAATAATAAAAAAAATTAAAAATAATAATAAAAAAAGGAAGTACAATAACGTAAGGAAAAATTAAAAGAAAAGTTAGAAAAAAAATTAAAAAAGTTAGGAAAACAAGAAAGTCAGATATAGAAATTTGAACCGACAACCTTCAGTACTTGACCATCAAGCTTTAGCTGACAACTGAAATAAGATGGTTACATTTCTAACATTTAAGCTAATAGCGGAAATCCAATGACAACATTGCCAAATATCTCGAACATGGGGGGGGGGGGGGCCTCGAGACCCTGAAAATACCCCATTCCTACAGTATTTGGACCTCTGAACACGATGGTGAAATCCGTTTGTCGATCCGACCTTCCCTTTGGGAGTTGTTAGGGATCGGACACGACAAACGCAATATCTACCGATTCTGGTCGCTATCATAATAGCTCACAAATGAGTCGCTAAAAATGTTATAATTTATATTTGAAACGGTCTCCTATTACGTTATTTCCATTTTGTAAAGCTTCCAGCCTTCAAAAGAATACTTTACATTCACATTGGTTTCAGTAAATAATTAGAAAGTCCATTTCGACCGAACTATTGTCAACATTGCAGTTCCTTTTAATATTAAATTCCTTTTCCTGTTATTAAATTCAATTCGGATTAAGTCAGAGAAGCAAAAGGAATTTTCATTCCTAAACATGTAGCCTACATTCTGCCTTTGAGCAACGAACGCACTCACTGACGTGCCGATAGGGCAGTGCTGTGTGAGGGTTGTATGTATCCGAAAAGGGAAAATCCAGCATTTTAGATCTTTTTTTTTTTTTTTCGAGGAGGGGTGGTTGAACGGCGGCCAAAAACTCCCCTCTCCCAAAATTCCTGGGAACACCTACAGATTCATTGAACAGTGTTTAAAAATGTAAACGATTACAAATATGAAGAGAGAACAAATAATAATGTTGACCCGAAGGCTCAAATGGTAGCGACCACCTTCATCTTCCGTGTATGTACTTTGAACATTACAGGACTGACTTTAAAACGAGTCAGGTGTTCGAGACAGAGCGTTGGAAGAACACCAGCTCCTGCCTGGAGGAGAATTAACTATTATTGTAATCAACTAAAATATATAATAAAATGTAATATGCATATAAAATAGTTAAGAGAATAGAGTGATTGAGAGCTCCAAACAGAATAAGGTACCCTGCTCAAATAACGCCACCTTAACATTTAAATTACTGTAATGTAATGTAGTGAGCGTGGGTGGCTTGACAGCCGAACACCGCGACCTGAAAGATCTATTGTACTATTCCACGGAAATAAGGACAGACAGAGAGAAAGACTGAGAAAGGATGGTGTGAGAAATGCAGGGGAAACGGGAGAACCCCGGGAAAACCTGCCCAGCGCGGATCGCCACCATCAACGAAACCCACATGAGAACCGAACCCGGGACTCAGAGGTGAGAGGCCAGTGTCTTAGCGACATCGCCAACCGCGCGGCCTTAAATTACTGTAAGTCTGGAAATAAGGTGTATCGAAACACGAAAATTATCAACAAGAAAGTTTAATCTTCTGTTTGAAGCATACCATAATGAAACATATGATAACTTTTACTGGAGAAGTATGAGAACTCAAATAAAAAAACTATGCAAATTGGCGTTATTAGGAACACCTGTTCCAATTAACGCCACCTACTTTCTAGTAACTTAACTTATTTAAAAATAAGAATTATTTCATCATTGTAAACATTACTTGTATAAAATTACAGTAAAAAGCAACTAAATTTGACTTTCTGTAAAAAATAATAAAAAAATCACTTGACAAATTAACGCAGTCTTTCTAATCTATAGCTAAAACAAAAGAGGAAATGTAAAAATTAATTAATTTCGGCATTTTCCAATTATAAAAGCAAAATAATAAATAAGATAAAAATCTATAATTTCATGAAACATATTAGTAACTTATAAATGTCGTATGTAACCTAAAATCGTATATGTAGCTCATTACCACCACCATGGCGTTAAAGCGCTACTGAGCACATGGATCACATGATAAACTTGTTTGTCTACAATTTCCGAATTTTAAAAATAACAGTTAACTTATCTACATAGAAGAATCTTCAAGAATCAAGAAAATATATAGTTTTGTATAGTTAATTTTTGCTGAACATTAAAAAATCTATATTTTATCTTACGTTGATATAGTAGCAGCCTTTCAGAACCAGACCTCGACACGAAAAGGTGGAAATATAATTTCACTCGAAAATGTTGGCAGTCTGCTAGTAACTCACTTCAACACTAGATGGCATGTCAATGCAAACTGCTTTAAAGTCACTGTATGGTCTTTGCGTCCAAAGACAAGTATGGACATCTCTCCGTACGGCGCCATTTTCGAGACAACGCACTGACGTGAGTCGCGCAAAGCTCTAACGACGTTTTCCGTTTAATTTGTTTTTTCATTGTATTTGAAGGAACTTTATGGTAATATCATTATAAACCTTATCTACAATGTTTATTTAATGTCAAAATCGTTGATTTATGGTAGTTAGCTCATTATAGACGAAGTCTTTTACTTTCATATCAAAACTTACGTTAGTAGTTAAAATGAGTAAAAATAAAAAAAAAAATTGTAATAAATCATGAAAAAAATAAAATAAAAATATAAATATATATAAAAACTATTTTGTCTATGATACTAATAACATTTCGTTTCCTACCTTTCGTTGATAATGTTGATACAAATGCTGCGTAGAAATTGCGAAACAAATGTGGATTCTAAAAATTAATACAACTAAAGAGTAATTTTTATTATTCAAAACTACAAGTAACACGAGTAAAATTTTCAAGCAAAAAAAATTAGTCTATGTGTTTGAACGTATATTATTGTATTCATTTAATGCGTGAATATTACGTTAGTTCGTCTAATTGTACATACTATATTTATGCAAATTTCCTGAGTAAATTAGGTACCTGAAGGTTGTTAATTTTTAATTAATTGTAACGTAGTGGATTGTCGATCATAAACATTATTAACGAAAAAACCGTTTTAATTGGATTCGTCTTGAATTATGGAACTAAATTTATTTAATATTTACTTAAATGAATCCAAAGAATAAAATACAGTTAAAGAATTTCTAACCTACTTATGTTTATTTATTTTTACTAGTATTCACATAATGAAATTTTTTACAGAAGAATATATAAACACCATACAAACCAATGAAATAAATACATATTTATTGAACAAGATAATAAAAGCACAACCAGGCATTCTATTTTACAAAAAAAAAAATGATAAAAAGTATTAGCAAGTGATGTAGTCGCCTCGCAAAATCAGCGTCTAATGTAATGTCGTCGAGCACAAGTTAAGCGATGTCTCGAAAATGGCGGACATGGGGTCACGTGGCGGTCTTCAGCCAATCGCGTATTCGCATTGTCGGTAAATGCCAAGATCAATCGCTTTCCATAATTGTCTATGGACACAAAGACCATACAGTGACTTTAAACTGCTTTAGTGCAGTACCGCCATCTCTTATATTTATGAAGAATTAGATAGATGGCGTTAAAGGTATTCATGGCGTTGTATGGCTGAGATACCTTACTTCACGTTTTCTGGCAGATAAATCTATTTCCTCAGACAAGAAAGCAATTGTGTTGATATATCCTTGTTTAAAAATGTTTGATCTAAATAATCAGTTTTACATTGAAATAAAACGTTGATGATAACTTTGAGTTCTAACTTAATTTTAACAACTTACATTTTTTTTTATAGAACTTCCTAAATTTATCATTGGACATCTATACAAAAGCCCAAAATTAATAATAACATAAAAAGTTCTTCTTGTAACTAAAAGGATCAAAAATTTACTTATAACGGATAATTAACAGATAGTGTCACAAAATTCAACGAAGAAAATATAAACTTTTATGTAATAATTCTAGGTAACGTTGCAGTAATCTATGAATAGGAATGGATAAAAATGCTTCGAAACCACTGATTTTCATCATCAGTAATTAGTTAGGTTAATTTCCTGAAGGATTTTCTTAAGTTATAATCTTTTCTGGTTGTCCTAGCTTTTATATCCCAATCATACAAAGAAGCAGTCTAGACATGTTGACATTTCTTCATTCATCCTTCCTCATATCTCCTTTAAAATTTACGTTTTTTCAAAACATTCCTTTTATTTTCAACATTTTGTACATTTTTAATTTCTTTCCTATTTTATTTAATTTCAATTTTCTGTAAATTAATTCAAACATTCTGTTTTTTGATTTATCATTTTCAAACAAAAAAATGTGTCGTCTTATCATCTATTGTTATTCCCTTTTCTCATCAACAGATGTCGCCACGCATTTCTCAAATACAAGTCATTTCTATTGGAAAACAGCCATTGGATCTTTTTTATGGGAATCTTTCTTTTGCAAAGCCTAAAATAGACTGCTTTTATTGTCAGGGTAACCCTACGAAATGGAAAAGTGAGTCATTGCAACGACCTATTTAATTAATTAATTACTGAAATATAAGTTATAGAATCTTAATTATGGTATAAAATCGTAAGTCCTATACAATGTATTAAGATAAAAAAAATAAAATTGCACCTTGTCTGCATAATTTAATTTTATTGAACAATTAAGATGTTTATTTGAACAACATTTGAGGAGTATCTTAGTAACTAAGATAAGAATTAAAATTGAAAACACTCGTCTGATTTTTATAGTAAGAAATTTTCAGTTGGATTCCTTTCAAAAAATTTAATAAAATCGTAAAAATAAGATGTTTGATCTCAAATCGGTCATTGCAAATCAGGAAAAACAACTGATGCACTACAAAACTGAACGAGAATTGCGATATTCCTTCCTTTATCGAATTTGGCCAACTACGGACTTCAGGGCGAAGCTAGTGAAAGTCAAGAAGGGGGACGAGATTCACATCCCGTCCAGTATAACCCTGAGATGAAGAAACACAGAAGAAGAAAGAAACAGCCATGCCAATACCGGGATTCAAACCCAGGTTCCGACACACCGGCAGACCGCGTTGTCTAGACCGCTCTGCCATTCCGGAACGACGAATTGCGATATTATTCTTTCATTACCTAACCATTACAAAATTGAATTATTTTTAAAGTTCTTTACAGTATTTCAATGTGGCAGTGTTCTCCATAAATTGGACTTTTCAGTGAAAACAGAAAATTTTACTTTGATCTTTGATTGAATAAAATGTTCCTGATACAAAACACTATACAATCTTTTGTAGACGACTAAAAATGCTTATTGGGCAAATAGAACAGGACAAATGGTTCTAATTCTGCCTCTTTAAAAACTACTGAATGCGGAGTAATCAAGTGCTGCAACCCATTGCTCTTTTCATCGACTTGTCTAACAGAGAGAGAGAGAGAGAGGAAACAGAGCATCTGAACAATTCAGCATTAACCTATCTGCAAACAGTCTCTAAATTTGGAAAAATCTATAATTATTCCTCAGGAATAGATAAGACAAACAAACGTAAAGTAATGAATAATAATAAAAAAAGGCGTACAAACAATAAGACTAGAAAATATTGCACAGGTTTTCTAATGCCATAGATTCTTTTGCAGTTCTCTTGCAAAACCTTCAGATATGCTCCATAGAACTAATACCGCCCTTTTCCTGTATTAACAAAAAAGGCTGATTATTAGTAATGATTAATAATAAATGGAAAATGTATCAAAGTTTGTAACAAATTGTCATTTCTACGAAAGCCTTTTCCATGAATGAAAAATCAGATAATGAAATACTACAGGTTACTATAGTTTTTGTCTAACTTTTGTAATGTCCTTTAATATATTGCAACCCCGCAAGAAAAGTGACAAAGTCAAAAACGAAACTTTTCAGGAGAAGCATTTGAAAATTTATAAAATCGATGAGGTTTTCTGCGACATTTGTGAGATTTTTCCGAAGAACTATTGCTATTTCACTTGTGTCAGTTTTCTTGATTGAAGACCTATTATAGGTTTTAATACCTGTTTGTGTAGTAAAAGAAGGAACATTAGCTCAGAGCTACAGGCCAGAAATCTTCAGCATAAGTGAATGAACAATTTTTCCTGAATGAATAACTGTTTTACTAAAACCTTTTATGCTCTTATCATGCGGATATTCGAAATTTAACAAAGGATCTATAGCTTGTTAAAATAGTAATAGATTTGAACAGATTGTAAGACATTGGGTAAAGATCAACTTACTAAGTTCCACAAGAAAATAGGATATCGAGGTAATTGGAGAATTCTAATAATTTACTAGTTTCATATCGTTTTTGATGTAATTAGCCGACAGCAAAAGAATCGCATGACAACAACCAGACTTTCTTTATTTTATCATAAAAAAATAACAGATCAAAAATGATATGTTTAAGTCTTCAAAGTTTCAGAAGTCTTATCTTGAATAATTGAAACGAGGAAATAAATGCTTTTATTTGGTTGAATCTATTTTATTTATAAAGAGAAAACATTAATTTTCATAGTATTCGTAACCGTTTCGTAAAAATCGAGATATCAAACCTAAGCTATCAAAGAATGTAACTGATTGAAAACGAAAGAACAGAACGGATGAAATATTCCACCAGATTCAGTTTACGAAGCATCTAGAAGTGTTGAAAATTTATAAGACTTAATGTTAATACGATTGTAAAATTAGTTAAGAAGAAAAATCGTAAACTTTTCGAATGACGTTTCACTCCGTGTAATTACTTTACCCAACCCATCTAACTGACTGATTTTCTTAAAAAAAAAACACTAATATCGTTACTCAACCGCTAGCTTTAACATCAAATTTAATAGGATCAAAACGAAGAGCGAAGTAACGTCTGGGATTGATTATAGCCTCTCGGATTACTTCCTCTAAGTTATTTATCTGCTTACACATTAAGAAATGAGCAGCCATTTTATCCCAGAGCCTTTTATTTTATCCTAGTAAAATTAATTGAGTTTTTCGGGTGTATTTTATTCCATGATTTCATTTGCATAATCCAGGTGACTGTCGATATAGGAAAGATCCATAGGAATTATCTTAGAACCATCAAATATAGCAAAGAATCAAAACGAGTTAGGGGAAATGTAATCCCACTGAATACATGAACACACATGTAAACTTCCTTAAGGCTAAGTAATTTTTATCATGAATAATCTAAAAGTCATGAAGTTTACATGAAATCTAAAACTATCAAGATAAAAAAAAAAGTGCAGTAGAACTTGGGTTAACATTTAGATCACGATTATTTGATATCTAAAAAGTGAAGGAGTTTGTTTATTAAAAGAAATGGCTTTGCTTAATCGTAAAGTCACAAAACTTTAACGTTTCAATTATGTACAGTCGTTATTAATCTTAGATAATAATTCGTTTAAGAAGCAAGCGTGCACTCCCGAAGCCTTAGTAACAACATTTATTAATTTAATAGTAGGATTCATTTAAATCCACGCTACTGGATCCAAATGAATGGAATTTTAGGTTTTTAGAATAAATTTTGAAATTTTTCGTCTCGTAGTAAGTTAAGCGTCTGTATTTTGGAAATCAACAGACATAGAGTCACCAAATTAATAAACCTGAGAAGCATAATAATAATAATAATAATAATAATAATAAAAATAAAAATAGAAGCATAATAATAAGCATAAAGGATAATGTGGTTTTACTGAATTAAATTGACTTTTGGCTATTTGCTTAACACACACACAAAGCAGTCTACGGTTTTAAAAAAGAATCTCCGTGCAAACTCCTTTAGCATATAAATTGAAAACATCTAAAGGAGAGTGTGAAAAAAAAATCGAAAGGCATCTTCCTATAGTGAGAGCAAACTTGAAGTGCTATTTAATGTCATATAGGAAAGATATGGGGACGAAATTTCAGTCATTGAATTACTCTACTTGACATGTAACTGCTTTAAGAAATCAATAGACATCATCCTACAGCCACTCAAGTCGGATGTCAACTAACAGGAAAAGAAAGACGAGCCTACCAATGTTTATAGAGTTACTAGTTTAAAAGTAGTTTCACTTTAAAAAAATACATAGAATCATTTATCGTCGGAAAATGTAACGTTTTTAATTTAATTTTTAATTTCCATCATCTTAATTTACATTCTTTTTTTTAACTTCTGGTATATTATAAAAATATTCAAACCTTTGTACCTTTAGTGTTTTCATGCTATTTAATGATGACAATGAAGAAGAACCTAATAAGGTCATGGGATTCGAAATTCACTCTCTAGGATTAATTAACTTTAAATACACCACTGTGTTAATATGTCGGTCGACATCATTGTACTTGGCATGATTCTATTAGGATAAAAAGGATAAGCTTATTAGGGCATTGGGAATTCACACGTTTTAGTCTACCTAATAATTGTGTAATTGGTTGATGTGTTAAAAAGTCACTAGCCATTGTTCTATAGTCACAACACTTGTCGTGAACTTTAATTGATCAAAACGAAAAGTGCGGCAGAGCTTTGGGATTGAAATTTTACTTCCTCTGGATTAAATACTTAAGACGATTAACTGCAAGTTATAAAAATAACAGGATAATTCTAAAGTCATCAAAATAAAGATCTCGATAATAACATTAAAAGCACATAGTGTAATAAAGTTTTGAGGATGAGATTTCATTGATTGCTTAATGTACAACATATAATTGCTTATGGCTTAAAAATACAGATCCTTCTATCATCCACTGAACAGAATCATCACACTATTTATTAGTTTTAAAACCAGGCGATCCTAATTTTTGTATTTTTTTCCAAAAAGAAAATCACCAATAACTTGTTTTTCTTCTACGATTAAAACCGTAGCAGAAATTTGATAAAGAAATATTAATTCACAGGATTATTTAACCTAATTAGTTTTAATGCAAATATACTCTATTAAAAGTCCCACAGCCATCCCATTTATGGTGCTTTTTATTGAGGTCTAAAACATTGAGGTTTGATGATGAAATTACTTTGTAATTGTATTTTAAAATAGTTTTTAACGTGTGGTAAAATTAATGTGATAAAAAGATAAAACACAACGATCACTTATTAAAATATTTAAAAAATACTTAAAAATATGAAACCTTTCGGGTCCCTATGCGGTGAAATAGGGGTGAAAAGGGATGTTACCCGCATAGGGACCCGAAAGGCTCCACATTTTTAAGTATTTTTAAATACATCCATTTTTTTTAATTTTTTTTTAACATTTCAAATGCGCAGTTTGAAGTCTTAGGCTTTAAAAAAATTCATTGAGGCTGCTCTCGCTGGCACATGGATTTTCTCACTGGTTTTTTCATTGGTGAGTTTTTTGTGTGTTTTTTTTTCCTTTGAGGCACTACTGCGTTTCCGATGTATTGTTCATACTAGCCTCAGTAAGGAGACCTTGTTATTTACAATATTGTTGTATTTTAATATGTGATCGCTGTGTGTTTTTATCTTTTGATCTAATTGTATTTTAATAATCCATAGATTTCTTTTTACAGTTATTAGACTTAGACTCAAAATAGGATCAAAAGGGTGAGGATAATAGAAATTGGTGACATTTTAACAATCTGAATTATTTTCCTTATCTGCCTCTTTAAAAAAAAAGTTTACAGGTTTCACCTATGTCATCTAATAGAATCAAAGCAAGTGTTTTTATAAGAATTTTACGAATGAAAGTTTCTTTCCTGATTAGTTTAGTATCGTTGTCTCCTCATTAAAAAATGAAAGAAAGAATGTAGTAAGGTTTGGGAGGGTAAGAATTTCATTTCTTTAGACTAATTATTAACAATCTCGACTGTTTACATATGTTACAAAGTTCGATAGTAGTTAGCTTGTAGCCTGTGATGTTAGGTGACTACAACAAAGATCGTATATAGGATTTTATTTCGGCGCGGATCAAGTTAGGAAATCGACCTCGATGAGTCCAAAAAAAAATATAAAAACAAAATGTCATCTTCAAAATTTCCGGGGGGGGGGGGGGGTAAGGGCCCGATTGACCCTTATCCTACTTACAGCAAGCATCATAAACTATCTAAATGTGAGCTAAACGATAAACTTCAGTCGAGGGTTCATTTCAAATTAGATTATCGAAATTCACCAAATCTTTACTTCGATTAGAATAGAATAAATAATCGTTGATTATTCAGTTATTTATGTTGGATTCGTTTATCTAAGACCTGTGACTGTTTTACGTTTAAAAATACCCAGGTGTCATTCCATGTCCCTATATTAGAATGTAAAGAATGGACTTCGTAGGATTGGAACGAAATTTATTCCGTTCCACAGCTATTTTAGATGTTCGCGATTTAATTTTGCTTACTTAAAATTTTTGTTTTTCGGTTTGAAAGTTCTTTTGAAATCAGTGAAAGTCCCAAGAGAAATATTAGGAATTATTAAATACATTTGAAATTGATTTCGTAACAAGAATTCAGCTTATTTTAAAAATAATGTTAAATACGACTGATTAACAAACCTAAGATGGATAATTGGAAGAATAATCTTTTGTTCTGAATGATTAAACAAAGATCTCCTGACTTGCATAATAAAACAAGTGAATTTATAGTTTTGTAATAAGCAGCAAACCAAGCAATCCCGTACAATTTGCAACCTATCAACGCTTTGTTGTTAAAAGTGACAGTACTATTGATTGGCACCGTTGGAATTCAAGGGTCAAGTACAATTCAAGCAAGACTAGCATTGAGTTCAATTAATACGTCTAAACCCCCCATTTTGCAACATTGGGGCAGACTCTGAATAAATGGTCAAGTTGGGTCGAGGGTATCACGTTCGTTTTTGAGCACAGTCGATTCACTACCAAGTTTATCAATTACTACCATTTTCTTAACTCGGTCAATGGACTGAATCGGAAGTACCATTTCCACACCTCCAAGGCATGGGAATACAATCGGTACAACTCATGGGGCTCCGACTCCCGATTAGGATTGTCGAGAGAGTTGTACACACAGACACGGGAATACCAGTTGCTTCTTCTTACGGAGTTTTAATAATTACAAGCTCCGTCATTAAATGTGTAATTTTAAATTGGGTGGATAATTAAACAAAAAACTTGCGAAACTAGGACGTATCAAATCGCTTAGAGACAGTAGCTTTTATTTTTAAATTCTGTTGCTCCCAGTGTAAAGACTTAATTTAAAACGATGTTATTATGACGTCATTGTTGCTATTTTTTGTAAGGAAGCAGATAAATTACAGATATAAAAACATAAGAATCATAAAGCAAATGAGAAAAGTGCAAAGAATTATTAAGAATTATAATTGAACAACAATAATCACAAATTAATTATTGACTGTTTAACAAATTTATCAGAAATTTCTAAAAATTAAATAAATTACTAAAAGTTGAAGGATAGGAAAATGCCTTGTTTGATTTTGAAATTGATTTAAAAAAATAAAAAAACTAGCGTTTTAAATATCTAAAAATGTAAAATTGTCTGTCTATTTCAAATTGAAAATTTGATATTGAAATCCATTATAAAATAAAAAGAACGAAACCGATTGATATTAATAACATTACGATTATTGAAACTGAGCTGTTGTTAACGCAAACCAATCAAGTTTAGTAGAGAAATCAAGTTTCTCTACTAAATATTGTTCCTATTTAATTTACATATAATATTTATTCTGGAGAAAATATTAAATAGAAAATTTAAAATATAGATTTACATTTTACTCTTGTTTAATGAATTTATAAAGTAAAACTTCTTAGTTTTTAAAATTCTTAGTTAAAAGACTTTCAAGAGTTTTCCTTTAGGTCTTTGATCTAAATGCTATCTAAAGAAGATAGATCTTAAAGTATTTATGAACCACTTGAATATTTTAAATGCTAATGAGAATGGAAACACACCAAGATTTTCAACAATTATTTGAGCAATTTCAATTTTACGTACAAAGGAATACAATTTGCCAAAGATCTACGATGATGGATCATTAGAAACAAGAACAAAAGAATTAAAAAATCACGAATGTAATAAAACGCACGAATTTTAGTTCCGTCATAATGACAACTGACGTAGTTAAATTTGAAAATGAACTACCCTTGAAATTATTGACCACTTAAAGTTATTTGGGTCTTGTTGCTAATTCATTTGCTGTAGTCGTACTATTTATGATGAATAAATTTAAATTGTATGAAATACATTATCAAAAGTACTAATGTTATTTCTTTTCCTATACAAAAATTACTATTTATTCAAATGATAATGAAATATTTCCTCTTCACTGTCTGCTAAATCGATTTCTGATCGTCTAATAGAAATGAAACAGAAATATTGTCTATTTTAAAATTTTATTATTTTGAAGAATAAACTAACGAACTGTAAACCAATCTATTAACTAAACATAAAGTTACATTATTAAGTATGAAATGTATCAATTTCATATAATATATTACGACAAGAAAACCTAAGATAGTAATTTTCTATAGACCATACGAGGAACAGGTTTTCAATAAATCAGTATTATTTTATCCGAATAACAAGTAAGGTAAGAAACTATAAGACAATCATTTTGAATAAGAAAATAAGAAACTAATAAACTAAAATTATATACAGTACTAACTGACCCAGAAAAAAACATTCTAACAAAATTAAAGAATTTTATAAATAATTATTTAATAAACATTGTTAAATAACATGGTTATACTAATACCCATATTAAATAAATAAATTTAAATATTTAAATTTGTAAATTTTATTTTTTTAATTGATTATATTTTTATAATTTTTCTTTAATAAATGGACTTTAATAGAGATACTCCATAAAAATACAGGAATAGAGAACAGTTACATATTTCTGATAGATATTATTAAAGGATTTGACGTTGTATAATTTATGAAGAGATATAATTATAAGGCAGTAATTACATTAAAATAATCTCCAATTGATTTTAGTTACAACTCAGTCACTAATTTTTCATCTTAATTAATAGTGTTACTAAATAATGCGCTTTTTTCCAATTTTATACTATTCATGTTACAGTGTCCACCGATAAGTTAAAATCTAGCCCATTAAAACTGTTATTAAATTTAAATTAAAATAATAATAATATTAATAATAATATCATTCTTGCACAATTTTTTACACTTGGCAATATGTGCTTTGGTCCTTGACCTGCCATGTTGTCTTTGCTGGGAAACCCAAGGTTTGAAACTTTTACATAATAATAATAATAATAATAATAATAATAATAATAATAATAATAATAATAATAAATTAAATCAATAAGGATTATTTTTTACTGTTATAAAAGAGATATAGTAAGGGGGTTGAGAATCGAACATCTGCTTTTAAAAGAAATATCTGCTAAAAAAAATTTTTTAAATTTAATACTTTAAAAAAAAAAAAAAAATCGATCTTTATTTTTGTTTCCAAAAGAATATCTCTTCATGTCAACAGATGAAAGCCTTAGGCTTTTGTAAAGACGATCTTTTTTCTCTTTTTCTTTTATTTTTTAAGTCAATATAAAATAGCCAGAATTGATTTGAATTTGTTTGGAGACAGTGTGTCTGAAAGGGACAATGTTTTTATGAATCACACTTGGATTGTGATTATTCTTTCCACCAAATTATTGATTGTTATTATGCTTCAATTAATCATCACATTAATGAACTGAACATCAAAGAGCGATAAAAGTAACTATTTCTACTGAGAATACAACAGTTTGGTGTGATTCATCATTTCCTAAAATTTTAACACTGCGAATTTGTCTACTGGTGCCGTTCTCTTGTAAATAGAATTTTGAAATCATTTGCATTCATTGAAGTTCAAAATCATTTTAGGAATTCGAAAAGTGTTATTCAGTCACTTCAGTTACAAATCATGTTTCGAAGAAGACCTCTTACTTTTAGTAATTTAGGTTAATTACTCAATTATCTAAGTATAATATTAACAATCAATAATGTAAGTTAATGTTACTTGAATATGAAAACTATAATCAAGTAATTTACTTATCAATTTTCTTTAATTTTTTTTCCAATTAAGCTTGGCTTTTTTGAACTAGGGAAAGTAAAATTTATTTTAATTTTTGATTTTGAGAAACTTAATCTTTTTTAATTAATTTGAAGGGATTTTTAACTCCATCCCCAATAACTAAAAAAAATTCCTTGAAAATTTTATTTTTAACATTTAGTTAGCACGAAAATATCACTTTATCCTATTTAAATACCATTTAAATACCATACAAAACAATTTTAACTAAAAGTTTTCGAATTGAATAATTTCTAATTATTATTAAAAAAGTAAATAAATAATAAGCTTTTATTTTGAAAATACTAAATTTCATCACTTGATATCATGTTTGAAATTTCAAATATTATCTAATCCTTTTAAACTGTCTCTATCTTTAACTTATCCACTTCTTATCATGTATTTGACTCAACCACAATACTTTCGTTCCGACATTCATCTAACTTTTATTAACTTATATTAATTGCTCAAAGTTTTCATCAGTGATCGCTGGATATTCTTTCAATTATCTCTGAGGAAATTTCAATGCTTCTGCTAACTTAATTCTGAACCTAGAAATCCAAATAGAGAGACTGCATTCAAGATTTCATTTGGAAAACACTATTTAACTGAAACATTATTTTTCATAGTTATTTTGAAATAAAAGTGAATAATTTCATACAATCATTCAGTTTAGTTGGTAAATGTAAGGAGTTTTGAGGAAGACAAGAAAGACAGAAAAGCCTTGTTTTGAAAGGTCATACGGAAGACCGAAAAGAAGGGCAAAGGAGGAGGGAGGGTGTTGTTATTGATAATCCAAAAACCATAAAAACAATATCCAAATATCGTAGGCTTTCTTCTCGAAATGAGACTATCCTTGTATATCGTCTATCGCATCAATGAACAAATAAACAACAATAAATCAAAAACACAAAATTTTCGTAAGGCCTCAATGTCTTTCTTCGGGGCGGAGATCTACCCCCTTCTAATTCTGTGAGTGGCTTCGCTGTATAACTTCAGTGTTCTACAGAGAAATAATCAATGAAGTGATTCACAAAGTTGTTTTTTTGTCTCTACTGTTCTCGTTATTTGGATAGATTGTCGAATGCAAAAATCTGAATAACAAGAACTTTTCGTTGGAAAGTTCTAATTAAATTTATATTCATTAAATCACAAGCAGATACAAAAAAAGGACATCACTGGTTAAAGGCAAATCATTCACTGCTTTGTATTGTTTAGAATTATTGATGAGTGTTGTAATTGATTTTTAAAAATGTGTAAGTTTATTAAATACACATAAATACATTAAAAATAAACCGATTGTAAATTAGTAAAAATTTTGATGAAAGAACCCATTACACAAAAGATTTTAAATACATATTTTAAATAAGTAGGTTTATTTTAATGTATTAATCTGTGTTTTAGTAGTAAATATTTTTTTGAAAGTACATTTATTGTATCTTCACGCCGTTCTATTAGACATTACCATTACAGATTGGAGATCTTCTGTTCTCTGTCCTTTTGGTCATTCGGGGGTACCTCTGAATTATTTATCGTCTGGGTTCACACAGTGGTCTTTCCGAACCGTATTTTTCAATAATGACAACTGACTCGTCAATTAACGCCAATTATTGATTAGAGTTGGAGGAAGGGGTGAGTGGAAAGTGGTGTTTCCATTTAGTACCGCTAAGCGTCGCTCCCTGCACTCGTGTTGACCATGGAGATTCGAATTTTCAATGTTTATAAACAAAAATAGACCAAAGTCGATGAAGATGACCACAATAAAGCGCAACGAATTGATTTCGTGAAATAATAGAAAGACAGACAAAGTCATCCACTACGTTCCCTAATTGAAAAATTTGAACGAAGGAAAAAAAATATAAAAGATGAAAATGATCTACATTCCCTTATTCGCAATCAGATGATGAATTCAGGTTCAGGAATTAAGTGTTAATATTGATTTAGTTTGTTTTTATTAATATTATTTATTTGCTAAGACAATTGAAAATTCCTAAAGAAACAGTAAAAATCATTCAAACAATGATATTAAAATAAATGGAATTAGTTTTCTCGGTCCCAGAAAGAATGGCCCTTTTGAAAACATCCATTTTCAGTTGTTTTTCCCTCCTGACCCAATTAATCAGAACCTACCTGATTCTACTGGGCTTAGATGGGCAATGAATAAGACAATCCAATGTAGCACCACCCACATCGGTCGCCCTTGCTGCTGTTCAGTGGGCGTCGGGTGTCGGGCGCAGGCGACGGCGTGTCCGCCCAGATTTGGAGACAACCCCACAGCCGCGACGCATCGGGCGCTAGCTCGGTAGCCCAGTGGCCGCACACAGCAGGAGCAGCAGCAGCTTCGCCTCCATTGCTACTCGTATCCACGGCTGCCCTTCATTCGACGGTTCTGTTTAGGCCCACCCGACTCAGCCTGTCCTCCCTGCGGCCCACAGTCGGCATGGCCTGCGCTCTAGCGATTGATTGAGTTCGACTACATACACTAGGTCTAATACCTCCTTCCCAACATGGATCTCGTCTCCCTTGGATCTGCCGCTCTGTCTTAAGTTTGGGGAGCCTCGCGAGGGTGGTGTTTCTTTTGGGGATTTTTCTCCTCTTAGAAGAATCACCTCTGTCAGGAACTGCGGGACTCTCTCACCGGAAGACGCGATGCACCAAACTACCAATATCGACGTCACGCGAGAAATAACGAGAAACAACGAGAAAGGAAGGGTAACTGCAATGACTAGTAGTCCTGCTTCAAGATTTCAAAGAATCTTCTACGCTTTTTTCCAGAAATGACAAATCGTTCGGTATTACTTTATTTCCTTAGAATTGGTGAACTGATACTTCATTTTCGCGATAATTTACACTATAAGAGAGACAGATTCATTGGAGTCGCTCCAAACTGACGCGAAAAACCTTCGATTAGAGAAAGAAAGTGAAGGAATTAAAAAACAAACTGTAGAGTGAACACTTCTTATACAGCGACACTTTTTAAAAATAATACACAAATCACGTGAGATGATTACAATAAAATGCTGAAAATCCGGGTTGATTGAGACGATAGAAAAGATAGCAGAAAAAAGGAAACGACTTTGTTTAAAAACATCAACTCTGGAAATTGTCACTGGTTGGGATAGATTTGTGTGTCAATAGAATTTTTTTTAGCGTAGATAAATTTGAAATGATGGAGAAAATGTCGAGAATGCATTGTGACAAAATTATGTTTTATAGAATTTGAGTAAAATGAATGGAAAGTTTTCTCTCTTCAATAAATAGCAAAAATAACTTATTTAGTAAAGGTTTCTGTAGTAAAAAATGGAAGACGAATATAAAAACAGTTATTTTCTTCATCGCTTCACATCTATTTTAGTAGCCTATTATTTAAAAATTAATGCTGAGAAATTGAATAAAAACCAAATCCAAAATGTGAATCTGTAATTTGCACAGGATAATTGGAGCTTTTCACTTTTTTCAAGTTTCAATAAATAACAAATCTACTTTGAATCGAAAAATTTTTTTTTTTACATTGTAATCAATCGGTTTTTAATATTTAAAGTTTTTTTAATATTTAAAACGTAGTAATCTTAAATAAGCTGCAGTACTTTTGTACTGAGTTAACTTCAAATAAGATATTTGCCGATAAGTTGATCAGTGTAGTGCAATACTGGTCGTCATGCAACAACAGTTGAACAATGCCTGTAAGAGGGAAGGCGAAAAAGATCCAAGATTCGGAACTGAGTAGTTCTTGCAATGAAGTGAATGTTTAACCTTTTTCATTTGATTTATGTTTCTATAGATAAGTATATGTTGAACAAATCTTTGTCAAATATGTTTCGGCTTCTGTTAATCTGATGACTGCAGTATTAGCTCCGCTGATGGAATTTAAACATCACGAAGTTTTAAGACGAGGTTTAAACATCAGAGGAAAAAAGTCAACTCAAACGTCTTGGTTTTAATAGAATGTAATTTCGGCTGCTCATTTTATTCGCCATTAAAGCCATCTATAAAATAATGTTTCTGACAATCAGTGAAGTATCAAATCCCATGCTTTTTTTGAGGAATGCTAAATTGAGTGAAAAAAATTCCCCCGCCGTATTTTTATTTTTACAGTTGTAAAATATGAAAATGGAATTCTACCATCATCTATTCGTTTGAATACAGGGTGTATCACAACTCTCTGCACAAATTTTAATGAAAGATAGGGAGCACCAAGACAAATGTTTTTCGCTTATGAATGTATGACGGCTACCTTCAGTGCTAGAGGGCACTATTGCCTGGCCACTAGGACACATGAAGAACTTCGTGTACGAGTCTAGCTCCCATTGACACATG
>JAFIDM010012231.1:145612713-145648359 GCA_023159025.1 Thereuonema tuberculata
AAGAACTTCGTGTACGAGTCTAGCTCCCATTGACACATGAAGAACTTGTCGCAAGAATCGCTGTCGCTGCTGCAACTGTTCGCCAAATATCAGGGGAAATCTTTCAACATGTACGGCAATCAATGTTTCTGCGCTGTCATGCATGCAACTTAGAGCACCTTCTTAGAATAATCATGTTCTGCACACTTGTTTCCGTTCATTTAGGTTGTCTTGGTGCGCCATTTCTCTTCCCTAGCCGATCGCAGCGCCGCTAAATAGCGCCCTTTAGCACCGAAGGTTACCGTCAGAGGTTATACATTTATAGACGAAAAAGATTTGTCGCGGTTCTCCCTATTTTTCCATTAAAAATTTGTACATAGTGCTTTCGTACGACCTATATAGTATCAATTATTAAATTAATTATTCGATAAAAAACCATTAATAATGGGATAATATCTTACAAATGGCTGTGTTCTACGCAAATACCTAATTAAACTTCAATAGCACTTAAGCAAAGAGAGAAATTATGGTAGCATCATAAAAATGGTGGATCATTTGTGAATTCATTAAGAAAAGCTTAAAACCATGATATATTACTGCATTGGCGTGACTAATAATGAAGTTATTGACAGATGAAAGGAAGGGGGTAAATGATTCTATATAAAGATAGAACGCTAGCATTTGCACTTTATAAATGTTGCTCCACGACAAGACTGCTTTAAAAAAAAATAACTATTCGTTCAAATTCATTCTATTTAGTAATAATTTCCTTCGATTATGATGGAAGAAGAACTCTTCTTCTAACTGTAACTGAGATAAAAGGGGGAAAAAAATATTTCACGAAAGGGGAATCCCTTTCTCTTTGCTTCATACCCTGAATCTATGAAAAACAGGGACCGAATACTGCAGTCAGTCTCTGTAAAAGTGGTAGTTTGGGCAACGTTTACATCGGAAGTGCATTTGGTTCCCATCCATCTATGGCGTCGAAGAACGCTTACAATGGGAACACACTTGGGAGAGAGCTCGGGGATTCTGCTATTGAGACCACGTGACTTGGAAATGATCTCATTTAATAAACTGTCAGAGCTGCGGAAGCAATGACATAAATAAGCCAATCTACCAATGCAATTGCAATGAAGCTCAAGACCAAAACACTTCGTTCATATTGTTATTATTACTATTAAACGAAAGTTAATTAGCTGTAAGTTGTTTTAGAAAACAGAATTTTCATTAATCATTTGTAAAAAAAAAGTATTGGCTTGCCATGGTTGAAGGAGGATTTTAACATCTATCTTCCCGATGCGGGGAAAAAGGAATTTTGCTTTATTTTTGAATTTTGCTTTATTTTTTGGTTGAATCCATTTTCTTGTTTTTTTTTTTTGTTTTGTTTTTTTTTATTTTAGTCCGTGCCATTTAAACGGGGAAAGAAATGGGGAAGGAGGAGGCGGGAAAGGTTTGATTTCTCGCCAAATAATATTCGTTTATCCATACCCAATTTAAAATTCCTAGGCTTGCTGATGATAATAAGTTAATGGTTTCCATTGTTTTACTTAGATTCGTCATTTCCTCGAATATATTTATTTATGTGATTCACAGGGAGAAATTTTCAAAATAATAACAGATCATTTTCTGTCCATAAATATGCAAATCAGATTTAAGAAGATTTATTCATTGGTCAATGTTATGTGAGAAACGTACAAATAACAAACATTCCTAAAAAAATCAAAGAAATTGACAATAAAAACCCATCTACAATCTGAATTTAAAGTAAATATGGTATATATTTGAATTTTTCAATTTTTAAATCGGTGAAAAATCGAGATATTTTTCAAAAAACCTGATGGTCTGCCATTTGTTTTTTTGTTTTTTTTGCCAGTAATGGTGGAAAACAAAAATAAAAACTTAAATTTCCGAACAAAACTTCTGCTAACGACAAAGCGAAAGTGACATTGATGCAGTAGATCTGATCAATGAACCTGATACGTGGCAAGATTGGGTGCGATCAACTGCTCAGGGTCATCGCGTTAAAAATTGCCGCCTGCAGCGAGAGACATTATGACATCCTTTTGCACGTAATGGCAGGTATGGCGTACACTTTTTTCAAAATGAATCAGTAAAAAATACGAACATCAGCTGGCAATTAGAAAAATAGCTCTCAAATGAAAAGCACCTAATTAGGGGTGGGGCTGTATTACTAATCAATTGGATGGAGTAAAATACAGAAATTAGAGCATATATATTTTTAATTAAGTCCTCATTTCTATATCTGAATTATATATGACGTTAACCTAGAGTATTACAAGTTACCCATAGTAATATTAATTTTGTAGCATCTTTTAATATGTAAAAACCAGAGTTAGAATCAACAATGTTTAAAATGCAATTTTTAAGCCTCAACTCGAATAATTCAAAGATTATTATCTGAGGACGCAGTAACTTTAGAAATAAATTGAATGAAACTTCTTTATTGAATATGAGCAAATGTGAATATGTAGTTGTGGGGCTAGGATAAAAATAATCCACCAAAAGCTCTGCAGTTGAAGCGCAATAACTACAGGATGTCAAAAATTATTTATTTTCCATATTGAAATTTACTGATTGATTAATTATATTGAATATGAACTACCAATTTACTTAAGTACAAGGACCATTAGAGAATAAAACCATCAATGAATGAATTTCCCGAGAGCAAATAAGCAAATGAATTACATATAAAAGCTGAAAATTTGCCAGCTTGTTTACAACATTTGAATATCCTTGAACAATTATTTTGGATCTTCAACTGCAGATGTCCGAAGTTTAAACGGATATCCATTTATGTTTTTTTCCTTCGGGAAATCTCAATGACAATTATTTTGTCCCAAGCTGAAGCATAATAAGTTATTGTACGACTGAGACTGTCGCCTCGTAATTCACTCTGGCGCCAATATTGTCAGGCATTAAATTATTGGTTGGAAAATGATTTGCATAAAATGTTTTGTAAAAAAAAGACTTGAGTTATTTGTCAAGTATTTCAAGTGCACATGAGGTCATACAAAATTAAGATCTCCAATAAAGATAAAAAAAAGAAAAAAAATCAAGGCTAAATATAGCTTTCAAATTATACACCGACTCCTATTAATATACAATACTAAAAATATTTCGTAAAGTTGATGTAAATCAATTAACTAATAAACTTACTTATGAAATTACAATGCACTATAAACAATTATATCATATTTAACTTACATATTCGGGATTTCCAATGTAAATGAAGCAAAATAAACATTTCACTTAAAGTATATTAAACATTTTACAAAATATACAAAATAATTGTTTTCCGATTTTATATTCTAAATCAATTTTTCAAACGTAATGTTCAAAATAAATAATTTAGAATATGACAATTAAGTCCGCTTGTCACGCATTCGATCAATTGTGTATAACGGAAAAAAATACTTAATATAATGTAATGTAATGTGGTGAGCGTGGTGGCTAAAAAAATACTTAAAATAACGTAATAATACATCTGCCTTATCTTGAATATTTCATCTTAAAAGTGTAAAAAATATAAATAATAATAATAATAATTTTAAAACTGATCCGTAACATTTATTATTATGTTTTCTCATTTCTTTATGCCATAGACTGCTAAAATAATGCTTATTTAAAATCGATAAATGCTGGTTGTAATTGTCGATGCTTGTAAATTATGTAACTTCTTTACCTTTCCTAAAGAAATCATTGTATTTTGGACAAAGGTGATTTTAAAGTCTTTACGATGAAGGAGCTTCCAACAATGCTTTGCAGTGAAATAAACGTCAAACACTCCCGTTTTATGTTCTACGAGTGGGAGGTTTAATTTGCTTTTAGTATCTCCTATGTGTAAACACCCATAAGGCCTGTACTTTATACCATCAATGACTCCTTTAGGGTTATACAAGAATCCTTCTTATTCTGTTGACTAATTGTTTCTTACTTTGAAGTTGAAAAGCGTCATTGCCTGCAAAATTAAACAAGCTTAAGAGGTTGCTCTCTTCCACCATTGTTTGAAACCCCAACAGAACATTTCTTTTTTGTTTATTCGCTCAATCTATCGTCTGATTTATAAATTTTTATCCACTATAATTTAATTTTTTAATCCATGTGGGTCATTGTTATCTTTCAAAAACTGTGTATTCAATAAAAGCTTTCAGATATTCTTTTATTGAAGACTTATTTGATAGTGAACTACGCAAATTCATGAACTTATTCATATATTTTTTATTCCTTATTGAATCTGAAATGAACTCTATGTTTTAAGTCTTAAGTCATGATAAATTTACCTTTTTTCCCAACAGATATCTATTTTTGATGAACGAATGGGCCTTACATTCAAGAAAAAAGAAAATTCACAATGAAAGTAAGACAACTAATTTTTGTGTGGTAGAAAAGAATTAAAAGGGACGGATAGTTCAATGAAAAAGATGACTGATTTTGGCTGATGAGCGTCAATAAGTGGGAAACAGTTGCGTCAGGATGTCACTTGTGAACAGAACGTCTGCATATTTTTTTAATTCAATTTGTTTTTAAAATGTAACTTGCATTATGTTACGTTAAATAGTTTCAAAATTAATAAAACAATTTGAATTATTTATTGGTCTTGTGATTACAAATAAATATTTTGTTATTATTTTCGTAAGCAATACTACATTGTTTTTAATCATATCTGAAAATTTATACTATGAATGTTTCCCATGGTTATATTTTCAAAAGTGAATAGTTTCATAAATTATTTTTATCTTTTTGAGAACAGAAAAATTAGCTGATTTCCCATCTTATATGAAATCTCGTTTCAGATTTTCAGTGGGCGATTCTCTTTGATTTTCGCAAATTCTAATCCTGTGTTATATTTGGAATGCAATAATATTTACATTTCGCAGGCATGTTCCTTATTAGAAATTTATTAAAGGGAAGATGAGAACCAACTGTATTTGAATAGGAAGATCATTTGAAGTCTTATTCAATTTACCTTAAAAATGAACGATCGACTTCTTAAATAAGGAAATTAAAATCTCAGCAGAATTGTAAAAAATCCGTTAGCGTAGGAGAGCTTACCGATAAATGTGTGTTTATTTGAGGTGGAAAGATAATTAAGAAGGGAGAAGGATTGGGAAGACTTCCAACTTGCTTCCACATATGGCAACCAATAGACACGCATCGGCTCTGTAGTATGCTGTAGTAATGGTTAAGAATAATTAAAATTCACACAAGGAAGCACTTAGCTTTGCTTTGTCGCCTTTAAGCTAATGAAAGGGTTCACAGCCAAATCCTTTTGGATTACAAAATTTTAGGCTTCGCTATAGAAAAGGCGAGTGATAATTGTTTACCTGATCAATTCTTAAAGTTTCCATTTAATGCAAAATGTGCACTACAGAATTGTTGGGTTTTTTTTTAATTGTAATCCAATCATTTCCGTATTTTGACCATATTTTTTGCACATTTCTGCACACTTTGATATTTATACAAACGACCACATCTCTGAAATTACAAAAGGTTCGAGTAAAATTCGTTTAATTGCTATTAAATAAACCTACATTTTAATTCTAATCGTCTTTATAAATTTTGTCCGATTTTTTAGTTCTATTTTAAAAAATAGAATTTTTTTATTGACTACTGTTTTATTATCATACGAATTTATGTCATTAAAGTGGGAAGGAATTATTCTAAAACTTAATTTTTTTAAAACGATATTTTCCAGAGAATGAACCTATGGAATTTGAAGCCATATGGAATTTGAAGATTTCTCGAAGTTTGCAGCGGAGTTTGAACTAGTCTCTTCTGCCACAGGGAGAGTTTCATGCCAGGCTGCCTCCATATTCAAAATAGATCTCCAAAGAGAAGTGCCTCTAGTCACGTGATCAGTAAACGTACGGAAGTTATCAAGTTAAATCAGTGACTTTGAGGTAAAGGACAGACTGAGCTGCAATGCGAAGTGAATTTCTTCTGGGTGATGATATAGTGAAGATCCCTTTCAGCCTCGAGGCTTCATTTATGCGAAAGGTTCCTTTTCGACAGGGTTTAAAATCCCACGAGCATCTACTTTGAATTTGGACGATCCCTTTAAGACACTTTTAATTAAAGATAATAGATTGTAAACATTATCTCTCACAATAACTTTCATTTAAATAAACCACACGTAACTTATGTGTAAGATAATGTTTACGAATTTACAGAAACGTATAAAAAAAAAAGGACCAAAAGAAATGACCGAACTACAACTTACGAAGTGAATAAGCGAAGCAAAAGACAATAAGCAATTGTTCATTTAGTGATTAGCTCAATATAAGAATATTAAACGAATACTTAACAATATTAAATATTTGTAGTTGCTTTCATTATAATCCTTTGCCATAAATCCGAGATTATGAATCTCCTACAAATCGGAAATCGCTTTACTATAGTTACAATCGATTACTAATTTGTTTTAACTATTTATTGTTTACAAATGAGATTACAACACTAACTAATTGTGTGATTATAATGTAAAACAACTTATTAAATAAGATACATTTATTTCCAGTCATTTATATTTTTCTTCATTTTGGTTAATAATAAAATTGTATTAAATATTTTTAATCTTTTATCAAATATCTGCGTAAATAAACAATGTTTAAACTATTTTCTTAGGAAAGTGAGGGTCATAGGTCTGTAATAATATTTGAACACTGAATGAATCTCCTTGAAACGTGGCGTATACATTTAAGGACAAGAGACGATGTAATTTTTACATTTTAATTTTTCTTCATTGTGGATCTTTATTAAGAAATTAGTGTGGGAATGTGACAAAAGTTCCTGTAAGTTAATAACGTTTTCCTAACTGTAATGTTCCAGTAATCCTACTTTATTTCTAAGCTATTTTTTTTTTCTTTTAACTGAATCATTAGTCTTACGCATTTATGCTTATTTCTTGTGAAGAGATATTAGGGTTATGTATGTCCTCTACATTCCACTCACTGACGTACCTAAGGGGAGGAGAGGGAATTATAACCACTCAATTGCGTCTAAAAATGGGAGAAATGGAGAAATCTAAAAATGGTTGCAAAGTTAATCGCTTTGTTAATAATTCCGCCCATTTGGGAAGAGTCATGACGATTGTGGGTTTTTTTGTTTTTTTTGTTTTTTTAGGTTGATTTTTAGACCAAAACCCTCCCGTTCCAATTGATGTGTAGATTAAAAAAATGAATAACTAAGTAAACTGAAAAAAAAAAAAAAAAAAAAAAAAAAAAATCTCGGGACATCAGTATTAGTGGAATGTATCAATGGTCCCGAAAATAGAACAGGAGAGAAAATTGAAATAATAAAAATAAAAATAAATAATCATTTTCAGGAAAAGTCAAAGTTCCTTCCTGATAGGCACGTAGCCATGCACGTAGCCATGATAGGCACGTATAAAAAAGAAAAGAATGTGTATATGTTCAAGTGTGTATGTGTAAATGATGAATTCAAAGAACCTACTCTCGCCATAGATTTTAGTACAGTAAAACCTCGTTAAGTCGTCACTCAAGGGACCGAACATTTTTGACGACTTAAGCGGAGTGGGCATTTTTGAAAAAAAAACCCACTGAAATACAATATTTTTATGAATTGCTGTAGGATTCGGTGAGAAAAACAAGATTTTCAGAAATCAATACATGCAAATGAATGAGTGGAAATTAAAAAAAACAAACACATTTTATACTTACCACATTTTATTTTATTTTACGGGCATTAAAATAATCAACAGTGTTGATTGATGAAGGTGCTGATTATTGGAAATAACTTTCTCTTCTAATATACTTAAGGCTTTAAATTCTTCGTCTGTTGTACCTTGAATGGATGTTAAGTACTGTCGAACTTTCTCCAGGGCTTCGATTGTTTCTGTCTTGTTAGATCTATATTCTCGACATCGCTATCCTCACTTGAAGTGATTTGATTTTCTTCCAAAAATTCAGATGTCAAAGCTTGTGCAGTCGCTTGTGAGCAGATTGTGATGTCGTTATCAATGTTGATAAACGTATTAACGTCATTGACGCTGCACCCTTTTTCATTTGCGATTTGCAGCAAAGTCTCTAATGGTTCTGGGTCGATGATGTCTTCGCTGAGGATTTCTTCTGATCCTGCGTTTGCTATGAACCCTGCATGTCGGAAACAATTCGAAACACTTTGTAATGAAATGGAACTCCAACTTTTGTGCACATAGTTAATCGTATCTAAAACCGAAACTTCTAGCTTTTCGTTCCTATCCAATGCTTTTATCATGTCCTTTACAAGCATTTTTTTGTACTTTCGTTTAAAGTCAAGAATTATCCCTTGATCTAAAGGCTGAAGAAGTGCAGTTACATTTGGAGGAAGAAAAACAATTTCGATCGCTTTTAAATTTTCGGGGCTTACTCGCTATGAAATAAAATCACACTCAGTAGCGGTCAAGAAAAACGTCTACTCTTGACCAGAGTCGCAGCGAGAAGGGAGTAATTTCCCAAGTGAATTTCCCACGTGAAAATTCCCCGTAAAGGCTAGGGTTTCTTAGAGTGAGGGGGCCGGGCTGAAAAGTTAGCAGGCAAAATTGAGAATAAAGATGCTTTTCGCCATTTTTGAGGGTAACGAGTTATCCGGAGTAGAATTAAATTTGGTGACGAGTAAAAGAGGGTTATTTTACATTATTGTCTATGAGACCTTGTCGGGACCAAAGGAAAACGACGACTTAAGCGGAGTGACGACTTATCCGGGTGACGACTTAACGAGGTTTTAGTGTATTAAGATTATTTTACTTTTAAAGTTTCATTTAAAGAAAGCAAAGTCATTTATAAAAATTTAATGTAATGAATCCACCCCTTAACAAAATCATGGCTACCTACCTATATCTAAACATGTTACATATCGCAAATAATCAAGTAATTCGGCACAAATATAGAAGCATTAATCCCATCGAAACTCAACGGTTTATATTTCTTTATCAAATTGCTAATCCCCCCTACCTTAAAAAGATTAACGCATCCTCCCTTCACCCTGCGCCAAAGCTAATCAGCCAGTGCAAGACTCAAATGGTGTATGAGGGGAAGAATTAGGAATTCATGATGGAGACAGTGACCCCTCAACAACTAAAATTAGAAAATAAAAAACAAGAACAGAATGTGGAATCCAAATCCTTGGGTAGCACTCAGGCTATCACAAAAGGTATTTGACCACAAAAGGAACAAGGAAAAAAAAATAATTAAATAAATAACAAACCCTCTGATGGGTAAAAGAAAAGCAATTAATTGAAAAAGAATGCCTTTTGAGTCGAGCTGAAACTCTGGGACGGCCATTTTATGTATATATATATTTATATATTTTATTTGTTTATTTATTTAAATATAATATAATATATATCCGAAAACTACAGTAGATGATTCTGCTTAAAGCAATGATATCAAGAATAAATAAGTAAAAATTAAATAGATGAGCTTGAAGTTTTAAAGTTCAGACTTGTTTTGAACAATATAGTTATTATTATTTATAGTACGATGTTGGTATATGTACCCACTCCTTTTCCTATAACACTGGAGATATGAATGAATCTGATCGCAAATGATTCACTCGCTCAATGGCAAAAGGAAATCAATAGAAACAATTACCATTTCCTGTCATGCGCATTAGGTCCTTGGGAAGTAAGATGTTTAAAACCTATTTTGAGATCAATAATCTCTGCTAGATTTTCTGAAAAACTTCAAACTCTTCTGAATTCACTAAATGATTTCTTTTTCCTGAGCTGAAATAAAAAATAAAAATGCTATAATCAAATATTTCACTTATATTTTATTTTCATTTAAATTACTGATACATTAGGCATAAATTCGTTGATGACCTCATCAGGTGTTTTTGTGAGTGTGATTAGATCATCAATTCAGATACTATTGATGATTTTAAAAAAGTACCAAGAATTACGCTAAAGGTACCCTACTCCACTGAATCATCTTCAGTGAAAGCGACGATCAATTTTTCAGTTGTACTTTGAAGCGCCAGGAGCCTTAACTCCGGCGATCCCAAGGGCTTGCATAGGCCTTTAGTAGGATACTTTAATTTTAACTGTTGTACTTCATTTCAACATAAAATTATTTTGAAAATTAATTTATTTATTGAATTCAAATTTTCCAGAGTTTCATGTACATAACAAACGTTATTTTATTCTGAATTTAGTAATTAACGTTATAATTTCTGTACACCTTGAAATTATTCTAATAGCCTGCTTATGAGGCTTGTCGACTCTTTTATTTGCGTTTTCGTTCTCGGTTTGTTCTGGGAAAATTGGAATTATGCTCTCTTTAAAAAAAAAAAATAATAGCGTTTAATACAAATAAAATGGATTTACATATTAGGAGGGTGAGACCAGTGTTTACAAGTGATATCACAAAACTGTTTCTCGCTAAATTGGCGATCATCAGTTGAGAGTAGTCACTGTAAACACACTTGGTCTCAATACAGAGGTGAACAGAAATGGTAGTAGGAATAAGTATGGCACCTCCTTAAAACTAAACTAAAAATAAAATATTAAAAAGGAAAAAAAGGAAATTAATGTGCTGTCCTCAGGCAGCCTCAACGAATTTTCCATGCGCAATTAAAATAAGAAAAGCTTCTAAACATGAATTTACACATGAAGAGGATGAGTTTAGCTTTATAGAAGTAGCATACTTATTCCTATTTCCATTTATATTCACCTCTGTATTGAGACCGGATGTGTTTACAGTGACTACTCTCAACTGATGATCGCCAATTTAGCGAGAAACAGTTGTCACTTGTAAACACTGATCTCGCCCTTTTAATGTGTTAATGCATTTTTAGGCGCATTTTCTTATTATAATTGCGCTTGGAGAATTCATTGAGGCTGTCGGAGAACAGCACATGAATTTCCTTTATTTTATTTTTAATGTGTATTTTATTTTTAGTTTAGTTTTATGGAGGTGCCATTCCCATTCCTACTTCCATATAAATGAAATACAGGGTGGGCGGAATGTAACTACGTATTATTAATTGACTGTTAAATTTTTAATATCAAAGGAATAATATTGAAATCAGCATGTACATGTAGAACATTAAATAGAATATCGATTTTTCATGCCGCGTAGTACAGACGGCGGCCGCCAGAGGACATACACGCAACAATATCAAAGATGGCCGATCGCCTTACAGTGAGAGAACGAGCACAGATTGCTTCATGCTATGAGGTGTGGAATTCAATCGTTCTTGTGCAGAGATGGTGGCGTACGGTGAAGGGCAGGAATGCCACAATTCGTCCGGAGACAATAAGGAAGTGTCACACGAAGCTAATGACCACAGGTTCAGTAAAGGATGCAGCAAAAACAAGTCGTCCATCCACGTCTCGGTCTGCTGAGAATGTGGCGATTGTGCGGAACATGTTCAATTGTAGTCCGGCTAAATCAACACGCCAGGCAGCTCGCGAGAGCGGGCTCACAAGGTACGCTGTGCGACAAGTATTGCGTAAAGAATTAAACTTTCGAGCATGGAAACCCCATTATGTGCAGCAACTGAAACCAAAAGACTGCGATGGCAGAATGGAGTACGGGGAGCTGATGTTGGGTTGGCATGAAGATTGGCCTCAATTGTTCGACAACATCCTCTGGAGTGACGAGGCCGTTTTCAATGTGCGAGGTTTCATCAATCAGCCCAATTGCCATTACTGGGCGGCACAGGATCCTGGAGTTACGGTGGAGAAGATGCAGTCTCGACCGAAAGTGACCGTGTGGTGTGGAATAACGGCTACAAATGTCGTCGGTCCATATCTCCCGCGTGACACAATGAACGCGGAACGATACCTTGAAATGCTTCAGGATTACGTTTGGCCCACGGTATCTGAATGGGAAAATACCGACGACATTATCTTCATGCAAGACGGTGCACCACCTCATTTTGCGAATGTCGTCCGTAACTGGTTAGATGAGAAGTTTCCGGGACGTTGGTTGGGGAGAAGGGGACCTCATGAATGGCCTGCAAGAAGTCCAGACCTGACACCCTGTGACTTTTTTTATGGGGCTGGGCAAAGGACGAGGTGTACCGGACGAAACCTCGCACATTGGACGAATTGGAAGCACGGATTCGGTTAGTTCTTGCCAACATCCCACACAACTTCCTCCAGAAATCTGTGGATTCCATTCCAGGTCGTTTGAGGTCATTGGTCAACGCCACAGGTGCTTACATCGAATTTTAAGGTAGGCAATCACATTCCCACATATCTGTGTACATGCTGTATAAATTTCAAGTAAATAACTCTATAAACATAAAAGATATAAGATCATTTCGACCTAGTTACTTTCCGCCCACCCTGTAGGTTTCGTCATTTTAAAAATATACCGGTATTACAGATCACCCTGTATCTCAGAGAGGATATACAAAACAGAGTAATTATTAACGCAATCGGAAGCCTACACCCATAAAGATAGGTGATGAAAATAAAACTTAGCTTATGGAACCGCTGGGCCCAAGGAAAATTCCACAGCTAAAGCCCGATAAATATTATACCAAAAGAGAATTAAAGAAATAATAAACAACTCAGGTATATCAAACAACAAAATGTATTTGAAATGAGCTTAATATAATACAATCACACACAACAAATCAAGACTAATGCAATAGAAATTACATATCAATATAAAAATATATTTCAAAAATAATACACAAAGCATTTTTCATAAATTCGGCAATTCCAACAGATTACAAATTAAATCAAAATTATTCAAGTTGGTAATTATCAAATAGTAATTCACAATAATCTTATCAATGCAATTTAACAAAAAAATATAAACTTAAGACATTTTCTCACAAATAATTTGAGTCACTATATGAGTAGAGTCTGATCGAAAATTGTTTATGAGACAGACTTTCGTATTAGAGATTATGTCTGAAGAGTTCACTTCTTGATTTAACTTTCCAAAAGAAATGTTACTCACAGTTTCGGCGATCAGTCTTGTTTATACTGGCACAAAATCTAGGATAGCTCCGACAACATTCACTGTTCATGTCAAAGTATCCACAAATACAAAATGGCGAACAGCACATTCTTTCACACTACACGAACGTTCTTTAATAACAATGGCTGTTCACTGTAATCGAATAATCCTGAGGGTATACGGCCTTTCTTAATACTTGCAGAAATCCAAGAGGCCGACGCCATCAAGAAGCACAAATCTCAAAAGTATCCAGAGATATTCGCACCACAGGATGAGATATAAGTCTTGCCATTAACCGTGAATAGGTAGAAAATAAAAACAAAGCTGTTCTTCTCCTAACAGCTTCTCCGCCCTTCCAAGACGGAAGAAAAATACGTGTGTCTCGACCGGCTACATCGTGAGAAGTGACTCTGAAGTTTCAAGAATGCATCTCATAGGGATGGTGACGTAAACAACGTTTTACCAATGGCCCTTCAAGAAATAAGGGGTGACTTGAAACCCCCAAATGACATCATAATAAGCCCCGTATAGAAACAAAATGGCTACACCTTTTCACAGCACAACAATTCGTTCAAAATAAGAGCAAAATTACATATATTAATCTATATCATCATTAATAGATAACAATTATAAAGGTTACATAAGGTGGTAGGGTTCAAGAATATATAAAAAAAAAAAATACTAAATAAAAAGTTTTAATGTGGAAAACCTGCCATTTCACGATCAATTAGGAAACAAGGAGAAAAGATAAAAAAAAACATGGCGGATCCTGCGAAAAGAGATAAACAAGGCAAAGGTCACTTTGCCTTAACCAAGTGACACAACCATACAAAATTGCGTCATAAAAAGAGTAGGAGAAGAAAAATAAAATAAACAAAAAAAAATCCGTAATAAGATAAAGAACAACGACTGGCTCCAACACTAAAAGATTCAACACACACCAAAGATTGGTGTCAAAGAGCTGTTCATTAGATATTGTCAACTTCTACACTATCAGAAAGTTTGTGCATTTTGGGTGATGTACTATAAGTGACTTAGTTTGCCCAGGAGAAATATATGTCTGCCTGTTTGACGTATATGGAGCGATATTCCAGGGATAATTTGCTGAACAGCTCAATCACGTGGGTCATTATCCTGAGCCAGAAAAAAAGTACCAGTAAAAAGAGCCAGTAAAAAAGAAGTAGAAGAAAACTCTTCGTCACCCTCAAAGAATTTAGGAGCGACCAAGAGCAAAGTTAAGTACAGTCCGACCACAATATCTTGACGATTGGAAGGAACCTCACGTGATTATGACATAGAATATCTGTTTTTCAGCCAATCAGAAATAAGCGCACCTCAAAGCACAAGACTTTAAAAATACGAAGGGGAGACCGGGGCTAGTTGGCATAGATTTTGGTTTTTGATTTTTCTATTTTTTTGTGCAATATTTAGGGGGGTTCTGGTGAAGGCGGCGGATAGCTTATCTATGTGACTACAAAATTATGTAGGACTCATTAATTAAATCCGTGTTTAGGTAACCCCAAAAACACTTTTCCTAAAAGCTTGCAACTATGCCAACTAACCACAGTGCGGGGCTAGTTGGCATACCCCTAGGGGCGAGTTGGCATAACGTGGTATGGATACGGGTACCTTAGCAGAACACATCAATTTTCGAGAAAAACATTTTATTTTATCAAAAATTTTATTTTAATAATTCTTGAATAAAAAAAACAACAACTGTATGACAAATTAAATTAAATGTATGAACAAACAATGAATTCTTAGCTACCTATAGTCATTGTTTGATATCAAACAAAAATGTAGAAGTTATTTGAACAGATCGGTTCAATTTTCTCAGAACTTTAGTTTGGTCGTACCAAATTTAGTCTTCCTCGTCTGGCCATCTCCAGTTTTTCCCCTTTTTTATCATTTGTCATAGCTATGCCAACTGACCCCTACCTAACTATGCCAACTAGCCCCACAGGGATTTCCAAAACAAAATGGATATCATATAATCCCAAACATCAGATACAAAAGATTATGATACATGCATGCAACCACAGTTATCCACTCTTTCGAGAACCGCTATCAGCAGTACCTTAATTCGATCTACATGTTCACCAGAACAAAAAAATTTACGATGAAAAAATTTACTCACCAGTCAGAAAAACGATGAAACAGGGGTCACTTCCTTCGTGACGCTTCCAAGCAAACTAAAGTCACTGTGGATGGTGCACCTTTACATACACTTCCCACTACCAAGATGTCAGCGCTCTAGCTACACGGTGGCAGGAAATAGAAGCTGTGTGCCAACTAGCCCCTTATGCCAATTGACCCCGGTCTCCCCTAATATTTAACTGAAACACATAAAACTTAAATATAACAATTAAATCTTAACTGTTAAAGCAGTCAACCAATAACTAATAACAGTATAGCATTTCCTTTAAACATCATTAAAACTATTTTTTTTTTTTTTTTTTGTACTGTAACGTAACTTTCTTCGGAACCTCTGAGAGAGGTTAGTGCTGACGTAATGGGGCTCTGGAATTTTTCCAATCGTCAAGATATCGTGATCGGACTGTATGCACCTTTTGCTTCGACCACCCTACTCTCTCCTCATTAAATTCCTGGAGTATCAAATTCCAATTAATTCGAATAAATTTTGTGAGATTTCGATAAATAAAATTATGTCGTGCGATCAAGAAGAGGAGTATCTAGGTCTTCGGATGGAAAGTAAAAAGTAAATGATTTCATGTTAACAGCGGAGACGAACTTTGGATTTGAATTTAAATTTGAACAAATTTAAAGTGTATAGGAATAAAGTAAATAAAAAGAAAATCCAGTTTACAAGCGAATGTTTACAATTTAATTAAAAATCGAAACACGATAAAGAATATTCCTTATTCTTGTAATTATAAATTGATTTTTTAATCGATTTTTGTTTTTTAAGGGCCTTGTGTTTCAGTACAAGGCGTTCCCAGTAACTGAGGGGACTTTGGTCATAATCATCCCTACTGACCAGAATGATGGAAAGTGAAGAAGCAGACAAATACAGGAAAGTAAACATCCAAGCCGACATCGGGATTCGAACCCAGATTCCGACTCGTCGACCTCATGGAAGACCGCCGTCTAATCCACTAGACCACGCCGCGCCTGTAATCGTGGATTATGGCTGTAATCCGGCTTGTAATCGATAATAATTATAATACTCAAGAAAAATTGTCGTCATAAAAAAATAAATAAATAATTTCTTAACTAAATAAATAATGAACTAAATAATTAAATGGCGCTGTCTTTACGTGTACTGTTCATGTTCATGAAAGCAACTGTCTAACTGAGAAATGTCTAATTTAAAAATTAATTTTTAATTAATAATTAATTAGATTAAACATTTCTCAGTTAGACAGGTGTACAGGCTTAAAGTTTGCTTTCATAAATAATAATTTCCTATCTAAATGTAAAAAGGTTTACATTTAGATATGAATAAATATATAGGAATATTCTATTTAAATGAGGATAAAAGTGATGGGTGCCTAGAGCTCTTATTGTTCAATATTCAGTTGACATAATTGTTATAGACAAGACACAAGCTCAGTTTGAACCATTCATTCCTAAAATTTACAAGTTTATCTTGTAGCGCGTACGACAGCTCTCTTACAGCTCCGTTTATTAATAATCAATTAAAAAACATACAATTAACTAAAAAGACCTACTCCCTGTCTAAAGAAGAATTGTTCTCTGCTCCCAACAAACAAATAAATATTTAGAAAATGCAGGATTATAAATATAATTTCAAAAATTACGATGACGGAAGGATGAAGTCGGGCGGTAGTTGGTCATCATGGCTACAATTCAGAATTGGACAGCTACTAAGACTGCGAGCATCAGAGGGTCGACGGTGGTTATCGGTCCGAAGAGGCTTCGATCTTGCTCATTTAGACTGTTATTTATAAACCATTTCGGAGAGCAGGAACCTTGTGGTTCAGCAACATCGCAGGATGAAACATTCTGAGACAGACTGATTAACAACTGATTAGCAACTGATGAATATTGATGTTCGATGTTTTTAACTTGCACTGCTGAAATGGCGGGGGGGGGGGGGGGAGGCTCCAGTTTTCGACTCAATGGAAAACAGGACTGATTCGGCTCTTATTTATATAATAACCCTTTGGGAACCAATTTTTTTTTTCTCTGCGTCGCTCCTACCAGGTCAAAAAAATGTATTTCAAGATCAAAACGAGGGACAATTATATTCCAAAGAAATTGTAGTTTTGACATTTTTAAATTTTATTACGAATTTTTTTTCAAAATACTAATCGTATTATTTTACAATTTTACAGGAAACTAAACAATAATTGAAACAGTCCAGAAATCACTTGAACTTGAGACTAACAGTGTTATCTTCGCTAGTAATTGCAGTCGCATATTTTCGAAAAACAAATTGGTTTCGTATTTATTACATACGCTTTCATGATCATCTGAAAACTTCAAAATTTACTGCAATCTTTAAATCACTAAGAAATATCCTAATCTTATTATAATTCTCAATAATCTTTCTTTGACATTGAATTTCGTCTCACTGTTGTCACTTGTCAGAGCAATATTTGATTTTTAAAAGCGATTTATAAAAAAAAAAAGAATTACTAAAATAACCAACAGATGGCAGCAAAACAAGAGGAAGGCGCAGCTAATCATAATATACTAGAAAGACAAGATAAAACCGCCATTTATTCATAAATCCCATAAATACAATTGTTTTTATTTTTAAATTGAAATATTATTCAGAAGCTAGTGATTACAGCATTTAATACAGCTTCCAATCAAGAGATTTTTGAAAATGATTAGAGTCATTACTAATGTAGCAATGAATGGGATATCCTACTATACATCATTGATGAAATTGTATAATCCTAATAATTATAAAGAGAAAATTACACCACCTTTATACCGGGTGGCCATAATGAAACAGGAGGTGTTTGGAGCGCGATAGGCAGAAAACTGTTGCGCTCTTCCTTGCAAAGATTATGAAATTTACCAGACTAAAGCATGTCCCGTTTTATAAACATGTGGCTATATTATATCCTAAACTAGCAGCAAAGCCTGTCGGACGACAGACATAAAAAAATCTGAAAAATAATTTTATTATCAACTATCAAATATAAAGTAAATGTAATCTAAATACTGTGCTAACTATGAACGAAGCTTCTACGGCAAAAATGGTTTTGAGTTTCAAAATCAGCGTAAAAAACTGAGTAAGTATGCCAAATTTCATTAAGATGGATGCAGTGGTAACAAAATTATTTGGTTTTGAACGTATGTTTTGTTAGAATTTCAGGTAAAATTTCATGGAAACAACATGGAATGACAAAATGAACTAATATTTCATCCAATTTGAGTACCCTTGAGGGTACCATTGAGAACCTTGGATCTATCCTAATAGCTTAATTATATCGAGTTACAGACAGACGGACAGACAGACAGACGAACTTAGCCAATTATATAAGTTGAATGTCTTCTTAATGGTCTTAGCGTGCTCCTTTAGGCGAATACGCTGTGGTCGTCCGGATTTTCCTTCATACATTCATTAGCCTGACACTTCATTCCATAAATACATTTTTTTAAAATTTTAAATTGATCCGGACTATCCATTGCAGCAAGTTTATTATTATCATAACCAATTGCGTTATAGCATTATAACTCTTGGATACTATTCCAATATTATAGAGCCTTAAAATACGTTTTATAAGGTAAAGAAAGCAGGGTTGTAGGGGACTGAAATGTACCGTGTGGCTATAATTAAACAGATGTTTAGAGCGCGGTAGGCAAAAAACTGTTGGGCCAAAAACGGAAAATTTGCTGTATATACTATTCCGACAATGGGATTACGATTTCTCAGAAAACATTTTAGTTCGGAACGTCGCCACCAGGGGGGGAAAGTGGCATCGTACACTGACAGCCGCCCTGCGACAGACAACAGAAATCATCAGATACGCGGATATAAGCCTCAACGTGAATGGCATCGGTCAGTTCGATCTGCTTGACGGTGCTGTGAACGTAATTACCGTATATGCAATGCTGTGTTTATGTGATCGTGCGTTGTTTTATTATCAAAATAACAGTAATGCGTCCACTGCACTGGAGTTACACCGAACTATGAAGGGCCTACGGAAAGATCCCTTGACTATTACCAATTTAGGAAACATGATCTCATGTTTTGAAAATACCGGATCTTTGCAAGTGCAATTAGGAGGCGAACGCAAACCGGTATCAAATGACGAAGTTGAAACTGTTGCAACGTCCGTAGTGGAAGTGAATGCTGCCCACGAATCTAGCAGTGCTCGGGCAGTTGCCTGATATGCCGTATTCAATTATATGAAAATGCATGCTAAAGTGTTAAATTTTATCTTACAGGATTAGCCAAGTCCAACAATTGGTTCAAGGGGATACGGAAATGCGCCTGCATTTCTCTCACCTGTTCCTAGCTCGGATGGAAGTGGACGACGCATAGCCTTGGAACATTCTACGGAATGATGAGGCGCATTTTTTATCTCAGCGGCACTGTCAATACACACAACTGTCGGATTTGGGCTACGGAGAACTTCATGCTATTGAGCAGAAGCCGTTTCATCCACTGAAGGTCACAGTGTGGTGTAGCTTTACCGTCTCCTTCATAATTGGTCTATACTTTTTCGAAGAACTGCAACCAACAGAATCAGTGACATGTTCTGTCACTGCAGAGCGATATCAACAGATGCTGCGAAATTTCGTTATTCCAGAACTTCAACAGCTTGGATGTCTTGACACGACTGTGTTCATGCAGAATGGAGCGCCCCCTCACATAGGATTGACAGTGCAGCAAGTCCTACGTCAGCATTTCACCAAAGACCACATAATTAGTCGAACATTCCCGACGACGTGGCCCACACTTTCGCCTGATCTCCTGCCACGTGACTGTTGATTGTGGGGGTTACTTGAAACCATTGGTTTACCAAGGACACGATAGTTTGGCAACATTAAAGGACCGAATACTGCTTCACGTGAGACAAATCTCTGGAGATTTCCTGCGGTCCGCAGTAGAATCTACGATCCATATTCAAAATCAGAATGCAGATTTTGGACAACGTGCAAGGACAACATGGTGAATCGTATGTGTAACTGACTAATAATAAATCCTATTGTCAACTGTACGCTTTTGTTTTCTTTTCTAAGTCTGATTAGCTCATCATACAGCGCAAGTTTTCCCTGTTGGTGGCGACATTCCGAACCACAAAAATTTTTCTGCGAAATCGTAATCCCATTGTCTGAATAGTATTTACCCAAATTTGGCCGATTTTGGCCCAACAGTTTTTTCCCTACCGCGCTCCAAACATCTGTGTAATTATGGCCACACGATAAATTTCAGTCCCCTACAATGCTGCTTTCTTTACCTTGTAAAACGTATTTTAAGGCTCTGTAATATTGGAATAGTTTCTAAGAGTTATAATACTATAACGCAATTGGTTATGATAATAATAAACTTGTTGCAATTGATAGTCCAGATCCCCAAAGCAGAATATCAAGCGACGGCGCGACAATGTCGCAGAACGAAACTGAGAGCTGCAAAAAGATATCGGGGCTGCAGAAAGATTTTTTTTTTGGTTGTCGATTCGGTGATTCCGTTTTTTTTTTTTTTGGTTGTCGATTTGAAGTTTTTTGCGGGATATAAACGAAAAAAAAGTTTAATTTTTTTCTGCACCTGCAGAAAGTTTTTCGTCTTAGCATCAATAGTTGCAGAAAGATAAAAAACATTCTGCTTTCGGGGTCCAGATCAATTTAAAATTTTAAAAAAATTATATTTATGGAATGAAGTGTCAGGCTAATGAATATATGAAGGAGACTCCGGACGACCACAGCGTATCCGCCTAAAGGAGCACGCTAGGACCATTAAGAAGACAATTTAGGATATAATACAGCCACGTGTTTACAAAACGGGACATGCTTAGACTGGTAAATTCCATAATCTTTGCAAGGAAGAGCGACAGATATCAAAGAAAATTTAAAGAGTCTTTGATGATTTTAATTAATAAGTCATATAACGATAGAATTTCGATTGATTGCTCAGAATCTTATGGATTGCATAGATAGTAATTATTTTATTAAATGGTGGATATTTTTTCCCTTGCCTATTCTCTATTTTTGCCTTATGGTCCTTTACTTAGTTGGACTTGACCTTTTTCTTATTCATCATGACTTTTATTTTATGATTTGTTATTTATCTTTACCCATATTGTAAATTGACTTGATCATATGAATTTGATTGTCTTAAATTTCTTTTTATAGCGTTGATCTTTCTTAGTTCTCTTGCATTGATAAAGGGTTCTGTAAAGACCTCGAAAGTACATTACCATGAGCGTAATATCCTCAACAGTAAAGATTGCAACAAGTGAGATTCCTTCAGCGGAATGCAAATAGGGTAATGCAGGAAATCCATGAGGAGCCGAATTATCTGGCAATGTCGACACAGTACCTGAAGTGGAATTTCAATGATGGGAAGCCGGCAAAATGGACGAGGTATTTGGGCCAGTACGGCGTTTAAAACAAGCAACGAGGGTATGAGAAGCACTTGCATTGGCACAGCACATATATTTCAAATAAGCCCAAGCATGACAGTTTATACAAAGTTGATTTTTGCTTGAGTGCTCTAAGGCACCACTATGGTGACATGATACTGGTGGTTTGTTGATGGTGGTTACCAGAATTGTAATCGCGGTTGGAAGCATTGCCCCTGAACGAGCACCAGTTCTTATTCATTGAAAGTTCAAAATAGAGAACCTAAATAAATATGAAACCTCTGTGAAGGTGATGATGTCGCACAATGGTTCTAAGCAACTGTCACATCTTCTTTTAAATATCAGTTACAAATAAGACATTTTGTATTGATCCAATGCAGAAATAATGGTAGCAGTATTGTCTAGTAAAGATCTTTGGTAAGTCATAACCATCGAGAAAAGTCAGAGCCGATGGGAGAGTAAGATACATTGAGATGGTCCACTTTTCTATCCGTCGAAGGAGTTTGAAGATCGGAACACCAGCACAAGACAGAGAACATCAGCAATCATTACTCTGGAGGAAACTGTCTCTGAACAACGTTTCCCAATGATTGGCAGAGGTGACATAATGCTTTGGTTCTATTTCTGTGTTGCTTGTTATAATATCGAACCAGCCTACCAGGGATGATTGACGTGGGAATTTCGAGGTTGTGAACGGACAACCAGCGCAGAAGATAATGATAGATCCAATTATAGCGCATGAAGTTGTGAAGATTGCAACGTAATTAATGTTTGCTGAAATTGACTGCTGAAACTCAGTGATGCCGTAGATAAAGATGGTAGGAGAAAGCATCACGCGAGTTCTTCTGGAAATGCCGTTGATAATGGCATTTAAAATTTCTTGACGGTAAGCACCCCAACTCCGGTTGTCGGAAAGGCTGAAAATGACAGGGAAGCAATGTACTACAAAAGGAATCAAAGTAGCCCTTTCATACTATTCCGAAGCGAAAATGAGTTTAGGATTGTAAGAATCCCCTTCATAAATAAAACCTCTGAAACCAGCTAGTGCGATGTACTTATAAAATGCAATTCTAGTAGTTTTACTTGCAGCAGGTAAGTTCAAGATTACCACAAAAATAGATAGATACCACAAAAATAGAATAGAAGTGATTGCAACAAAACCATACTACTACTTAAATGCTAATAATACAATATATTACAGAACTATGAACAGAAGATATGGTAACTTACAAACTAATAATAACAACAAGAAATTTCACTGCGCAACCGAATACAGAGAATACATAATAAAAAGTTAGCATATAACAACAGAGAAGCAAAGTTAGAGGTCGATGTAATAGCAATCAATAATAATAAAATCGATTATAATTAATAACGTGTGCGATAAAAGTTTTTAAAAGTCTTAAAACTGCAAACACATTGAGTTTAAAATTAAAACTATTTACATTGGACGGTATTTTTTTTTATTCAAATCATAAAAAAGAAGCTATAAATCTTTTCCGTAGAAAATCACGAAATTACATAAAGACCATATTATTCCTGATATCCTTGCTACTTATATGAAAGATGTTGATCTCAAATTCCCAAGATTACGGATTTTACCGAAGGTACACAAAATTAAGGAAAATGACGGTTTGTATCCACTTAGACCTATTATTGTTTGTTGTGGCTCAGCAATCAAAGCTACATCGCACTACATTTTCCAAAAAATGAAGGAACTGAATGTCAAGTCTTAGTTTAGTATTTCTAATAGTCAACAATTCGTAAAAAAATTGAGGAAAGCTACTCCACAGGACGGTTATAGGTTGTTTTCATTAGACGTAAAAACTTTATTCACATCGATTACGTTCGACCTCATCCAAAAATATAACAAATACAACATGTCTCTACAAGGTCATTTCTTCAGTGTAGTAATAAGCAAGACTTCAACAACTTATTCCTTGTTCTTGGTGCTGTTCTTGTTTACTTTCTTGTTTTCTAACTTTACCGGTAGTTCAGGCCCTTTTCAAATTGCAAATTTTTGAATATAATGAATGTTATCACCAACAACATCAGGGATTGTTCATGGGCCTTTCAGCGTCGGCGTTGCTGGCTGAAAGGTCAATGATATTCACAGAAGACTCGGTTTTTACGATTTTGGATGAAGAAAAATTACACGTACCTCTGTATTTCCGATATGTAGATGACCTTGTCCTTTACGCTGACAACAATAGTATCTCAAGAATAAATATTCAACATTTTTGATGGTATCCATACTGCTATAAAATTCGACATTGAACATGACCAAGAAAGAGCAATAACATTTTGGGACACAAAAGTGATGGATATGAATACGTTCTTCCAAACAGAAGTCTTCTGAAGAAAGACGTATTCGGGCATTACTCTAAATTATAATTCCATTTGTCCTAGAAATTTCAAGATCAACATTATCAGTATGGCTATAAGAAGAGCATTTGTTCTTTCCAGCTCCTTAGATCTATTTAACAAAGAAGTGCATAAGTTTCGTTCACTTCTATTGGATAATGACTATCCAAATGAGTTTATCAACAAACATATTGCGGCTACCATCTCCAAGATTTACAATAGTGAACAGCTTCATAAATCTACCAACAAGCAATATATTTCAATAGATTACCATCCTGATCTTTTTCCCGTTATTACCAAAGTGCTCAAAGAACATAATATCATTGTCACATCAGCAAGTCGGAATACCACTACCAGCTTCTTCGATAAACACAAATTTGGACTCAATGAAAACAGAAGAACGAAAGGGGTTATTTATTCGATACAGTGCTCTGGATGTAACCAGTTCTATATTGAGGAGACCCGCAGATCTTTAGTCGAACGCATGTCGGAGCATGTACGAGCCCTTCTAAATAAGGACTTAATTCACAGCACAGTGCAACATGAGAAAAAAACGAACCATACCTTTAACGTCCATGAACCAAAAGTTTTGGCACAAGAAAAATCCTACTTTAAGCGAAAATGTAAGGAATCCGAATTAATTGCATCAACAGACCAATGTATTCATAACTGTGTATCTGTTCGTAATATTTATCAGTATCGTTTCCGAGAATAGGATTTTCAATTGTCAACACCCACATAATAAGGTATGCTTCTCCTCACAGCCTTCAATATTTACAAACTTCGCTCAATATTTACAAATTTCCATACGCTCGATATTTGTAAACAAAATCATGTGCTTTTGGTTAATAGTGTTATGATCGCCGCCAGGATCGCGGTGTTCTCCGGTTATTAAAATTTCTTAATTTGCATCTTTTAGACAATTGGTTCCTTTGAAGCATGCTTCCCATTGGTGAGCTTTCCCTTAAAAGAGGCTGAGGTTGTTAGGAAGATTCACTCACTAAAGATGACCCGTTAACGGGAGAAACTAGTTTGGACTTTTATTATTTATTTATTTTTATTGTAAATAGTTTTAATTTTAAACTGAGTGTATTGGTTATTTTAACACTTTTAAAAAAATAATAAAATCAATATAAGATAATAAAAAATTATTAAAAATAATGAAAATAAGAGCAAAATAATGAGAATAACACTATAAGAGCTAAAAAATAAGCTGTCAAATAACTGAAGAGTAGTAAGTCAACTTGCGCCACCAAAAATGAAAATTGAGAACTGGGACGAGGACGGAAATACAAAAAGCATCTAGTAAGGTTAGATCAACATTAAACCTAAATTAGCCTAACCATGAAAAAGGCTTAAAACCACTAATCCGTAACCATTGATCTCAAGAAGATCTGACTGAGTTGTTCCTAAAAAACAGCCTGTTCAGAGGTGTCGCTTTAAATTCACACTGCCACCATCTTTTAATTAAACAAAAGAACAACCAAAGAGAGACACACGCACAAAATTTTGTTTAAAAAATGCAAGATTATCTAAAATGTTATATTGCGATGGGAATTAATGTATAAAACATAATAATAATAATTATTATTATTACTTTATAATAATAATTATTATAAAAGAAATCACTGCTTAAACTAACAATGAAATATTGTATTTAAACTACAATTGTCATATAATGCAAAATTAACAGATTTTAATGAAACAAAGATATAACATCAGAAAATTGAAATAACCTTAGAAAATGAAATACGTATAAACAAATGACCATGAGAAAATATAAGACAATTACCAATGTTTTTATTGTCTATTATAAAATAAACATAAATTTTTTTAATATAATTACTCTGTAGAGAGCAGGAAATCGACTCCGAATATGCTGGATATTTGAGGAGAAATGAAAAAAATTAATATGACGTAATAGAAAATCGTTGAGAAAATATTCAAAGGATCTCGTAAATCTACAGTTAATTCTGATGAAAAAGTGAAAGATTCATAATCATAAAAACAAAGTTGATTTGAAGCTTTCCATTTATAAACAAAACTGAAAAAAAGAACAAGTTTTGGAAGTAACGAGTTACAAATAACGCCCATAACTTTTTTATAAAAGGAACTGTAACGTCGTTATTTTTGTGAGTAACATAAATGCGTTACTTTGAAGGAATCTTGTAGATTTCAGAATGGATGACGTGTCACTGTAGGGTGAAACTACTAGTGAAAGACAATGTTGGTGTCGCCAATGAAGAAAGAAGAGGAAGGATCGTAGGAGAAAACAATGGGCCCTCTGTGAAAAGAAAAGCCGCAAAAACAAATACAGAAGGTTGATTCACTGTTGTGGTAGCAAAAGTCTGTGACATGTGACAGTCATCTGAATCTCTTTCTTCACCAGCAGTAAGGTTGTTCTCGATTTGGAGACCTTGCCTTCGAACTTGAGCTCTACATCTAAGTTTCTATTGAAGTAGACTTGTTTGCAGCACACGGAGATCGACCCTGTCCCACTCCTCTACACAGGCTTTCCAGAGACCATGTAAGATCTAGCTATTCCTGTTCCCGAGCGATGAAACTTCGTCCATTAACGATGCATCTGGTAATTTGACTGGGTTGTCCGAATACGGAATGGCGTGAATTCCTGTTTCCAAAGCCATATCTGCAATGTAGGCTACCAACGTTCGCGTAGTATGGCTGGATGCCTTACCTTGGTGGAGAATGACCTTCGGAGCATCCGTTCCATAGAACGATGGTAAGTCATTTAGGTGTATCAGTTCGAAAATGTGCTCCTGGTAGTAAGGTGACATTAAGTATTTTTTTTTTTTTTGGCATTAGGTTTAACTTTACGGATTGAGAGCTTGCAATTAAGAGTAGCCTGCTACAACAATGAATCCGCGTGGGAAACTGTCCTTACTTTACCGTACCCAGTTGGAGCCCTTCTTTGACCAGCGTTGTCGATAGAAAATGGCCCATTTCTTTCCACAGTCAAATAGGTTGACCCTTGCTTCATCAAGACTGATAATAAATTTCCACTTGTTACCTGCAAGATGGCGGTCGTAAAGCCGTTGACAATTCATCTTTATCTCCATGATGTGTTGCGCTTTGTATAAACTTCAGGCTTTGTGACGCATCTCTAACTGTAGAGTTTTGGATATTATGCGATGCACTTGTTGCCTGAGACACATTTACCCATTTGGAAATGTTCCTTTGAGTCAGTAGATTTTCCTGCATTACCAACGACTTGATTTTCTTCATAATAGCAGGTAGCCGTTTGGGCGTAAGGCACGGCTGCCGAAGGCCAAAGGAGCACTCTGTGACTGCTGAGTCAAAATGTCTATGATGATTCAGAATAGCATTGATTCCTTTAACAAAAAGCAAACAAACAAACTGTAAATCCTTCTCTTTACACTGTTTAATAATCCTGCTGTATGAGAATCCGACATGGAAAGAGCTACAATATACGCTTCCCAAAATGACGATGTTTTGGAAAGCATTTCTCTAAACAGCACGAACATTTAATTGGATATATTGTTCAATAGCTCATGTGTAGAAAGGCACATGGTATGAGCATCGTCGCGTCCGCAAATGCCCGCCAAGCGCTTTCGAATTTGTTACCATACCATGATCAACCATCTGTGTATCATAACAATATACCATAGGCGGAATTTGGGGGAGGCAAAGGGGGGAAGTCCTCCCCCCCAATATTTTGAGGAAAAAACAACTAAATATAAGTCGACAAGCATTATTCACTTTTGACCCCCCAATCAAAATGTTTGCCCCTCCAATCGAAATGCTGAAATTTCGCTGATGCAATACTAATTTATTTGACAGAACTGAAATGAATTAAATAAATTGAAAAAGAAATAAGCTTATTGATAAATATATTAGTATTAAAAAAATGCGATCTTGTGTTCCAAAGTGGCAATCTAATTTAGCTGTTTCACTTTCACAGAATAAGAAAGAATCTCCCTATCGGCAAAAAAATGAACTATTATCCCACGCCTATATGGGATGGGCGGATTTGAAAAAAAAATATTATTGAAGTAATTTAGGTCAATTATTAAAAAAAAATTAAAGTAGAAAGCTTAAGTTAAACAATCCATATAACTATTAATGTATTAATATGCTCATATTATGAAATTTTATTTCCAAAACAAAAAATTATTTATAAAATCTATATTACTAAAATCTTTTATTTCTCTGTCTGTCTATCCGGCGCAATTTTCTGTGAGAATGGAAAATAGAAATAATTTTTACAATGAAACATCCGCGACAGGAATCGAACCTGCAACCTTCTGATCCGAAGTCAGACATCTTATCCATTAGGCCATGGGGACTACAACTCTCTTCATATTGTTTTTTGATTTATCTCTCCTTTCCCTTTACCAATCAATAAGGAATGTATTCAACCTTTTTTTTTTGAATCTCAAGATTGTTTATTTATTTCCCATCCGTCAGTTTATTTGTAATTCGAAACTGACAATTAGAACTATAATTGCCGAAACGTTGCAATATTTTAAATATTCTTACTTAACCAAATTCTCTGTGATATTGAAAAATAAGTGCGTGTACCACGGCAGATGTTGGAGTAAATAAAACAGAGTCAAGAAAGAAAGAAGCACTCTTTTTTTGAGGTGGAATACCGAAAAAATCACTATTTGTAACTCAAAAACCATCAAAATTTGTATCTCAAACACCATTGAAAAATGACAATTACAATAAAAATGAGAGTCAAAAAAGAAAGAATCAGTACTTCTATTAGGCAGAATACTGAAAAATCACTATTTGTAACTCAGAAACCATCAATATTTGGAACTCAAAAGCCACTGAAAAGTGACAATTAGAATAAAAAAGAGACTCAAAAAAGAAAGAAGCAATATTTCTATTAGGTAGAATACTGAACACTATTGTAACTCAGAAACCACTGAAAAGTATCAATTGGAATAAAAAAAAGAGTCAAGAAATAAAGAAGCAGTATTTCATTAGGTAGAATACTGAAAAATCACTATTTGTAACTCAAAAACACTGAAAAGTATCAATTGGAATAAAAAAAGAGAATCAAGAAAGAAAGAAGCACTATTTCTATTAGGTAGAATACTGCTCAGAAGTTAGACGTCTTAGCCATTAGACCACGAGGCCTACATTCTAATCTCTATAAAAAATAAAAATATATCATAGATATATGATTTACACGCTGGTTCTAAAAGCGGTCGTGGATTGAGAGAATATAGACATCAAAAATTAAATTTAAAAAAAAACTTTTAAAATATTTTAGTTTTAGTTTCTTTGATGTAATTTGTGTTTGTGTGTGTGTTTTTTTTTTAATAAATAAAAGTTGTTTTCCGTTACATAAGCGAGGCTTCCGGAGCGAAGCGACGGGTAGCCGACTAGTTATACAAAAAATTATTTATAAAATTATACAAAACTATTATAAAATATTGGAAATAAAATAATAATAGTCATCAAATCATCATCTTACACGATATAATAAAATAAAATTATCTTATCTTTCAATTAATAATAGTTATGGCAAAAAATATTAATTTTAATATGGAAAGAATTATATGTGTAAGAAGGGGGGGGTCACATTTGTGACGTCACACCACATTACATATAAGCGCATTTTTTGAAATCAACAATACCAACTAAGAAATTCATTAAAACACCCACAATTATCTAAACTTTAAAGTTCAAACGAAAATATGCTTGAATATGAGGAATATATATTAATATGCAAAATGCAAGACTACGGATCAATAACTCGGGAAGAGAAACTTTGAATATGCCGGAAAAACTCTTGCAGACGTCTGCCGTTCTACAGACATTGATGGCTACGTAGTGGACGCGGAATATGTAGAGCCACTAGCGGATGATAGAAAAATTGTCACACTTTGGACATAAAAAATCTTCTTTATCCTCCTTTGTTAAACCAACGTATTCTTCATGAAAGCAGGTCGCACAAGCAATGCACATGAGCATATCCTTCATCACATCTTCTTTGCAGATGTTACAAAACCAGGATTCTTTTTTCCATGTTGTTCCTTGTCGAGAAATTAGATACTTGGAAAAAGATTTCAAATAAAAAAGTCAGATCGTCTCAAATCTTTATTAAATATGGATATTAAGTTGAAAAAATAATCCATCCAGTGATTCAAATGTTACACAGTAAGAGGGAATACACAAACTCAGTGATCTTAAAGCCTAACTTTCCTAGCAAAGTAGGCTAAAAATATTACTGTAACAGTACTACTGTTTTTCATTTACTAATGCTTTTTCTTTTCCATCTTCATGCAATCTATATATCTGCAAGCAGGAATGGGAAGTAAGGCGTTATTAATAACAGCTTTACTTCGGTGGTTAATGATACTTTTGTAATAGCAGTTACTTTCCAATCCCTGTTTGCAACAACTCGGTTTGGTCTTTAAACTGAAAAACGAGTGCTGTTTTTTGTCGTTACTGTTTGAGGATTACTTTTGTCAGGGTTCGAAACTCATCCTTATGTCATTAGTGAAACTCTTATCTAGTGTTTTTTTTTCTACTTCGTTTATCACTTTTCTTTTATTCCGTTATCGATTACCTTTCAGTGCAATTTTTTCATTGTTTCTTATCCTGGAAGTGTTATGAGTTCCAAGTATATCAGGCTTTCGCGGGGGCTTAAAACTAAGTCTCTGAATAACTACTAATTATAGAAGATAAGAAGAATGAAGTTTCAGTATATAGAGAACAATCTGAATGAAATAGTTACGACTTCGTCGCTCACAATCATTACAGGCCTAAGCATTAAGAAATAAAGGCATTTTTGACGGTAGTTGTTTAATTATGAAAAGTTTATTTTTATATATTTGATTCAATCCTCCTGTTGCAATAAAGCCTGACTTGTCTGAGGTCCTATAGCAAATGAAATAGTGTCTGATGTCTGAGTATTTAAAAAAACGATTTCAAATGCCATCCAACTATGGATATCCTTATAATTATGTCAGAAATACAAGAAAATTACAAGATCCAGATAAGAATAGAAAGGGGTAAGAGATGGGATGTGGGGATAGGCTAAAAGTGTACAGATGGTTTTAGGGTATAACTGCAATTAAGGTAGAGATAAGATATAAGATTAGAGCATCTGTAATAAGATACTGATTGGTTTAGCAGAAAGAGTACAAGTGGTTTATTATGATGATAATCATTTATTTACATTAATTCACCATAGATTAATGAATGAAAATTTTCTGGGAAAGATGACGAGTAAAAAATTCATTTCAGAAACATACCTAATGCATGTGCAGCTAATAAACAAAACGTTTAATAAGCAAAGATAGTGGTGACCACTCTTCTGTGATGAATTGCTTTTTATTTTCAACAGTTATTATATTTTATTGCAATGCTGATATGAACTACGGTGAATTTAACTCCCGTGTTTCTGAAAGTTACTTACCATTATAGATGACGACGTCTCATGAAATACTATGTTGAATTTTGATATTCAATACAAGACGTACCATAGGATTTAAGAATGATAACCTTAATAATAGAATCAAATAATACGTTTTCATTTTTAGGCCTATATCATGCTATTTCTAAGTTACTTAGTGTTTGATGGATCTCAGAAGTAGTCATATTTCTCAAAACAATGTGCTGAAGATCCAGAACTTGATGAAATTCCGAAACATCTTATAGGGTAAAGAAACAATTGATTTGTATTTTTTATTTATTTAAAAAAGAAATACTTTTTTGTATTTTTTCACAATTGAACTATTTTTTTTTTCCAAACTCAGGATAAGAATCGTGGTAATCCTTTACAAACATTGGATTGAAGCTAGAAATGGAATATTACTAGGTTCATATGTTTCAAATTAATAGCACTGCTTGAATTTCATTACTAAAAGAAATGTTTACTGATTTTATGTTTATCAAATCAAACAGAATTAAAAAAAAAAAAAGTCTCAGCGTGAAATTTGGAGCCTAATCCAAGTAGTTACAAAAGTCATGAATTTTCAAAAATTAGACTTGAACCACGCAAATGGCTTCGCTATGGATGGTAATTAGCTTAAGATACCATATTGCACGACTACAATAGCTTTCACTGACAATATATATCAAAATAAAAAGCATTAAAAGACAATCTATATATTTTGAGAATCTTAGTTATGCATTTGCAAAATTCATAAATGATTATACAGATACCAGGTTTTGGTTTCAATGCAATATCACATCCCGGACATTGATGTCGCTACCAGTTGGAATGATCTTAACGTCAATAAATGTCACTGGCTTGATGTAGATCACATTCAAGATCAATTTTAATTTCATTTTCTTGGTTTTCCTTTTTTTTCCACGATTAAGGATTTATTCATGCTTCAAACAATCTGGATCACTTCAATTTTTAATCTAAATCTCCTCTAGGGAAGAACTCAGATACGGGTTTGTTTTTCTTCTTCCTTTCTATTTTTGTTTTTAACCTATTCTATTTTTAAAATCAACATTCGAAATGAATTCAAAACCCAAAACTCCTAACAATATATACAATGAAGCTCGGTTATAACGCGATCTTTCGGATCCAAGATTTCGAAGATCGCGATATAACCGAACTTTTATTACTTCGCGACGTCAAATGTCGTACATCGCACCCTATTATCGCCCACACGATTCCAAATCGATTTAAAATGGTCATTTCGCGAATACCTACATCATTCAGAGCTATGTGAGAGAATTTTATATTTATAAATACATAATCATTACCTTTTCAACACTTTGATGGGTTATATTAGCCAAAATCGATTTGGCTCCGCCATCTTGGCATCTTGTACAAACGACGAGTCACATGGATCGAAACTAAGTATTCATACGCCTATTAGATTACATGGGCCTCTTTACTGGTTGTCATTGGCAGAAAAATAGATCTCTATATTCATTTTGGTTAAATGAAAAAGTCCGCGATTCTGGTATTTTTAAAAAAATATATTGTATTTGACGCATTTTCGTGACATTAGGGTGGGTATAGAGTCTCAATTACTGTAAATAATAAGGAAATAAGCGTATTAATTTATACCTTTGATTTGATTTTAGGCGAAAAAACGGTAAATTTTGCAATTTTACAATTACCGTAAATGCTCCAATAAACGCCGAGGCTCTTATTGTCGCCTGTCTGCAGAGGGGACACGGCCAAATAGTAGCCGGTCTCTAACAGTAGCCGGTCTTTGATATTTGCCTACCGATACTAGTGTAAGCGTCCGTATCTTTATAGTCGTGCGTAATATCTTACGATACATTGCCTTACAAAATGCCGACGAAATGGTCATTTGACATTGCCTTTAAGATTCGCGTGGTGGAATAAGCGAAAGAAACTTCGGATTGCGGATTACAGAAAGACATTGCCATTTATCTTTAACAGTCTTGTGTAGCATGTTAAATTCAAATTAAGTAGCTGTTTGTAATATTAGCCGGTATTTATGTGTTAAAATATTGCGTTCTGAAAGTTTTTGTTAATAATGGCCGGCCTCTATTAAGCGCCGGGAGCCGAGGCTAGTTTTGCAAATAAACGCCGGGGGCCTCTATTGGAGCATATACAGTATAAACCTTTTCCAAAATAGAAGGGGTCCAAGACCAAATCGCATTATATTCGAATTCGCGATATAAACAACCGCGTTATAACCAAGCTTCAGTGTATTTCAGTTCTAATTTAAAGCTTTCAGTATATTTCTCATTTTTAAATCATGTCTCTCTTTTCCTTCACTGTTGTCGTCTTTTAAATAATACGAATTATTTCAGTTATATTTTTCTGGATTTTTTTTTTTTTTCTCTTTTCACATCCTTTATTACCAAGAAAAACACTTTTCTTTAAAACCCACCTGCAATCGTTTAATGATATTTAAAAAAAAAAACTCCATAGGCCAAATAAGGATTTTCTTCGCAAGTAAAAAAATAATATAGCCCATAAAATCCTTTTTTATCAATTTCATTGAATTTTAACTTGTATTATAGTTTTTCGTTTCTTTCCTTATAATCAAATAACATTATTTTTTACAAAGAAATCACGAGATCTTGAAAGCCTACGTAATTAATGTTTCCCCATATTTCCACACATTTCTTGTAAAGCATCATTTTCAAACAACAAACATTAACTAACATTTTGGTAAAACAAACAAATTATCAAAGTTGCTGTTAAGAATAATTTATTTTTTCTAATCAAAACATGATTTATTTACTAATTTCCTAAATAAAAAACAACAGAAAACTCAATAAAAATTCCAAGTTTTTTTTTTTGTTTATTGACAATCTCATTGACAAAATAAAATAAAATAAAAAAATGAATGAAATGATCCAACTGTAGGGTAGATATATAAAACAAAGGCAATAATAAAAGTCAGTATTTTCATGAAATGATTTTTAAAAAATAACGGGATGATCCAACTTAATTGTTGATACATTGTAATAAATAACTTAATCTGATTTATCCATAACTTTACTGTGGCAACTGCTGTCGGTATCGGCAACAGAACCTTTGCTACTTTCGGATTCACTGATGGCGTTGCTGAAAGTCACTTGGCTACTTGACATTCCCTTCTTCTCTTCTCTTTTAGAAGAATCCAATTCCATAGGTTCGGGCTTACTGGCTGAATCTAAAAAATAAATAAATAAAAATGCAATTGATGAAAACAAAACATTTACTGAATCCCATATCTTTAATAGTATTACCAGTAGTCGTTTCTTAAACGAGAATGTGACTGCTGATGATTCCATTTGAAAACATCTCCATTCAGTTTTTGACAATGCCGTTATCTTTTATAAATATAATCTTATCAATTTCTTTATTACAGAACAGTTGTCAATAGCAGAAGAGACAAAATGAATTATCTGGCAAGTGAATGCTACTGATGATTCAGCATTAACTATTAATATAATATTTTTCAAAAACACTTGGTCTAACACAAATCAAAGTCAGATAGCCATTTTGTATTATTATTATCCAAATTTAAGTATTTATTTATTTATTTTTCTGGATGTGTCATCAACTTTAGACGGTAAATATTAAAAATTCAATGGTAAGAGCAATTTAATATACTTGAATACTCCAATAAAAGAAAAAAAAAATACCATTTGACCTCTCACTATATAAATAAAAAAAATACTATTGATAAAAGTCTACTTAATCGACACAAATCAATTCTAAAATAGAATAAATAATATAAAACTGCATGACGTTTCAAAACCTCATCCTTATGGTTTTTTTCTCAAATGCTCAATGCTAAAAATGCTCAACCATAAGGATGAGGTTTTGAAACGTCATGCAGTTTTATATTATTTATTCTATTTTAGAATTGATTTGTGTCGATTAAGTAGACTTTTATCAATAGATCATTCCGACACGTAAAAACTTTTTTACAAAAAAAATACTAATCCGATATAATCATATATACTGTAAAACTGATGATGATGAACAATAGGGGGCGGCGATACAACTACTGAATCCGAGCCTTACAAAAGTTAATATTCTGAAATCTTTTAAATCAAATTTTTATCTGGTTTATAGCTGCATGGCGATGTATAATCAACATAATCAAACTGGTGTGTGCAACTGAAAATTATTATTGTGCTCTTCGAATGTAAAGGTCATTCTCGAATGTGGTCATATGACCATAGTCATTCTCGAGTATAACTTTTTTTTTTTTCCTTGCCCTCGCTTCTACAGCAAAGGAAATAATTTATTTCTTAATCAATAGTGCATAAAAAAAATCATGCTAGCACAAACTTCCATTATTATACTTAATTTTCATATATTAGAATAAATAATATGTAGTCTCAGTAAGCATAATTTTCCACAACTTATTTCAATTCCATCGCAACTTTTGTCA
>JAFIDM010012231.1:145662992-145674647 GCA_023159025.1 Thereuonema tuberculata
GAATTTCAGATTGAAACATATGAACTGCCATGAAACAAAAACTTATATACAATAAAATCTTCATTAACAAAAATTTTTTTCAGATAAAATAGATTTACATTCAACAGATCAAACTATACAGGAACATACAAAGATTCAAATATAATTTGATAAAAATACATTATTTTCTACTGAGAAAAATAATTAAATTCAATATGGAGACACATGTCAACATCACTGCTTTTCAGCAGCATTCTGCTTAAAATGACCTTACTACATCATTTAATTTTTCTCCCCAGTTTTACAGTTTTTCTAAAAACTAAATATGTATATTTTCATTTTTACTCCTTTCCAAGTGATTTATAGTCAGTGACTGACTGCTTCATAAATTTTTCTACTTTACCACAAAGATATAAAGCATGGTTTTGTTAATATCATCATCTTGTATATTAAATTTATAGAAGAAAACGAAAACACAGTATCGGCAAAGATTTTGTGACAGCTGAATATGCAATTGACAGACAACAGCTGAAAACAGCATGTTAACCACATCTCTCTCTCTCTATTTTTTTTTTTTTTTAAATTCTTTCTTTCTTTCTTTATTGTTATTTTGCAACAGTAAATATAAAGTCAGTTGAAAGGTTCGTAAGTGTTAGTGTAACACCTGGACTGTCACACATTTAATTCTCTTTTTATTTCTCAGATAAGGTTCAACCATTACTTTTGTTGCCATCTATTCTTATTCCCCTGTTCTCACAGTTTAATCCTTTGGTGGGTTGAATTACTGTAAATTCAAATATAAATTATTTTTTTACAAATGCACCACCAACATTCAGGCACTTATTTAGAAAGTGACAGTGAAGGAAGCCAGTCAATTACTGGTTAAGTGGACTGTTGGTGAAAATATACAACGAAGGGAGACAAACTAGTCACATGCTACAAGGTCTGTCATTCAAAAACATTCTTAAGTTTGTTGAATAAATGAAAATCACTCGGTGCTAGGTTAGGACTGTATGCTGGATGACCAAAACTTCCCTGCCGAAAGGAGATTATGAGACTTCAATGAAATATGTGGGCAAATGTTGTCTTGTAGGTAGAGATTTTCACTGGCAACTTTTCAGCCATTAGACTGCTTAAATGGACTGGGGATGGAAATATATACAAAGGAATATAAAAGCTAGTCACATGCTATGATAAGTACCTAAATGTTGATGCCGCTAGTATAGAAAAATAACCTTAAGGTATGTATGTACAAATAAATTGTTTTGTTCAATATTTTTAAACTTTTTTTTGTATTTCAAAATGGGTATTACTTTCTGGATGACCCTTGTATGCAAGTTCAAACTGATGTTCTATATGTGAAATATTCAGCCTTACAGAACTTTCAAAATGTTGAGAAAAAGGCTCACAATGTTTTTAGGAGTAACTCTACTAGCCTTGGATTCTGAAAGTAATGTGTTTAATGACCATAGATATATTTGGCAAGATTTCTTGTGCAATTTGGGTAAACAGTGAAACAGCAAGTCATTAGCAACATTACCTTCCATCTGTTTTGCCCAATATCATACAATCCTATACCTATAAATGAATTTGCAGAAAATTTCCATGCATAAAATCAAATCTCCATAGAAGGAATTGTCCATAATAATTTTCAAATCAAGAGATAATGTAGAATATGCAGGAGTGGCAACTGACACTAAAATAATGTCAAAATAATAAACACTGTATATGCAAAAACTGAGAACGAAGAATTTCTGGGATTTACTGTTGCTTGGTTTGTTGGATTTTTAATGGCACAAAAGCAGTGGTGGCTAAGCTGTCGGTGAAAGAGACAAGCCTTTCATATACATTTGAGGAATCATAATCAGATATAAAGAAAAAAAAAAAGAGCAGAACAGAAATAAAAAAAGAGCAGAACAGAAATAAAAAAAAGATAGACGCAGGCAAAATGTATAGCACTAGTGCCCACAAGAAGTGAAGAGAATGGATGAGGCATATTTAAGAGGGATAGATGATGTGCAGTGAATCAGAGCAGGGAAGAGCAGCCATTTCCAAATATGATCTAGATCCATAACTTCATTGAGGCTGATAGCAGGTTACATCCTTATGGTTGTTATAGATGCAGACATAAGAAAAGCAATCGTTTAAAAAAGAATTCTGAAGGTTGGAATTAAACTTATGTCTCATATCTGTTAGGAGCTAAAGAAAACAAATGAATTAATAAATCAAGATCTGACTAAAGCACAAATACAGTAGAATTTCATGTATATTCATACTTACAGCCAGATGTATTTAAAGCAGCACTGTAAAAATGTTGCATAAATTCTTAAGTTCATGCTGTCTAGTTTCTTTAAAATAAACTTCATTTCAAATCAAGAGTTTCAGTGTCCACCATTATTAGCACAGTCAAAATGATACAATATAATATTATAAAATTCAAATATCTTCACAAAGTGACATTTTGAATTATAATAAATGGAAGGAATTTTTTTTTTTATGTTTGATCAAATGAATAACATGCTACAGGGATACAAATTTAAAAACTGCTTGACTTGAAAAATTAGATTGCTCTCTTTATTTTTGAGCTGCGAATATTTTGCAATGGAACATACTATTTTTATTTGAAATAAAGTCATGTAAAAAACATTACTAAAAACATAAATGTAAACATTATAAAACAATCACATAATGCCACTGCAAGCTATTGAAAACTGATTAAATGTTAATTTCCTATTGTTGGCACCGTACTCAAAGTGAAAAGCATAATGGTTTTTGTTTCAGGAATTAATGTTAAGGAATTATAGACAAGAAAAAATTCCAGAGCTCCATACAGACATAGCACAGAAGCATAAAAAATAAAAAAGTGAAAATATAAAAATTAATTTACAAGAAAACATTCTCAACAAGAAAGAAAAAAAAAAATACAATCGTATTTTTCTTTCTTTTTGATTGCAAAAGGAATTTTAAAAGTAAAATACAGTATCCCTTAACTTGTTATATTATTCATAAGGAAAGAAAATTTAATGAGTAGATTCTGGCCACCACACACAATTTAAATACATAAATAAAATACAATAAAATGCAAGTACTTTCAAGATGGTCTACATCTCGTTTTCAAGTGGAATAATGAAGAACATATGTATACAAAAATAAGCAATGAGGGCCAAATGGACATGTGACTCAGACGGATACATTTAGGGTTCAGTGGTGTTGGGCAGTAACTCATTTCATTTCAGAAACACACGTAAAATACTTTTAATTAAAAGAAAATTTATGTTTTAAAAAAAAATATTTCAATTGCCACTGCTCTTCTGCCATCTGCCCCTTCTCCTTGGCTGCATCTTTCATTATATTAATATCTTGTTGAAGGTGAATCCTAACAAATCTTATTCTGAATGGCAATAACTGGCAAGTCGGCATCTCTCTTAAGACTCCTCGTTTACTTTGTATAGAACTGTTTACATTTTCTCATGCAATTTTTCAACTATTAATTTCTGAAACAAGGCTGAATCAACCAATCTCTATGTCATTGCATAATGCTGAGCAGATGAATGGAAGACTGCTGACTTTGCTGCAAAATACAGTGGTCTCTATTTGTTGTCATTAGTTTTAAAAGATTGTCATACATTCACAGATATGGCAATCTGATATCAAAACATAAAACTCGATACAGTTGTATTCGTATTTGTTTAAATGAAATTACTGTTTCAAACATTGATATTTATGATGAGAGGTAATCTTTCATAATATTTTCTTGGATCTTCCAAAAATGTTACATTAGCAATCAAAATCTTAACAGATTCGTCATGACTTAAAAGTTGAAGCAGCACGCTGAATAACTTAACAAAAAAAAAGTTGCTGTCAAAATTTATTGAGAAAAGCCAAAAATGAACACAAAGAAAAATGAAATACAATTTTCCTGTTTTAATTAAAAACATTCTATGGTACCCTAAAGCATTGAATGAATAATAATACAATAAATTTAAAATCAATGCTTGGTTTCATTAGCAAAATGTAGTTTGGACAATATTGATTTGATAATAAGAATTTTTCGTCAGCAATTGTTAGTGTAAACTTTCTGTGTTGATTAAAATCCCTATTAAAGACAGATTTTTTAAGCTTTCTATTCATTAGCAATCTATCCTCATTGCTCACTTCAAAGCTGCCTTTATAGCATTCTACTTATTCTATGATTGAAGCCCAGATATAAAATTTCAAAAAACTGGAAAAGGCCACTTACTTGATGCACTTCTTTTGAGTGTGGATACAAAAAGTTTCTGAATTACAAGGGTGGTTCACAGTGAGAAAGGGGCCACAATGCTCCAGTATTACTGCACATTTCTGAAAGATGCTGTACAAAGCACCATTCTTAAGAAAAGACCTGGGATGTTGTCATTCTATTCAATGGCAATGTTCGGCCAATTTAACAATAGGAAAGTAGGAAACTGGCTGAAATGCGCTGGGAGGTTTTGGCTCAAGCCCCTTGCAGCCCAAACTTAGCACTCAGTATTACAGTTTGTTTGGGCCCCTTAAAGCTCATCTGGGAGGGAAGAACAGATGAAGCACTAAAGAAAGATGTCCTGCAGTGGGTACGACAGAAGCCCAGTATCCTAAGCCAAAGGAATGAGGGAACTGCCACAACTAAGGTAATGGTATCTGGAAGCTGAACGGGAGTACTTTTGAAAAACTGACATAGTGTGGTGCTTCTTGGACTTGCCATTTCCTCTACAGAAATAAAGCTCTTGGTCAACCTCCAACCACCCTTGTAAGTTCTGCATTTCAGCTTAAAACACCGAAAATGAATTTTTACTAGTTCAGATATGTTCTTTCTGTTTTGAAGTTCCATTTAATTTCATGAACAAGGAAAAAAAAAAAAAAGCTCAGTTTTCCAATCTGAGCCTTTTCCATTAAAGACTGTCAACAGTTATTCAGCTTATTAACATCGCTGAAGAGAAATAAAAGCTAAAAAAATATCTAACTCAAAAGCCCCATTCAAAATATCAAAATTAAAAAATAAAAATACAAAAAGTGTGTCAAAATTAGACTCGGGGTAAAAAAAAATTATTTCTTTTATTCTAATCAGTGCTGGAAAACGTAGCACTTTGTGAAACATAACGGAAAAATGAAATAACAATGATTTTTGATTAATTTAATTTAGATTTTTCATTAAAAGATGATACATTATGTTTCTATTGTATTGGCGAAGTTTCAAAGTAGCTTAATTCCTCCCTGTCCTGAGTATTTTATCGCTTTTAGCAAAAATTATGTCGTCAGTTTTTCTCCCATTTTTGAATGTTTGAGGGGGTGAGAGACTATTTTTTTTTTTTTTAATGGAAAAAAATAAAAAAAGTAAAAAAATAAAATATTTTTTTTTTTTTAATAAATTGTTTTGAATCGTCAACATTAAATGCACTGAAAAAATATTATTGCAAATAATAAATAATTAATTTTTAAAATAATTATTACCCTGCCCCCCCCCCAGCACGATTAAGTTCAGATTGTACCTATTTACATAAACATGAAGTACAAAACTTAATATTTTCATTAATAATAATAAATAAATTATTCTAATGTGTAAATATAATAGGCATAAATATTATATAAATTATAATAGGCATAAATATATCTGAATTTATGTCTTGAAATATAAATTCAGATATATTGGGTGAGTGCAAAAGTTCTATCCATTTTTGGATGTGAAAATTTGCAATGGAATTGCCCTCACACATGACATTGTAATGACACAAATCGTCTGCCAATCAAGCGTGTGGATGCCTCACATATAAATGCATCATGTCTCACAAAGTTAATCATCTCAAAAAAAATATCAGAGGGTGTAACATGGAATGCGAGAAGGAGCATATAAGACATTGTTTGTTATACAAGTTCGATAAAAAAAAGAGTACGGCAGCCGCGGCATGTCGCAATGTTGGTCAAGTTTATGGGGAGGATGCAATAGAAGAAAGCACATGTCGTCGATGATTTCATAAATTTAGGAAAGGAGACAGAAGCTGCCAAGTTCAGGCTAGGAGTGGACGGCCATCACACGTTGGAGAGGACGATATTGACCAAGCCATAAAGGAACAGCCCGAACCCAACCGTGCAAGAATTAGCGGAGACCTTCAACGTACACCGGACAACGGTCGAGAGACGGCTGGTTAAGTTGGGTTTTACGAGAAAGTTGGATCGTTGGGTTCCACGTAATCTGACAGCTAAGCAACAGGATGACCGAATCGCCATCTGTGTTTCCTTGCTTTCCCAGTACAAAAATGACCCATTCTTCACACGAATTGTGACAGGAGATGAGAAATGGGTTATGTACCGTAACGTAAAGCGTCGTAGGACTGTCTGTCGCCCCCTTCTGATCTGCCTGCATCGACTTCGAAAGCTGAACTTCATCCCAAGAAGGTGTTATTGAGTGTGTGGTGGGATGTGCAGGGAATAATTCACTGGGAGGTCCTGCCACTCAACCAAACCATCAATGCTGCCTTCTACTGTCTACAGTTAGAAAAGCTGCATTCAAATTTGGTAGCAAAGAGTCAGGTCTCATCAATCATCGCGGTGTTATCCTTCATGACGATAACAACAGGCCACATGCTGCTGTCATCACTCGGCAAAAGTTACTTGGCTTTGGTTGGGAGGTTTTACCCCACTCTCCCTATTCTCCTGACATGGCACCAACTGACTATCACCTATTTCGTGCGTTGAACAATTCCTTCAGTCAGAAAATCTTTGACGATCTTGATGCTGTGAAAACTGCCTTCAAGACTTTTTTGACTCGAAACCGCCGGAATTTTACCGCCATGGGATTCATCTCCTACCAGAAAGATGGCAAGAGGTCCTAGATAGCAATGGGGATTATGCACAATAATAGGTACTGTTCATTTTGTGTTTATTTGCTCTTCTTTATGGGTAATAAAAACGGGTAGAACTTTTGCACTCACCCAATATTTTGTTAGTGTTATGTAGAATAATTACATATACATTAAATTTATAAATTAAAATAAAATTATTTATTATTTGTAATTAATATTATTATAAGTAAATAAATTTTGTCTTTCATATTTAGAGATTATGTACCTATAAAAGACATTTATACTTTTTGCCTGAAATGAAAAATATAAAAAATCATTTTTTATTTTGTTTGCCTGCTCTGATTCTAATCCTTTCTCCAAACAATTTCTATAATTTTTTTTCAGTAAATTTGCTGTAAATTATTGGTATGTCAGAACATTCTAGTGTTCGAGGGTGGGGTGGCAAATAGTTATTTGAAAAACTTAATATAAATAATAATAATAATAATAATATTGTATATTTACACAATATACAATAGAAATTTATCCGTATTTTAAGTAAATTATTTGTAATAAATAAATAATACCGTCTCTCATTTCATGCTTAATTATTGTGTTGTAATCTTAAATGCAACGGAAAACAAAATTTAGATTTTAGAGTAACAAAAATTAACTAAAAATGAAATTACATTTTTCATTTCAGGCAAAAAAGTAACAAATCATTTTTTATTTTGTTTGCCTGCTCTGATTCTAATCTTTTCTCTAAACAATTTCTATATTTTTTTTTTCAGTAAATTTGCTGTAAATTATATATTAGTGTAAGTAATATATTTAAAAAAAATTTTTTTTTTTTTTTTTTTTTTTGCTTATTAACAATGATAATAATATCAATGTTAATAAGCTGAAATAACTATTGACAGTCTTTAATGGAAAAGGCTCAGATTGCAAAAGTGTGCTTTTTTTTCGTTTTCTCCCTTGTCTGAAGTTCCATTTACTTATACTGAGTGGGCAAAATAAAAGCGGCCCGGAAAAAAAATGTATAGATATATTTCAAATATTGACAATAGGATTGACCCTTGTTAATGAACAGAAAATGCTGGAAACCATTTTGCATTTGCGATGCACCAATCGGTTGCTGTCACATCACAGAAGATGCTGGAAATGGCAACCGTTGACTTCAATGCAGCGCTGTGCTCGATTATCAAACTGTGAGACACGCATAGCAGCTCTGCCTGAGGGATAGCAGCAATAGCATTTTCAATGTTCTGCTGTAGCGCTTCCAGTGTGTGAGGATTATTGGAGTATACCTGACCCTTCAATTTGCCCCACAGGTAAAAATCACAGGGAGAGAGATCGGGCGATCGAGGTGGTCAGTTGATTGCACTGCCTCTGCTGATTGTCCTCTCCTCACTGAGTACCTCATGCACTCATGTCTGGTGTCTGCATCGTAACACAATTCTTTCACCAAACTGTTAATGCTAACCGGTATGTCCAGATACTGTTTAATCCATATGTGGATCAACTCACAGAAGATGAACGACTGTATGGATATTTTCAGTAAGACGGAGCTACAGCACACACCACCTTAGCAACCTTGTCACGATCTAAGATCTTGCCTTTCTGATTCTGTTAAGGGAAGGCGGGGATTGGGCTGATGAGTCCGTAGAAGGACAAAACGGCCGTCCCAATTCCTTCCCACAATCTAACCAGAAAGGCAATTTCACTTTTTATTCAAGTGCTGAGTTTCCTTTCCTTGTTCACTAAAATAGGTGTTGCTTGTTTGTTAATTTTCTCAAAACAGAATTCAATATTCTACTTTCACAATTTGTATTTTTTTCTCTCAGCAAGAATATTATTAAGAATTTTATTTTGAAATTTTTCAGTCTTGAATAAATTTGGATGCACAACGGGAATTTGAAATTACAATTAAGAACAACTCAAATCACATAAATAAATAAGCTTCTTATGTCATTAGGAACTAAAAATCGTATAAAATCAACTGATTAAAAATATCTTTTAATCTGATGAAAAAATACCTGGGAATTTTCTTCTATGGGTAAAGCTCCCGATTTCTCTGATGATTCATCAGAGCTTTTACTTTCCCCTTCTGGGCTCTTCTCCGATTTCTCCCCAGAATCAACTGGATTAGTTGCCTCTTGCGCTTTCCTTTCTTCTTCTTCCTTTCGCCTTAATTCTGCCTCTTCTCTTGCGGCTATAGCTTGTGCTCGTTCTTTCTTCAACTGCTCCATTGCTTTATCAACCATTCTCTGATACATCTCAGAATCAATTACTTTTGAGCATTGCTGTTTAAACAAAGAGAAATTACTATTTTCCAGTAAAAAGCAAAATCTGATTCATATATAAAATAAAATCACTAGGAATTTATTATTTTTCAGACAAGTAAGGCCTTCCCCAAACTGATTTAATTCCTCATTCATAATTTTATTTAAATTAACGTGTCTTTAAAATAAACAGTAACAAAAATTATCTGAGCGGCAACAAATCTAAGTAAACTGCATTAAAATCCTCTTCATTTCATTAATTTTCTAAATTTTGATAGGAGCTCTAATCTCAACTTAATTTTCACAGTCAAGCAGAAGAAGCAATTCTTAGTAAAAGAAATTTAGAATTTCAGCTAAAAACCAGTGACAAAAATTTCTCTTTGGGAAAAGAAATAGAAGATCAATATATTCAATCAGTAGTCTAATGAAGAGAAGAAAAACTGGTATTCAGAAACCATACAAAGGAGAATGGGCAGATCTGCCTCACCACTGTATAACAATAAGATATATATGTAACGAAAGATCTCCATAAATAGAACATTTTTTATTATTACGACTTGTCTCAATTATTAGTCCGTTCGGTAGATATGACTTATCTAGTTGACATTTTACTTCCAGGATGTATTAATTAATTTTCATTTACTTGAAATAAATAATAATATTAATTATAATATGTAGTTAATAATTAATATCATTTATTTCAAGTAAATAATAATCATTTACATGTAATAAACGAAAATAATATTTACTGTTACTGAAAATAATTATTAAATGATAATTAATTAATACATCTGGGAAGTAAGATGTCAACTAGATAAGTCATATCTGGAATTATATAATTCCGAACATTGTATAATTATTATATAAACATTATATAATAATTGAGGCGATTCGTAATAATAAAATATGTTCTATTTAAGGAGATCTTTCTATAGGCATATATCTTATCACTATACAGGGTGGGGCAATTTCCCAAGCATTTTTACACAATGTCCTTTATTTTTAACTTATATTTAAATGTGATTTGCTTTTTATTTTACTTCAGTGTTATTTAGTAATACTACCAAATAAGAAAATGTCAAAATCATGGTTCCTTCTTTACTTCAGAAAATTTCAGTATCACTTGCTCCAGTGGGTTTTTATAACAGGGCATGTAATTTCATAGAATTTGCATACAATTTGCTTAAGCATATAATTTCAGAACATGTAGAACAGAAATATTCATTCTGAATAATGAACAGGTGGCTTGCTATGCAATGATAATAATTCCAAAATTAAAAGGCATATAGTTTAAAAAAAAAAAAAAAAAAACTTCAAGCTATATGAATAAAAACTATTCTTTACTTTACTCCTTGTCTAATACTGCATACAAAATAGTTGGAATCCCACGTTTCAGAGCTTCTAAATGTTTCATCTGCACTTCTTTCAAATAAAAAAGTAAATTTCAACTTATTTTTCTTTAGGACAATTTAACGCGCAGGAATATAGCATGAAAAGACGGAATTGAAGAATACACATTGAGTTTGCTTTCACGCCTTGGTCTATCATCGATGGGAACCTGGGACAGCTGTTTCGTCCTTGTTAGGACTCATTGTAGTTATTGTTGTTGTTTGCTTTTGTAAGGTTCAAGTTCCAGGAGCAGGAGAGGAATAAAAAAACATTCATGGTTTTCTGGGCTGATCATCGAGAGGGTAAATCTGGCTAGTGAGTTCTATCAAACTCAATGTGTATTCTTTCAATTCCCTCTTTTTTCGAATCTTTCTTTCTATGCCCTCTCTTCATGTTAATTTTCTTTCTTTTAATTATATAACAAAGTCACAACTCCTTTATTAAACTAAAAACAAGAATACTTCTTCACCGATCCGATCCACTGGATCGGATCGGTGAAGAAGTATTCTTGTTTTTAGTTTAATAAAGGAGTTGTGATATTGTATGAAGATCTCAGATTTTGAAGATCTCAGATTTTGATTTATATAACAAAGTTTTGAATTTGTGTTCCACTAATCACAAGCAGAACATCAGTGGTATATAGCTGGTTTTTTTGATGACCAGAGTAAATTTCAAACTGTTACCCAAGACTCAATAGGTAATAGTTCTTCTACCAACCAAAAAAAAAAAACAATGGTTCTGCTCATCCAACCAAAACAAAAACAGCGAGATTCAATTTCTACTCTTTTTTTTTTTTTTTTTTACAGTGATGCCTAAAGCTACTGGCCCTTCCCCAACCCTACAGCTATGCTACTACAGAATATTGTACAACAGTTAAAGCTTTAAGTAAAAAGGCTTTGTTACAGCATTTATATAATTTGATGTAAGCAAAGGAAAACATATAAAAAATGAAAAAAACAGAGAAATATATTCCATGTGAACAAGGATGTAAACCTGATTCTCTTTCATAAATACTCGGGATTCAAAAGACTAAGATTCATATCAAATATAATTCGCAAGGCTATAACTGAAAACAATACAAAAATAAGGATCGAAGGAAGCTGAAAGTTTAAGAATGAGACAAAAGACCAATCCTGGATAACTCAAGTAATAAATAAGTAGAATTATTTAATAGTGAAAATTATACTGAAAAAAAAAAAAAAAAAAAAAAA
>JAFIDM010012231.1:145679647-145697054 GCA_023159025.1 Thereuonema tuberculata
TGGTCAATAGCGCTGTTAACGTATATCAACTGAAAAAAGATTCTGAAGTCACACAAGAGGGAGAATTGGCCACAAGCACTCAGTCCATCACAGAACTACAAAATAACAAACAGCATTCTGTCCTCTACTCTTTAGATAGGAAATCGTTAATTCTGTGGAGACTCTTGCATGGTGCAATTTTTTTTTCGTCTTTTTTTTTTTTGAGGAAAAAAAAAAATTAAGGAAGAAAATCTCTGAATCCGTAGCTTTTCCCTGCTTTCCCGTAATTTCGTAGTACTTACTTATTTTCCGTACAAACTACGGATACGCCGTAGAAGTTGGAAGATATGCAAGGATGTAAACCTGATTCTCTTCCATAAATACTCGGGATTCAAAAGACTAAGATTCATATCAAATATAATTCATACGGCTATATACTGAAAACAATAAAAAATTAGGATCGAAGGAAGCTGAAAGTTTAAGAATGAGACAAAAGACCAATCCTGGATAACTCAAGTAATAAATAAGTACAATTATTTAACAAAGTTTAAGAATGAGACAAAAGACCAATCCTGGATAACTCAAATAATAAATAAGTACAATTATTTAATAAAGTTTAAGAATGAGACAAAAGACCAATCCTGGATAACTCAAGTAATAAATAAGTACAATTATTCAACAAAGTGAAAATTATACTGAAAAAAAAAAAAAAAACTCAACAAAACCTACTTTTTTAAGTTCTTCCTGAAAAACTTCACTTGACTCCAAAAATTTTCTCTTTTTTGCTTCAAATTTTTCTTCAATTTGTTGTAATTCAGCTTCTAATTTTTTCTATTTTTAAAATAAAGAAAAGGAAAAAAAAAATATCAACTGTGGCTAACCAAATGGCATCTCAAGTACAGTAAATTCCACAATCGTGGTCAATTCTCAATGAATAGATACAATGCGATCTACTGATTAAATTACCATATTTAATTGATAAACCCAAGGAACATATATATATACATACACTGAAAGTAGTTTTAAATGTTAAAAGTTTGATTAAAAATTAATTTTCCATTCATATCAAGGCGATTATATCATAGCAGCTCTTTAATGGGACTTACAAAAGTTGAATAATGGATGTCTAAGCATCCATTTAACTGATCAAGTTAATTGATGTAGCGAACTGGATTTACATAAATGCATTTTAATTACAGATTTAGGATTTAGTAATTCTAACTTATAGATAATGGACTAAAGCTGATGAGTAAGCCTATCTGCAGTGACAAGAATCATTTGGATCCCCTTAATCAACATCTTCCTCATATTTTATTAACAAATATATCACCAATCTCTGTACAGGTGATTACAGGTAAAAAACCTAATGTTCACTGGTCATAATTTTAAAATTTTAAATTTCATTTATTTTTAAAACCAGCTTTCATCAGCGCCAGAGTCAAGTGAATAGCGTCTTTTTCTCAATTAACAGGTCTTTTCCTGGGAAAAGAATATTTTTATTTATTTATTTTATTTATCTTTTTAATTTTGCAAAACTCACACTTTCATGTAACTTGATTCATTATTAGCCGATAACACAGAATGTCAGTAAAAAAAATAAATACATAGTAATCCCTGAGAATTAGGTTAAAGATAGTTGTTAAAGAATGATGCTATACTAACGTTATCGTGCTATACGAAGAAAGAGGGAGTAGCTTGCTTCAAAAAAATTATTTGAACTCCGTTAATAACATTGCAATATATTAAACACTGAAGCGATCTTAAAAAAGCTTCATAGGTAGCTTTTAAAGATGTAAATCACTAGCTTCATTCTTGTACATTATGTGAAATGGATTCCACTTTCAAGATTTTCTGAAGCACCTATTTTTTTCCTGGATTTGTTCATAAATTCCTCCTCATATCCTAATTTTCCTAATGTAATGTTTACCTGATGCATTGTTAAGGACTGAACCTGCCTCTTCAGAACACTCATTCTTGCTGTTGTTACGACAGATCTAACATCAGGAACTACAGCATCACTAAATATCTCGTTAATAAGCCTATGGTTTCTGATGTATCGAGCTGCAGCAACATGCTTCACTGAAAACCCATCATCTTGATCTGAAATTCAAAGCATTTATTTAAATGGAGGGAAAAAAATAAAACAAGATTAAAGTTTCAATATCTTAGGGTTGTGCTTCTTCTTTTTAATTAGACTGGAAAAAAAGGGGGGGGGGGGGAACTTAAAATTAACAAAAACTCAAAAATAAAAATGTCAAATTTTCTTTTCAGATAAATATATATATAGCATGAATTGGAGGAGGTTAGCAGCTATGTGTATCTTCAGCAACAAATTAGAATGAATGGAAGCATTATGCCAGAAATTAATCACAGAATTAAACTTGCAAGAATACCTATGGTTGAAATCCTGTAGTAATGCAAGGAGCAATGCCGCTATATCTAAAGAGAAAAGTTTTTTAACCAATGTATATTAGCAGTTCTATACGTAGCCGAGACTGGACATTGACCAGGAAAGCAATTCAGACAACTCAAACAAGCATGGAAAGATGTATGTTAGGAATTACATGATGAGACAGTAAAAGAAATGTTTGAATGAGAAAGCAAACCAATGTCTATCATTATACAGTAAAGCAGCAGGCTATACTGGAATTGGATTGGCCATGTAGCAAGGTGTAATGATATGTAATAAGATGGTCAACAGAAATTTTTAAACTGAATTCCTAGGAATAAAAGGAGCCCTAGAAAGCATCCACAAAGTAGATGGGTGGATGAAATTAAGTTTTGTTGGTTTCAACTAGAAGAGAAAAACTTTTGACTGAAAGAACTGGAACAAACTTTGAGATCTTCTTCCTACAGTGGATTGAGGATGATGATTACATATACATATAATAAATTTATTTTTAAATTTTACTATGAAAACATTCACCAACATTCAGCCACCAATTGGTAAACATTGTACACCAGCAATCATAATATGGCAACTCTGGTACATGGAATAAAATGTAATGCTATTCTAAAAATTAATGAAATTTAAGAAAAATCCAAATTTCCTCTTACGAAGATACTGCAAACTGGACTAGAGAACTACTGTAGTCTTCATGATTCACCTTTCAAGTGTTGTCACACGCCTAACCATGAGTGCTCTTCAATAGAATTGCCAATCAACAATGATTACAACTTTCTTCTTAGAGTCTACTAGCATTTACTTTTCCCAAGATGAAACAGTACATATACCTTGTTAATTTGCACATTCATTTTGATTCTATTTTTTTTTAATTGCTTTTCCTTGAAAGAATTGAGGAATCTGTCTCTTAATATACTTTCATATTAATTCCATTAAATGTTTCTTTGCTTATGGACTTTCATGCTTCTCCATTTGTATATCTTTCAGTGAATTTCTCAAACTGGTGCACAAGAGATTCCAGGATGGGACCAGAGGAAGTCAAAGATGTTAAATTATTTATTGTATAGTGCGATTCAAAATTCCCTGTACAAACTTTAAAGGTAGCTCAGGAATACAAAAACAAACCGTATTCATAGAGGAATGTATGTCTGCAAAAAAAAAACAGCCAAAAGTGCTAGAAGGTACACAAAAATTCAGAATTAAAAGACAACAAATAAGGTAGACACACGTCTATATGTAGATGTTTACAATAAGACAACAAGGTATACACAATACTTACAGGTTCAAAGTAGGTGCTCAAAAGTTCCGTAACACAATCTCTGGTGCAAACTGTTGTGAACTTTTCGCGATACAATCGTTCAGCGGCTCGTCTCTTTTCATTTGCTGCCCAATTGACTAAGTATATATCTGCCCTCTCAGCATTACTGAAGCGATACATCTTACACATACTAACATCTCAAATGACGATGGCTGACAATGCCCAACTAATGTGCTACCAAACAGTGCCCTCTAGCACATTTGGGTCGTGTTTGCGGACATAGATTCCACTATGAATATGGTTTTTGTATTCCTGACCTACCTTTAAAATTTGTACAGGAAATTTTGAATTACTCTGTATATTTTATATATATATAGATAAAATGTAAGGTAAATAAATGTAAAATCAAAGCTTTCCGAATACAAGCCATATTCAAACTGAATTACTTTGGGTAACCAATTTTAACTCTAAAGCTTAAATTTGCAGTATGATGTAGTTCAAGCTTTCATCTTGAAAATGAGAGAGAAGCGTCTTTAAAAAAACTTCAATCAATGCATAATATTAACATTAAATATTCTACCAATCTGATCAGCCCTACTAACACCCCTTTTAGCTAATAATTATATAATCTTTAAAAATTTGTTCTTTTTTATCAATGACCCATAAGAGCTGATCTACACGAGCATTGCTAACATTCTTAAATAACCATGCACAATCCCATTTAATTCAATGGAAAGTGAAAGATGTGGTCTACGCGAGCGTTTCAACGCCGAGTAGATTGGCATTACTAAAGCCTTTAGAAGTATTAGCAATGCTGATTGGTGTACAGGGGCATTAACTGGGCTTTTGGTCTTCGAGGGTGCACTTTCCTTAATTTTACTCCTATAAGAATGTCTAAGGACTAAAATAGTGCAGCATTGCTCATGTAGACAACATCTAGCGTTTTCAATGCTCTCATGTAGATCGGGAAAATTTACGAGAACTGGTTGCTCATGTAAATTAGGTCTAAAACCATCATGCTTATGACTTGATTTTTTTCCTTCCCTCTTATAACCTCCAGTGTTAAGGGTTAAGCAGAAAATGTGGGCTCCAACATCATACTGACCAATTGTGCACAAAGCTCACTCAACTTCAAGCTTCGGGAAATAATCCTAATCCATATTTTACATAGGGCTGGACAAACCCTAGAATCCATCTGGAGAAATAACCTGCTCCGGCCAGCAATCTAGTGCTTATATCACTGAACCTACATTATTGCTTTACTGTGTTGCTAAGATTCTGGTATTAATTAGGGTATCAAATTCAAAGTTATATGAATGTATTATTATAAGATAGTTTTAAGTTAAATTTTGTTTTTGTCATCCTTAGCAAAATAATTTTTATTTTTATATAATTAGTAGGAAAAAAAGTGGCAATCACTTTTAGCCCAAAGTGTAACAAGTTGGAGGGAAAAACGCACAACATTGCACTGCCTTACAGACTTTTTGATGTTTTTTTTTTTTTCCTCCTGCATGGAAAATATTCATTATTTCTGAAGTCAAGATTATTTTCTAAATTAATCTCTCTTAAAATGCTTTTAACTTTTCCATATAATTTCTTGACATACCATCAGTGATCAGCAGTTCATTTATAAAAAAAAAAAAATCATGAAGTGGAAAGTGAAAAAAATAAAAAAATAAAATAAATAAATTAATAAAAATAAATCATTCTTATTGAAACAGGTGGCTTCTTTAAATGTTTCCCTAGCTTCATCATCTACATGTAATATTCATTAGTAACATTCTAGAGTATTTCATCTTCCTTCACATTTAATTTTCACATGATCTCCAAATTTATATTTAACCTACTCTTTGAAACTGTTTGTAGTCTGTGTCAACTTAATGGTAGACAATGATAACTTTCACTACGCATGTGCTCTAAATGCTCCAGATGTAATTTCTATTCTTGTTCAGCAGATGGGACAGAGGTGAACTATGGTGAAGATACAATATCCCTAAAAATTATTACCTAAAATTTATTTCTGATCAATATTCTATCCATGCTTGTAGCAATTAATAATGGTAACCAAGACTGAATACTGGAACATGTTGGAGGAAATAAATGAAAATTATTTAGCTTGACTAAGTTAATATGAACAAAGGAGAAGTGGACAAATAAAATGTTAGACAATTAAACAAAAAAGCTGTGCCAACGTTTAATTCATAAGGAAGGATGTGGTGAATGATCCAGTCACAAAATGCACTGAAACACTTAACCCGTTCACTGTCGGGTTTTATGAGGCAGAGGGTGTTCTGCGTACTATTTTCTAGCGAGTTATGCCTAACACATTTGAATGTTACTTTCTTTAGTTAATTTCAATTGTTTTTTTACTCCGAAATAATTAGTTGCTTATTTTTTTATATATGTAAAAATGTTAATGAACAATTTCAATTGAGTTTGGCAATATTTTAATTAAAAAAAAATGTCGAAGATTAAAATTGATAACAATGCTTACAAAATATTAACAAAAAAAATCAATAGCAACGTTTTAGTTTTTAGTGATAAAAAAAAATAATTTCGAAACACCTTGAAATAAAAGCTCTTAAATATAAATAAATTAAAATAAAAGCCTTTTTTTTTTCTGGATGTATTTTAAATAGACTGAAAAGCTAGCAGATATTTGTGATTTTAAAATACTGCTCATGTTCAGAGAAATAATTTGAAGAGCCCTTTAGTGGCGAAATCATTTCATAATACAGCTGACAATATCATTTTTCCAAGAAAACCAAAAGAATCAGAATGAACTGTTAGAAAATATCCGTCACCTTCCAAAGACAAGTATACTCAGGAGTGCCACAGAGGTCAATGTCACAAGGACAAGATAACTCTGGCATGGCACAGAACGGGTTAATGAGATATGATAATAGATTAGTCTATCTGGTGGTAAACTTCTAGTAAACAGAAGTAGACTGGTTCAGAGGTTAAAAATGAAGAACATGTTGAAATAAAGTATGGTAAAAATATGTATTGTTAATTAAATGATTAATATAATGAGCTTCTGACAAAGGCTTTTTAAAATGTAACAATATATTGATAGAACTATTGATAGTAGCAGGAACTCAAAGATGTCGTAATTTTGAATGCTGGAACAGATATACAACTAACTAAACCTTTTAAAGGAGAAACCAGTTTTCAAGGTAGCCAAGACACACATTATACGCTCTGATAAGAGCTATCTTGCAAAGCACATCTTACCTCAAACGTTAAGGTGTGTGATTGAAACAGACAGTGGAATCCATACTGTGACATAACTTAATCAATGACATCATGATTAACACTGGATACCTAAGCTAAGTTGGATGAATGCAAACTAAATCATTCAAGAAAAGGTCACATTCAGTATAAACTATGATAATGGTGGAGATTCTATGCTGTTAAATTGTAAAGGTGGCAGATTCAAAGCTGTCACATAGACAAACAGTAAAAAGACCTCACAGAATAAAATACTCTTCAAACACTGGCAGCATAAGTGTGTTTGTTAGAAAAGCTGGAATGCAATGAGTAGTAACTGGCAACTGAAGTTATAAAGATGAATGAGTCTTTTAGAGAAGACTCTTCTGGTTGCTTGAAAGCTAACTGCCAAAGAACAAAAACTATAATGATAACACATATCTACAGCTAATGCAATTATTACTAGCAAGATTATAAATAAACATTCTGATTAAAGGAATTTAAAATGTCATGGAAGGAATTAGATGTCAATAACAAATCAACAAAATACATAAGCCAAGTCCTAGTGAGAATTTATATTGTAAAAAAGTAAATGAAGTTTATAGAAATAGCAAAAATGAAAATACCTACTAGTAGTGACATTAGCGCCTCTGGTGAGATGGACGTGGAATAATTATAGAATTAACAATCAGAAACAATAGAGAGCATGAAACTAAATGGTTGTAATGAAATTTAATCAAATAAGGTTAAGCAGGACAGTCGAAGAGTTAAGTTACAAACTATACTAACAATACAAGCATTTGACTATTGCATCACAAACATTCAATAGGGATTAAGGCTTGAGGTTGCCTATAACTGAATGAAAGAGTTGCTAAATATGAAGATGAAAGCAGTCGAGAAAGGATAGAAGAGACCACTGTGTGAGAATATTCAGCAAAAAAAATTGAGCAACAAATTGGAGAGGAAATCTTGGGCTTACTGCTGAGACTGGTGGTCTTACATAGATCGATTGGAAGTTAAAGCTACATTGAAAAGCAAACCTTTTTTGAAAGAAAATGAAATGGTAAAAAGAATATAGAACACCACGGAAAGTCCAATGAAGGTAGCGATGAGCTTTTGGATTTAGTCATAAAACTGCCATTGTTTCAGCCAATCAACGAAGACGATATATGTGACTGGATAAACGCTGACGAACAACAAGACATTACAGATGAAATGATCGTCAAAAAGGAAAATGAATCTAGCATTGATGATGAAGACAGTGACGATGAAAATCGACATATGAAAATCTCTCATACAGATGGACTAAAAGCTATCGAAAGTGCTATTGAATATATAGAAGAAGAAGCGACACCAGCAATCCTGTTATCCTAAAAAAAATGGTGAAACATTACTGCAGAAAAACGCCAAAGTAACCCAAAACAAAAAACAATTAAGGACTTTCTTAATTAAAAGAACTCTTTCAATATGAATTGTATGTGGTGTATCTGTATAACTTTAGTATTTGTTTAAATTTACATTTAAACCTATACGATTTATTTTATTTACAATTTTCGCTTTAACTGAGTTTTTCAATTATCCGAGTTAGTCTTGGTCCACATTAACTCGGATAATCGGAACTCTACTGTATATTCATTATAACATACCATTTTCAAACATGGATAATGAGAATTACATTGACATCATGATCATTAGTAGCAAGTATAGATGGAATTCTATCTTGAAACATTTAGTTTTTTAAGTGTCACTTCCATTTCCTGTAGTATATTTTCCTTTTCTTTGATCTATGTCAAAACGACAACTTTTTGTTATAAACTTTAAGACAGTTTATATATGTTTAATGTGTGTAAATAATGTAACTATTAAAAGATGAAATTAAGGCCACCACACACTGAAGTATAAAATAAGTTTATACGTAAATTTATTTTTATACTTCAATGTGTGGTGGCCTTAATTTCATCTTTTAATAGTAACTTTAAAGGCCGCTTCAGATGTGCCATCTGAGTAGGCTATATTGATGGCAATGTCTATGTAGATTGCCAGTGAATAAAAAGCTTTAAAACTCTTTGTCTTACACGTTCCATATCGCCTTTCATCACACGGAAAATTTACACTTCTCAATTATTATTATACCTACGTTTTATTTACAAAAAAATAGCATTGATTAATGTAAAAATCATTTATTCAATGCATCGAATAGGCGAAAGATTGTTTTTAATTAATTAAAATAGGAAGTATTCATTTTTTTTTTTTTCATCTTTTTTGTATTTCTTTGTTTTCAGTTTTGATATTTCTCATTAAATCTCGACCAACCATAATATGTTTTCGAGATTCCAATCGCTCGTCCATTCAAATTTTGAGGCCGAAATTCTGTAATGATTTTAATTAATAATGTAGCGTTTTCTGAAAGCATCCACGAAAACATAAGGAAAAGATGACCTCCTTTCGTGCATATCATTTTTGTAATCGGTAATTTTGAATAAATAGATACAAATCGATTGGACTTCAAAAGTTCTAGAATTCGCCATCAGGAGCACTAGTATCAGATGGCTCCTTAGATGGTGTGCCATCTCTTTGAAATTAGGCCACATTCTAAAAGGGGCAATGTGCTTTCCACCCCGATGTGATGATGGTGCGCATATGGTCTGTGAAATGGTATACGTAAAGCAGCATTAATACAACTTAAAAGTTTTGTTTTATTTTTCCATTATTTCTTGACAATTCCTTATTAATGCTTTTTATCTTCACTTTATTTCAGCATAAGAGAATTACATCACAGTTTATTGCTATTTAAAGCCTCTTACAAGGGAATGGTTAGGTTTGACAGGTCAAAACCTCCCTTGAAATTTTTATTATTTATTCAGGATCTCAAGAAGTTATTGTATACCAAATTTTAACTGCTGACGGGCACTGGAAGAGTATAAAACAAATTACTAAAGTTACAAAAAATAGTGATATGATGTCATAACTCATTGTGAGCCATGAATGACTTCACCGCATCGCCAGCTGCAGGCCATTCCTTCAAGGTCAGACAAAACGGACGGCGCAGCAAGAGCAAAAATACTTAATTTGTAAAATAATACTAACATAATTACTGCTTATAAAATAAAAGCAATAACTGAAAAGTGTGGCCACATTTGTATTTTAAAAGAAAGTGGTTTTACATAGAAAAAAAAATAAAGCAAAAGTATTACAGTTAAAAAATTGAAGAAAAATTTATATAATCCTAACTGTCAACTATTGGCATATTATAAATATAATTATTGTCATTATTTTTATTTGTAATGTAAACAATAACTTAAAAGAAATTAGCATAAAATGAAGGAATAGAAAATGTTTTAAATAAAAATCAATCAAGAGATAGTGAAATGGCCAAGAGATAGTAAAATGGCTGAATCGAAGCTTCAAAAATTGATATTAAACCGACTATGGGCAGAGTGCACCAACCAACAAATGAAGCAGTCATTAGTTATGGAAGCGATAGTGAAAAACCTGCTGTCATGTAAAAGTTGCTATGCACCAACGATATTTCATCAGTAATTTACTGATGTTCGCTAAACATCTAACATCTTTATAAAAGTGACTGCGATTGGTTAACAACAATGAATGTCACTTCCGGATGTCTGTGCATAGGTGCAGTAAGTTACAAAATGGCAGCCTCCAGGGAGTAGAAAAAATACACGCTTACAGAAATTTTTTATTGACGTTACGAAATGTCCCGATAAGAATCTTCACAGGAAGTAAACTTATTCAACATTATTTTTGGAATATTATAGAATAAATACAGCTACTTCATCGTCAAAATCACAGAAGTCGGTTTCAATCGAGGTCGACACCAGCTATCTTTAAACGTTGAATTGACGGGAGTTTTCTATTGAATGCCATGATGGGAGTTTTCTATTCAATGCCATGATGGAGTTTTCTATTGGTTCCCTTAATTTTAACTCGCCAGCATCCGAGCTGCTAAAATTTGGCCTCTGATCAGCGAATTAGTGGCTGTTTAAACCCCTCACGAACGTTGGTCCACAGAAAATGTCACTTGCTCGATGCTTTAGCAGCGATCAAAGTTAACGTAGATTTGGTGCACTTGGTCCTATATCGCTCATTTGTTGCAACTCAAAATACATCATTTTCCAGAAAATGAGTTTGAAAGTTTCGAAAATGAAGAGAATGTGTTGATGCAATAGCGACCCAATTCACGCTTTCATTGCAAGTTTTAGAATGCAAGTCATTCTACCAGTAAAAAGAACTCCAATGACTTATTTTTTTTTTTTTTTTTGCAAATAATCCGAAAGTTTATCATGTTTAAGTTATGATGTTGTTACAGCAAATGAGTGATATGTTCTTCTGGAACTTTTCCTGGATGTCACATGATGAGGACCACTTCTGCAAAGGAAGACTGTTACCTGCTTCTAGCTGCAAGATGTCATAGGACACACAGAATGGCAGGGGACTGCAGATCTCTCTGCGTCCATAAAAGGAGAGGTTCCTGGCAAATTTGTGTTCTAAAGGCTTCATTCGGATCATCTTTACCTAAAAAGACCAGCTGACTGTATCAATTTCTCACAAATATAGACTGCACTGAATTAGTCTTAAGACCAGCTGACTGTATCAATTTCTCACAAATATAGACTGCACTGAATTAGTCTTGAGACCATCTGCACTGTACTCAAAAAGAGAATACGGCAATGTGCTGCTCACATATGATTCATGGATTCAGTCTCCAAAAGACTTCCTGATAAGCTATGACATGAACTGAGACTGGAACCAAATATCATCCCAATAACATTTGGAAAGATAGAGGTATGGCTGTGGTAGTGTGAGCTGGAATAAAAAATCAATGGCTGTATTGATCGTCAAGTCAGATGATACTCTTAATAGCTACTGAGTAGTGTGATGATATCCTGGACCAATGTACGTTTGTTCATTTCTTGCTTCCATGGGTTCTGATTCTATATTGAAAATACAGTCTCTATATAGCTCATCTGATTGAGCAGAACTTACAGATGGAAACCTTCACTCATATGGAGTGACTAGCGAGACCACATGATCTCAACCTGATTAGAACATATTTGAAACATTAGAAAGATGAATTACATGCCTCAATATACTTCCCCATTACCTCAGAGCTCAGATCTGCTCTTTTATAAGAATGGTTATTAATCTGCAAGATTTCATCGACAATCTACTGGCAGCAAGAATCATAGATGTTCACACAACATACAATGATTGTATTTTAATACAAGGAGATCAATCAAATCAGATAAAAGTTACCCTATTAAAAAAAAAGGCATCATTGAACTTTTACATGTCAACTTTGACTAATAATGATCTATTTTGCAGGAAATTTTTTAACAGAATTCTCCATTCTATTTGTCGTTAATGAGTTTTATCACAAACTGACGCTTTCATTCACATTAATTAAAAGATTATTTTTTCACTAATTTATTGCTTAATTTCTCAATACCAGTGTAATACTTATTTCCGTTCAGTTTAATCTTCAATTTACTTAGGTTAGAATTGGTGGCACCAAAATAACTAATTTTTTCTATTTGCAAATTCTCTTCCCAATGTCTTAGTGAGATCTTCACCAAGTTTTGTAGTGATCTGTTGAGAAGATCCATTATCTACATCACTCTGGGTACTGTCAGTTTAATTATAACTATCTGGACAAATGGATTGGTGGAATAATAAGAAAAAGATGACGAAGAATGGAAACAGTGCTAATTTTTGAGAAAACACAAGATGCAAATAATGTTTAATACATGTTTCAAATGGCATTTCTATCACCGTAATTTGAAATCAAAGAGGATAGAAAAAGCTCATCTGTAAAATTCAGTTTAATGTCCATGACAAAGAGTAATTTTATTGCAGTTCTGCTCTACCTTATCAGTCTCAATATTAAAGAAGATTTCTATTTCTCAATATAAATTAAGATTTTATTCAGCTGTATCACAAGGCAAGATAACTATGCATCACAAAGTGAAAGCTAACAAGACTTGACTTTTTTTGAAAACTTATCTACTACCTTAAAAGGCTAGTTTCTGAAAGGGGCTAGATTCAAAAAAGATGTGTCAGTAGATGACAAAGTAAAAGAGTAAGCAACTTGTTTAAGACTGCAGTAGCCAGGTTCTGAGCGAATGAAGAGAAGGAAAAGTTTGAAAGATAAACTACTGTTCTATTGTATGACATGATCAAACATTGTCTTTGTTTAAACAAATTCCATATAGTTAAAACTGTTGGTATAGCAACTGCCCACCAAAAACTAATTCCAGATAGATAAGTTAAGCTTATATTATCTTATCTTATATTCATAAGAACTTTTAAGAAAGAAAGGAAAAAAAAAAAAGAAAAAAGTTATGCATATCTGATAATGTGATAATAAATTGGCCAAAAAAAATTCACTTTTCACATATGATATGAAAATTTTAATGGAAAATTTTTCTTAATTTGATTCTGTCACTATGAATGACATTTCAATGATTATTAGAAAAAAAAAAAAAACATTTGCATACTAAATCCAAATAAAAGTAAAAAAGCCTAATTCAAAATACCTACCATCTTCATCTTCTGCAGGTTGAATGCTTATTCTACCATCTGATTTCTGTATGAAATTAAAAGAAATAAACAAAAAAACATATGTAATCAGACATATTTATTTGAACTAAACAGTTATTATTATTATTATTATAAACAGTTTCTAAAGCAACATCTTTGCTTTGGTTTTCATGGAAAAAAAAATACCCTCAATACTTATTCTCCTCAAAAATCACCAAATCATAGATAGACAAAGTCCTAGGGCCTGAATTTACAGTGCATCATTACTGTCATCATTTCATTTTCGGGAACTGCATACAATACTACATTTTATTTTTCTGAAGAATTATTCTAATACAATTTGCAATTACAGCACTACTAAGTGTAGTGGAGTGCTGTAAAGAATAGTCTTGAAATTAATCTTTTTTTTTTATATAAAAGGAAAAAAAAAATATGATAATCAAGTGCATTTCTTATTCAAAAAAATTTACTTGGTTAAATATTTTTCGAAAGATCAAGTCTCTACAAAGTTAATGAAATAAAATTGATTAAATACTGTCCTTGCAGCTCAAAAATGATATTCAACTAAAATTTAACTTTAAGGATAATAACTTTACCTTAGAAATATCAGTAAATGACACAGTATATGAAATAAATCAGATTTCAATCTCACATATATTAATAGAAACAACATGGAATTTATAGAACAAAAAAAAAATTGGATTGCCAACATCAAGTCCTTGCAATGATTTCCTAAAAATTCAGTTTAGAACATATATAATAATAAAATCAAAAACAGAAAAGAAAAAAAAAAATGAGATTCTGAATTACTGGTAAATTACTATCAAAATTAAAATCTGAATTTTTTAAAAATAAAAAGAATGCAAATAAATTCTTCTTACTGAAAGTGTGTATTGAATCTTTTCTCATTTTCAGAGAAATCAACATTTTCAACCTTCACCATACATCAATGAAGTATTAAAACTTTATATATGAAAATTTCCATTTAAATTTCAACCATGGGCAGAAATCCTGAAGCATACTATTCATCATTTCAAACTTCTGTAATCAAGTTTAGATGAAAAGTTACTTTAAGTTCATCTAAGCAGCATCCTGAAAGTTTTGAAAGATGCAAATGAAAACACATTTCGACAAATTTTTACATTTACATTTCAGAAAGAAGAAGAAAAAAATTAAATCGACAGCCAAGTAAAGCATGTCAGGTGAACAACAATGCAAATGGCCATAAACATCAGTTTCAGTAACAATAATTTACAATTTTTTTTTTTTATTATATTTTAAATATGTTTCAGTTGAATTTCCAAAAACTACCTTTCTCTCATTTTACTTGGGTTCTGCTTATTTCTTTTCCTTCTGTATTATATTCTGAACTATCTTATTTGCTTAATATTTTTCCAATTCACAATTGAAATTGGTAATACCACAGTTTTGATGTTAACAATCAGTTTGCAACTTTCTCTTTTGTTCGTATAATGATGAAATAAACTGTAACAGATGATATTAATTTCAAAACTTCACAAGGTTCCCAATATGAATACAATCAGTTGGGAAAATCAATTATAAATTCTCAAAATCCTAACTTTCATCAAAACAAGTTTAGAATATTAGAAATAAAATTTAACGTGCGTACATATCGTTTAAAAAATTAAATTCAAAGCACATACAAACTAAAGAAATACAAGATAAAATAAAAGCATTAAAGCTTACAATTGATGATTAATTTTGATAGCGTATTAGCTATCATCTTCGGATCGAACAAATACAAGATACAAAAAATTTATTTTCCAGTCTTTATATGAATTAATCATCAATTGTAAGCTTTAATGCTTTTATTTTATCTTGTATTTCTTTAGTTCGTATGTGCGTTGGCTTTGAATTTAATTTTTTAAACGATATTTACGCACGTTAAATTTTATTTCTATTATGTAAAGCCGTTTGTTTTATTTTCAGTCTTCACTACATTCTTCAAAAACAACTAATAGCCAAAAATTATGGACAATAACATGGTTGGTTCCAGAATCTACACATCCCTCAACGCAAGCAAACAGTTGACCTCGCCTGAATACTTAATGAACTGCTCTCAGTCATATAAAGACTGGAAAATAATTTTTTTGTATTTTGTATCTTGTATTTGTTCGATCCGAAGATGATAGCTAATAAGCTATCGAAATTAATCATCAATTGTAAGATTTAATGCTTTTATTTTATCTTGTATTTCTTTAGTTTGTATGTGCGTTGGCTTTGAATTTAATTTTTTAAAGTTTAGAATATGTTGTTGAATTTTTTTTATTTTTATTTTTTTAAATACACAACATACAGATTAAGATTTTTATCCCACAATAAATCAGCATTTGAATAGAGATCTAGCAGATCTAGCAGAGATCTATTTGAATAGAGATCTAGAGGAACTTGACTCAAGTTCCATTAAACTTTATACTATTACAAGGAAGTATCATCTTTTCCAAGACAAGTGATATCTGAAAAGGTAATCAAAGATACAAAAACTTAGGCTACTTCAAATTCTCCACTCATGCATTTCCAAATAAAGCATTGGTTTTTGATTAGGTATATGTGATATGGCTTTATTATGAATCAATTGGCTTTACTTCTCAACATTCCTAATCTTTTCAATAAACCAGCATCCACTAGAGTTGCGAATGTGTTTACTTGTTACAGTAATTAACTTTTATCATTTAGAAATAAATTCAAAACCCAGAACTGAATTAGTGTGATTCTTTTTGCTGAAAGTGTGTACTGGATCTATTTCCATTTTCGAAAAGTCAAGCATTTTCAACTTTCATTAACAAGGAAGGTTGTACCTTAATAAAGTACTGATTAATTTTATTTGTGAACTTTCCTTTTAACTATTCGTCATTTCAAACTTCTTTATTCAAGTTTTAGATGAAAACTTACTTTGAGTTTATCTAAGCAGCATCCTGAAAATTTTATGCTATTATAAAATCTCAACAAACGCATCCCTATATAAAGGTGATGGAGGCCATTTTTGTTTCTAAATATATAACCAATCATTTAAGTGCTGAATTTCGGGATTATTCATTAATTGTTGACATTCCTTTTTAAAATTACCTTTATTTATTATTAATTCTCTTGATTAATAATTATTTTCAAATCAGTGACTGTAAAATTACAAGTGATTACTTGTTGATACACTAATATTTTCATTAGAACTATTCCAGTTGAAATCCAATCACATGAACATCCAATTTTAATATTTGAATACTGAGTGAAAGATTTAGAAACAAAACTAGCACTAAATAAACGATTAACTTACCATTTGGCGTTTTATACACTTATTCCTCTTTATTGTTTTCATTTTGTTATTTAAGCAAACAATAAATCATAGAATATGTATTTCTAGCTTTCTTAGGTAATATACAGAATAATACTTCAAAGATAATAATTTTAAAGCTATTTTTTTTTTTCCCTTTTGAATAAATGATCAATCATTTCTACTGAAAAGTATAAACTACTATCTATAAACTAACATTTTAGTTCTTAAAGAGATCTTGCCAATTTTTCAAAATTATAAAGGTTCATCAACTGATGGAATCAAGATAAAACTGTTGATCCTTTTGGTTTTAACCTGAATTAAAGCATAAAAACTCCATAGAAATTTATTTGAAAATAACAGATTTTTTCTTGATTTTCAGAATTACAGTTTTACAGAATTACAAATAAATGAAATAACAATCAATATATGTTTTTAAAAAAATACATAATCATTATAGACATGACCTAAATAAAAATAAATTAACAGCTGAAAAATGAAACTGACCGTCACACTACCTATTGATGATGAACGTTCTAGAACTTCCCTTTCTTCTGCTGCCTGTTGAGCTACAAAATGTTCACAGTAATAAAATGCACTTCCAAGAAACTAAATTTTAAATTAAAAGAAAAAACCCATTACCATATCCTGGGTTAAGTTAATTTATTTAATCTTAAATGGATTTATTTATTTATTTTTTTTTTTTTTT
>JAFIDM010012231.1:145697154-145721488 GCA_023159025.1 Thereuonema tuberculata
TTTTTTGAATTTTAGGATTTTAAAAGAAATCTAAAAAAAAAAAAAAAAAAAAAAATATTTCTGATGTTAATTAAAAAAAAAAAAAAAAAGAAAAAAAAAAAAAAAAAAAAAAAAGGAAATTTAGCATTTTTTAATTCATTTTTTTTTAAATATTTTAAATTCATTTAAGTCCAATTATTTGATTTTACTGATAAGATTACTGACTAATGTTATGAAAATACAAGGTGCATAGTGTTAGTAAATGCAAAATTGCAACTGTGAAGAGAATTTAAATTAAATACGAACAAAAAGAAAAAGAGAAATTCCTATTTGCTCAAACTTCAAGCCATGCTATGTAATCGTGATAGGCAGAGAAACAGGAGTATAGAAAACTCTCTCAACTACCACACATACATCTAAGGTCCCAGGTAATCATCATCTTCCAGCCATCCAGACGTGTGCCTTAGTAATATAATCAATGATAATGTATTTATAATTTACATATACTGATGAATTAACAGGTAATTAATTGGGATGAAAACCAGGAAGCAAAAATAATAATGAAATTGTTGATGAAATTACGTTCAAAACGAAAGGGATAGTGTATAAGTCTTGGATTTCCGTAAACTTATGCTTGCGTAAACTTATACCAGATACTTCGTAAAATCAATTTTATAAAATAAAATTCTACAAAATTCAACAAATTAGCAGCAGGTGGATAAACTTAAAACTGATCTAAAACAACTGAAAACAGTAGAAAACACTACCCATGTAGGAAAGCTGAAAAGATATACAGGATCTTTCATGGAATCTACATACGCAACAAATTTCTTATAAAATTTCTAAAAACTTGGGCATTATTAAAAAACTAAACTTTCTACCGACACAAATACTTCTAAATCTATATTGGTCCTTAATCCACTCCAACATATGCTACGGTATTGCAATATGGGGCACCGCCTCTAAATTTTATCAAAACATGATTTTTAAGGCACAAAAACACTTCCTGAGATTTTTGGACGGAAAGCCAATGCAATACTCGACTAAATCTCTTTGGCACAAATATAAAGTTATCTCCTTCCATGACCTCAATAACTTACAGTTAGCTCTCTTCACCTATAAATTACTTAATACAAATATCTCTTCTTCTATCACACTACCTACTAAGCCCCAGTCACATCTTTACAATACAAGAACCTCCTCAATTCTATTTACTCCAAGAATCGCATCAAATTATCAAAAAAGAGCTGTTAGCTACTCTGCTCCTTCTCTGTGGAATAAAATTCCCCCCAATATTCCTGAAAGTCCCAATTTAAAACAGTTCAAAAGAAAACTAAAACATCATCTGCCTACACTAACATAACCTTTCACAAATTTACAATTATCATTCTTACCTTCTCTTCTCTCCAATCCATAAGTTAATTCCTAATCTATCCGTTGTCAAGTCGCAAACGTCTACCTTCATCAAATATCTTCCAACCTCTCCTCTCCTCCTCCTTATTTCGCTATTTCTGTTTCTATTCTCTTTACTTTCTATCTATTTGGGCTAGGCTTAACCCCTTATCCGAAAATTTCTGTTCACGAATTATATGACATTTTTAATTATATATTTCATTATCATTTTACCTAGATTGTATATATCACCAGATCTAAACTCCACAATTGTGTAATTCTTTTTCACATTTTCATTACAGATTAACTGTTCCTTTTATACCCATTATATTTATTTGTTTCAATGTTTTTGTGTTATGCTCTGTTTTGTTTTCTCCATTATATGTAACCAGTAATGCTTTTTGTATTTTATTTTATTTTATTTTTTCTTGCCTGTGATTGACTCCCTGCCTGCCTTCTCGACGGGACTACCCTTAAGGGACGTCACACTCATAACTATTATGTATTATCAAACTTTTGTAAGGCAAATAAATTATTATTATTATTATTATATGTTGGTTTTGAATGGACTGTTCCAATCGGTAAAACAACTAAAGCTTTAAATAGGTCACTGGAACTATTCACAACAATATTTCTAATAATCATGCTCTATCTATATAAGGCTTAATATATATTTCAAGTCTTTCAGAATTCGAAAATGGTAGGGGTCACTTTATATTACAAAGCTGAACCGAAATTCATTTAATTACTAGCTGAAAGAAATCGTAGTAAAGTTGGGAAGCAATAGCACTATTGCAATAAAGTTTAATATCATGGCTTTGAAAATAACCTTTACTTATTTTTTTTTCTAATAAATAGAACACATATTAAGAATTTTTCACTGAGCTATGAAAGCCACAAAAGCTACGGCCACAAAAGCATGTTTTCCACTCACAAAACAGGAAACGGTAACAGAAATGTGATGATGAAGATGATTATAAAAATAATAAAGCTGCTGTGCGAGGAACCCTTTTATACACTGTCCCTTTAAAATAAAAAAGTAAACCAGAAATAAACCAAATAAACAAACAAAAAAATATTAAATTAAACACCACTAGTGCAGCCTACTGCTTGATAATTCCCCAAGCAGATCAAATTTGGGTGAAGATACAAAGGTGCAACCCAACCACAGTGTGATGTCAACAGCCAAAATGCACACAGTACACTACACACTTACCACGTCCTTTGGCTGCGATCCACGCCACATAAGCAGGGGAATTGTGATAACTTTTCAATGCCTTATCATAGTCTAACTGAAATTATAAAAAAAATGGAAAAAAATAAAGCTTAATTAAGAAAAAAATTAAAAGGGAGGAAAAAAAAATGGGGGAGGGGAAGCACTCTAACAGCAGCAAGCACACAAGGCAGAAGGCAATACTACTCTTGGGTTACAATGTGAACATTACCTACCTTTCACTTTGGCAGCGACCCAGGCCTGATAGGCTGGGGAATTGTGGTATGATTTCAATGCTTCATTATACTCCAGCTGCAATTATAGCATTTATATATGAAACGTACACCAAAAAAAAAAAAGAGAGGGGAAAGGGTGGTAATGTAAAAATTGTATGACAGATGGCACCGTCCGTTTCTTTGAAGAGACTAAAGATCCAACTAGGGGAAGGGGAGTTGCATTGTTGATGGGAATGAAGGGGGTGACAAACACCATTTCATCTAATATAACAAAATAAAAATAATCGAAACAATGAAGGCAATCTGCAAAAATTAAAAGCCAGATTTGGTTTCATTTCAGAATAGTGAAAATTGCAAATTATAGTTTAGGCTTTGAAGAAGATATTATTTAGCTGAGCACCAGTTTCTACTTTACAACTACAGAGAGCATTCACACTCTCAACAAATACAACAGATCTGGACGCTCAACTGGCATTCGTTAAGGCAAAAAAAAAACACAAAAAAAAAAAACACACGCACATACACACACACACACGCACACAAAAAAATTCTGATGCACTTCTATGCAAAAGCAAATAGTTAACATTGCAGTAGCAAAATTAAAAATAAACAAAATGAAGCTGTGAAAAATTATTCTTTGTATCTACATGTACATATTTTCCCAATTTTAAAAACGTAAAGTAATTCATTAAGATGCAATATATTTATAAATTCATTAGCATAATAAATTTATAAATAAACTGTATTCTAATGAATTACTTTATCTTCAAATTCACATTATCAACTATTAATTAATAATCAAGTACTGGCAACTGAAGTCTCACATTCTCTCTCTCTCTCTCCTGCAATTTATACAGAATAACTGGAGTTTTTATTTACTGAAGATCATAAAGCAATGAATTTATGACTACAAATTTAAAGAGTCAGAATGCGATCAAAAATGCTATTACAAGGAGCAGCAGCAGAAAACCCAATTTTGAAGAAGCTTCTGTATTTTTTCCAAGAAGGGGTTCGTTTGTAGCATTATTTTCATTGTTGACATTCTTTGTAAGCATTCTTATAAATTCACAATACTTTCAAATTTAGTATCTTCGAAATTTCTTTCCAAAATTCTTCACAACGGAAATCATTTGGAAATTGTGCAATCGGACTCGAAGAGTAAATTCTAATAAGAAGAATACACTGTTATTAAAATTTCCTTTAGTCAAGCAAAGTCACTAAATTTATTTTTTTTTAATCTTTAAACTACAACAAATCTAAATATACTTATCATAGATAAAGTGAACCTCATCATTTCAGTTTCTTTCAATTTCAAATGGAAAGGGGGGAGGGGCAGAGGGGGAAAAAGAATAATAATTCCCCAACATCTTTCTTCATTTAACAAAATAATCATGATCTTTTCGGAGTATTCTAATTGAACAATATCCTCAGGCTATCTTTATACTGCCAATAAAGAATGTCTTTACAACCAAGTTTCTGTTATCAAAAAATCAATATTTAAAAAAATATTTTAATGCAATCACTTGTATAGCATTAGCTCATAGGAACAGTCATTACTTGTTTCTATTAGTAAAAATATTGCCATCAATGATTCCGACTTGAGTTAGACAAATCAAAAGGGTTTTAAACAGAGTGGAAGAAATATCCTAAAAAGCAAGTCTCCAGGAAAATTGGTTTAACAAAAACGGGGATAATTTTTAAAGTTCTGTAATTGATGAGGGAAAAAAAAAAGGAAAAGAAAAAAAGCCTACAAATCAATCTGCAACTGAAATTAAAATGCTTTCTTTAGTCGAGAAAGAAAGCAGCAAAATAACTTATATGCAAAGGAATTGCAAAGAAAGCCGTACTGACTCTTAAGCAACATCCTCAAAATATAACTGCTGTGCCTGTGAAAATAACAACAAATTAAATCTTCAGAGTAATTTCCAATGAAATGTTGAATAAAAGTTTGCATGATGTTTTAAAAAAGCTCATATTAAAATGATATTTTTATTTCTTACAGTCTCTTACGTACTCAACCTTCATTTCATTAGCTTATAGTTGCAGTAGAAAATATACTTTATCATCCCAAGTAGAGACTGGTATGAACTTCACTTGCATAGTTACATTTCTGAGGCCACTTAACATACTGAATTTTCAATAATCCATTAAAATAAAACCATGTATGAAAGCAGCCTAAGTGAAATGCATCAATCAAAATTTTAAATTGTCTCAAACAACAGCAAAAAAAAATGAAAAACGTAGTAAGCTTTGATTTAAGTTACATCCAATGAAGCATGTAACAAAGTATAGCTTTGTACATTATCCATGCGTTTTTGAGTTCATCTCTTCATACTGATTCTATAGTAGCAGTATGCTAACAAAATGGATTAGAAATAGAAAATTAATATACAATGCCTTTCTTTAACTTTTATTATTTTAATGCCAGGCTTTTTATCAAGTACAAAGGAATAACATATATACTACTAATCACAACGACCATTTCTTATATTCTATATAATTACTCTGTATGTTTCAGATATTCCAGTTTTAATTACTGGAATAGAAAATTCCTTATTTTTGTTTATTTTAGTACCCATAATAAATGGTATACAAAATCCCAAATCAATTATTACTGAATATAGAAATAAAAACTTTTTTCAGAACAAAAACTTGATGCTAAATGAAGAATTGATTTGAAGATATGAAAGTGTAAAATTATTTTTATTCAAGATTACTCAAAATTATAATTTTTGCACTCTTCAGTGTACTTATAAAGCATTGCTGAAAATATTCCAACAATAACATACAGCTGTGAATAAAGTAAAATTTAAAAAGTAAAAGGTAACATGATATACTACCTAAATATATTTGAAGATTTATTTTTTACTGCAATATTTTAAAATATCTAATAATTACATTTTCAACTATTAATGAAATTAATAACAAAAACAAATAAATGAAAGCAGGAAATTTAACGAAGAAAAAGTTAATAGTTCATATAAAGATTTATATAATTTTGGTTAATTTAGTATGTACATGTAAATACTAAATGGAATGTGTTAAGATAAAAAAAAACAAAATTTGTGGTAGGGATAATGATGAATACTGTAATTTTAAAAGAATAATTGTAGTTTAATAAGCAAAAATCATCATCATGCTACAATGCATGCATTTTAACATCTGATTTCAAGTATTACTCAATTGCTACTTTTCTTGACATGCAGATTTATTATGATATTATTTTAGAGAGATCTATGTGGGCTGAAGCTATTGAGCAAGTCCTTAATGTCGGTTAATATTGGCTACTAAAGCTGTATTACTACTTTTCTTTAATTAACTTTCTCTGGAAAATTCTTTGTTAGATTCCACTGAAATTTTAATAAGGAGGAATCAAATGTAGAATTTTTTTTTTATTATTCCAGAGTAAGTTAAATTTCACCATCTGAGATTCCTTGGAACCTCATCCTCTGTATATAACAGTCTCAGATGGTTCAACTACAGTAGCTGTGGAAATGGTTTGAATAAGATGAAAGGATGCAGCCAGAGGGTTAGGATTTAGAAGTGCAATTAAGTGAAGGAAGAAAATATGCCAGAAAAGTACAAAGCCAAACCAGTGAGGAGGAAAAAAAAAAGGAATGCAGGAAGAATGGCTTCAAGCACAAAATCTGCAACACAGAAGACAATCTTCTGCTAAGACATTTCTAGGTTATCTTTGAAATTTTGAAAGATTTAATTCAATTTTAATCTCTTCAGATTGCATCCCATGGTCAGAGCTTATATTGTATATGAAAAAAATAAAAATAAAAATCTAAAAATATAACAAACAACAAACAAACAAAAAACCAAAACAAAACAAAAAAATATAAAAACAAACAAAACAAAACAAAAAAAAAAAAACAAAAACAGGGAAAAAAAAAAAAGTATCATTCTCATGAATCTATGATATATGAGTCACCACAAAAGTAATGCTCTTTAATTTTTAAGGATTTGTAAACAGTAATTACGACATATTTTTGATTTATAAAATTATTTCCACGACTTCCAGTTAAATGTATGAAAAATATTACTGAAATACTGAAATAAATTTGTTTATGATATTTAGCTCGTTCATATTTACAAGTATTTAAAAATGTTGTTAAATAATAATTAAAATAGTGAAGCAATGGATTGAATTATATGAAGGCGACAAAATATACTTAAAAGATAGCTTCACAAACAGTATCCTATGCTATTTGTGTCAGACAATATTACAAGTAACAATGACAGTGCAAAGAAGAAAAAAAAAAATCTATTTAAATTTTATTAAGCTGTTATGATAAGCAGAAAAATAAAAATTAGGTAAAGTCAAAACTTTATATTCTGTAATTTAAAAAATGTTATGAATATCAATAAATATTCTCTGTTCATTCAGAAGCATTACTTTTGAAGTAACTATCATATCTCACCTAATCCTACATAAAATTTTATTATTCTAAATCTACAAAATTGTTGTCTAATAAATATTAAATTATTATATTCAATCTTATTATATTAAAACCCATTATAAAAAAAAATTAATCTTTCTCAACATGAAATTCTAACATCTTTACATCTAGTCCCTAGCATATACAACAAATTATCGTTAATGTGAAAACCAACACCAACAAATAGCTCTGGCCATTGGATGGATTGAAGAGTTCTTGCATCACAAAAAAAAAATACAAAAAAAATTATTATTTTTTTTTAAAAAGTACTTTTTTTTCGTAAATTATGTGATTCGATCACAATGTAAAAAAACTAGTACCTTTTCTGCCTCATAGTCATCAATGTATTCCTGTTTCTCCTCATCAGAGAGCTCTCTCCACATCTGACCGATGATTTTGCCAATCTCCCATAGCTTCAGGTCAGGATTTTGGGCCTTGACCTGGTCCCAGACCTGTGGAGGAGGAGAATATAAACAGGCTTCCAGGTCAACTAAAACACAAGATGCCGCCGCTCACCAAAATCTCCTTGGGGAGATCAGAAATAGAACACCAGAGAGGCTCAGAGTAGTTACAGAGCATCTGACTGAATCCTCAGAGAAAAGTTATGTCAACAGGTAGAGTGAGTGGAAAAAAATAATAAAATAATAATAATAATAACTGCAGATGAAAACAATGAGTTGCTTATATTCAATGAGTTGAATCATATTCAGTAACTAAAACAATCTTCCTTTTCTGAATAAATAGCTGAAAAACATCTTTAATTCTTAGCTTTTGTGTAATAAAGAGGCTCTTTTATCAACAGGGAAAAAAAAAATATAAAGTGTAACATTAGACAAAATAAGAGTGCAACATCAAGATAAGTCAAATATTGTTGGAAATACCATCATTTCCAAGTAAAAAAAAAAACAGCTATGATAAACAGACTAGAGAACAAAAAAAAAAAAAAAAAATCACAAATCTGTGACAATGGACATTTATGGCAACAGTAAAAAAAAAAATCACATTAACAACAAAAAAATAACATCCTATAATGCAATGATATACAACAGTATTTAAGTTTCCACCCAGTGAACTATAATAATACTACTTAGCTAAAGATGTAACCGTGGCTTACATATTGCAAATGCATTTCTCCTCATATAAAGACCAAATATTGGACAAAAACGAAGAATTAAAGATATTTACAACGATTTATACGATAAAGGGAAGTTGATTTAAATTTTTAAAAAATAAATAAATCTGCTCAATTTAACTACAGACAACTTAATTGCCAACAGTGGGAAAAAAAATATTAAAAATCAAAAGCAAAAAACAAAACAAAAATAATGTCGATAATAACGAACTAATAGCATTACTTAAAAACAGAACTAAATAAAAAAGAAACTAAAAAATTTATTTAGGATAAAATTGTTTGTAAAGCCTTTGCCACCATGTGGTGCTTCACAGTGCAGGACTTATCAGTGTCTTTCCCTTCATTGGAAGCCATTCCACCTAATGAATTCAAGTTAATCAAAAAAAAATTACAGTAACACTAATAATAAAAAAAAAGCGTCGTGTAGATCCAACTTCAAAAATTTAGTTTTCTTTAGGAAATACTGTGTTTAAAAATTTTAACTGATGTAATACTGTAATTTTAATAAAAATTTTGGGTGAAAACTGGAATTAAAACAGAAAAAAAAAAAAAAAAAGAAAAGAAAAAGAAAACAAATGGGACAATTAAATAAAACAATTTTTCATGAGTAACGGGAGGAATTATTTTGCTTTATTTGATTCATTTGCTCTTTTTTTTAAGGGTGTATACATGTGAATGAACTGCAACAACACCTTTTCACAAAACTGAAAGAAAATAAAAAAAAAAGAAAAAGCTTCCGAGGATCAGAAACATTATATGTGAATAACACTCCTCAGAATTAAAATCTGATGTTCTGTTTACTACGATGTTATTTTCAGGCAGCAATAAATCTATCATTAAGGATGTATCTTAACCTTTCAACATTAATTTTTTTTAAAAAAAAAATACTATTTTGAATAGGTTGAATGGTCTGCCATGTAAGCAGTGGTTGGAAAGAGTCATCCATTCTGTGAAGCACTGTCTTCATGGCAGGCATTGGTTATCATTGACAATTTCACATTTGCTAGTTCATATTAATAAAAAATCCTGGTAGTTCTTTCATTTACATACATTAGGCATTTGGATAATTATATTCATTTTCTGATGCTCAGCTAAGAATATATATATATATATATATATTTACGTATATATTTATATTATAAAAAAATAATAAATAATAAACATCAATAAAAACGTAAAGAAGTTCAAACCAACTAAATGTACTGAAGTCATGCAACCAAAAAATCAACCAGATATGACATAAAATGGGAGGGATGCAGTTACTTAACACTTTTTGTGCTACATATATAGATATATGTAGCACAGATTGTAGAAACACATTTTGCTCTTACCTTCAGTGTAGTCCAGTACTGTTCCGTTTAAGTCAAACATAAGTAATATCTCCACAATAGTGAATAAGCCAAATGTTGAACAAATTAATAATCAAATAAGAAAAATAAAACTTACTAAAATTATCTATAGTCCTTGTTTCAAGACTTAACATCAAAGTTTAAATATAATAACTTCAAATAATTATGAACAGAAAATGATATGCACAAAAAGTATTCAATGATGAATTTTCTTGGAATATTCCGAGTGTTACATAGTGTTTACTATAATATGCATCCCTTGTAAATTTCTCATATCCACTGGGAAATTTGGTGAATTTTGGATTGAAAAAAGAAAAAAAAAAAGAAAGAAAAAAGCTTGTTTCATGAATTACTATTTAATAATCATTTATGAATTCAAGCAGAATTCAGAATTGTGTTTTTGATGAGAGAACTTAACCCAGGATTATCAAAGTGACAAAACTTCATTTTCAAATGAAGTATTTGGAAGCCAATGATTAAAAAACGCATAAGAAAATAAACTCTTTATTACCTTTCTGCTATACCTCATGTATGGCATTAGAGGCTTGTCAGGTGGCTTGGGGGGTTTGGGCACTCTGGTCTCAGACTATAATATGAAAAGGGTCAGTTAATAACTACAATTACTGAAATACATGTTGGTTAAATTACAATAATATTTTATATCAATGTTTGAAAAGAGAAGGAACTCTGAAAGAAACTGCACAAAAAATTGATTATCAATATTTAATTTTTAAATTAAGTTCAATTAAACTTAAATAAAAGTTCTAACATCTTTAATTAACTTCTAATTAATTGGGAAATTTGCAAAAGCAATATAAAAATCATTTTCATCAGCTTTAAATAATAATAAAAAGCATTTTTCGACGAATTCCAGAAACTGGTTTTACAAATAGATAAGGATATTCTATGAGGGCGTTCAAGTCAATCTGGGACTTTTGATTATCTAGGATAACAATGTATTAATTAGGGTTTATTTTTGATATAATCTTCTGCTACTCTAATGCACTTTATCCCCAGCATCTTACTAATGCTTGGATACCATCAGCGTAGAAAGATCTCTTAGTTTGCCGGAGCCATGATCAGACTGCCTACTTCAAATCATTGTCACTGCAGAAATATTGGCTTCCCAATAACTTTTTCAATGGCCCAAACAGGTGAAAATCGCTGGAGCGAGGCCCGGACTTGTAAGAGGATGTGGCAATAACTTCCAGTCGAGTTTGTGTAGTCTGCAATTTGTGCAGTGGGCAGTATGAGGACATGCATTGTCCTGCAATATCCATTCATTCATGGTTCAACATTCCAATTAGTTTTCTTTCCAGCATCTTTAAAATCCCTGTAATTGCTTGGGCAGTTTAATGGCACATGCTTCTTATTTCAAGCTTTTACAAATACGATACCTTGTTTCATGCCATTGGTTCATAAATTAGTTTTTTAAATTTCAAAATGATATTCATTTAATGCTTACTTACTTACTTGAATTTTTGGTGAAACAACTACGTTGCAAAACAAACAAAAAAAAAAACCAACTACAACATGTACATTAAAATGACAGAAATGCTGGTTAAATGAGGGGATCGAGGCAAGATAGCCCCAAGCCACTCTGTTGGTCAAATTAAACTAATGGTGCCATCTGATAACAAAATATAAATTACAATTTAATTTCAAGAATTACTTTAAAAAAAAACCAGAAGATGAGAGGAGTTTTTTTCTTCTTGCCCCAAATGAATCAGGAAGTTTTTCGGGGCAAGACAGTGTCAAGCATCAGATATTAGATGTTGTATCATGGCAAGCTGCACCCGATTATAGTTAATTAATGAATCGGAAGATTCGTATGTAAATTTAGATATTAATTCAGACTATCAACCAACAAATACTAATCATTCAAGCCACTGAAAATGGAGATGAGGCAAGTGTTGCTTGGCATTATCTTTACCCTAAGAATATTCAAGGATAGTTAAAGTTAGTTATTTCTTTAAAATCTCATATGTATAAAAAAAAAAAAATCATTATAATTCAAATAATTTTATTTGTTGTTCAGAAAACCTACTGCATTTATTGAGTAATCTATATTTTAATCATTTAAAATCACAAAAACTAATTTGTGGCTTTGCACTGTTTTGCACCAAATTCAAGTAAAAATGATTATTGCAAAGCCTTTCTTTCCTAAACGTTTCATATTTTTGGTCTATTTTAACCAGTTCTATGCATAACAGTAATTCTAAAAAAACTGCTTAATCAGACATCGGTTCTAGTCTTATGTAATGGATTTAAAATGCTACAGTTTACATACATATTTTTTTTTTCCTCTTCAGGAGAAGGTATCAGAAGCTGAACTAAATGTAACAAGATCTTCATTAATCTCTCCTAGTCCACAAACACAGAAAAGAAAACTGTATTGTTCTATGCATGAAGAAAATGCGTAGAAATAAGAAGCATCGAAATTAGGAAAGGGAATGTAGTTCCACTTCTGGTAAAAATGTTACTGCCGCTGTCCTCTCTAGTGTTTTGAACTTTCTCAAGCGCAAACAGCTTCTTTGTTTCTTGGTTTTTGAGATTTATCTGACTTTGAAGACAACACATATATCTGTTTGGATGTGGCTTTATTAGGATCAAGATAGTACCAAGCCAAAAAATTCTGATACAATGCCACTTAAACATTTAATTATAAAATACATGACACTCATATTTTTAGAGAAATGCCATTTTACCATTCAGAATATATGAAACAGTAATAATAAATTGGCAAACCAAGTTCATGTTATTCAATGTGATTTGAGGATTTGATCAAACTTTCACTTTGCTTTTTCTCAAAACAATGCAAATGTGGCTTGGCCCTATCACATGACACAAATGGTCAGTGACACGATCCGATCCTAGCCTCTTGGAATCAGGTTTCGACTTATATTGATTGTATTTAAATTTGTTTATTTGTAATGTTTTTCTAATGATATATTATCTCATTTTCTATTTTTCTGTGCGAGTTAAGAAATTATAAAATTGCGAAAAAGAACAACACTTGATCAGTGTGGAAAACCATGCCTTCATTTCTCTTCTCGACAAAGAGAAGAATCATGCGATCAGAGGAACAGTTCTGAATGGACAGCGAAAGTGAAACTTTACAAAACGGTGGGAAAAACGAGGAATTGCTATAGATCGGCGAGAGGATCTCAAAGAGATGACAGGCAGACATGCGAGGAAAAACAGCTCCAGGCTCCCGTTTGGAGAAAGGACAACACGAAAATGGTGCTACTTCGAACGATGCTGGAGGTGTCAGGACAGCGGGTGGTTTCGAGTAATTATTTAGTAAGTAGAAAATAATTTCCAATTTCTTATCAAACGAATCAGAGAGTCGTCGGACGTGATGCCAACGTTAAATATCAAACCAGTAACCGAACGAAGATGCCAGATATAAATCTGTTCTGCCGCTTTTGAGATCTTGGACAGACTCCGCACCTGACTGCAGGGTCAAATCTGTGTGTCCTAGGACCGTAGTAAAACTGAACCTCACGCATCGTGGAAGTGTTGGTTTCTCTTCTCAAATACATGACAATTAGTGAATATCTTAGCATCATAATTAAATCGATCACCGGATCAAAGAACGTTTAGGGTGAAAAGCCAATATAATGCACCGAAATTAAAACTTTCCTGCATTCAGCAGAATTCACCTGATTTTGCAACAGTTTGAAAAATAACTATAAAATAACTAAAATTACATTTAAGGCTTCTTGAATCACAAAAATAAGATACTAGAGAAATATCCAGTAACGACTAGGATAAGAAAGAAGCTAAGAAACTCACTTGGAGAAATATCATATGTAAACAGAGACATTGACTGTTTGATACGAGTTTATTATTCATAACTGTGGGTTTTTTTTTATCTTACAGGAACTATTTTTAGCATTATTTTTATAACGAATAACAATAGTTATATTTTGGATTTAATCATTGCTTTATTAAACTAATAATATCTTTTCAATTTGATCTTGTTTTATTATTTTTGATATTTTTTTATCTATTAAGATTATTTAGTGATGCAATTTTGTATTTTTTGGCATTTTTGGATAACCTTTAATTGGGGAATTATTAGAGAGTAAAAGATGTAAAAGGGAAGGGAAAGATAATGTAAGCTTAAATAAGGCCGCCACCATTTTGAGTGTTTATACTAAATAAACTATTATATTTCTTTTTTCCAAGATTTTCGATTCTATTTTTTGACTTACGTATTTTTTTGAAAACGTAATATATTATTTTGTGTTTTGAATATTTATTCTTATAAGACAAGTTTTTCCAAAACATCCAATCTTATTTTAACGTTTAGGATGGACTTAGATTCACTAGGCATTGGATTGGAGGGGGAAGGTTCAAAGACTTAAATTAAGCATTTTATATCTTTTTTTATTCCCTATTTGATATTTATTTATTATTATTGTGTTTATCGGTAGGTTTGCGCCTCAGGCTAAGATAGTTTCCCAAGGTTTGAAGGTTTAACTATGGGCCCAGCGCCATCATACTAATCCACTAGGGATCAAATACTTAACTACTGTGTATGCATTTTGTTGCTTTTTTCACGGGCGTCGACTGAGTATTTGGGGGAAAATCACTCTGCAAATATCAACCCCAATCTCTAAAGACAACGTGTCAGCACTATCTTGCTCCGACCCCCTGAAATAATGATTTTAAATGATTCAATTCTGCTTAGAATCATTTAGTTCAGCTATGTTCTTTACTACTTATTTCAGATTACTTGGAGTTTTAATGTTAATGGTTTTTTGTTTTGTTATTTTTTTAATTCCATGTGAAAAATATATATATATATATATATACACAAGAGTTCTTACCGCTGATGCTTTTGATCCAACTTTAACAGGATTAAACGATGGATGGCCATGAGGAGATGGGATAAATGGGCTTGCATTAGTGTTCTGGAAAAAGTTACAACAAATTAGTATAAATCAGTTCACTACAAGGTGAAAACTTATTTCTTCATTCTGAACTCCAACCTCATTTTAAAGTCTTATAAATACTATCAACTTTTTTTTTTTTTAATATTTCTCAAGTCTATATATTGATTCAATTGTTCGGTTTGAATTATTTTTAATTAATAAATATGAAATATTTAACACTAAATTTCATTATTCTATGCTGAAAGTTCAATTACAATGCAAGATAAAATATATGGCAGTTTAAAAAAAAGAAAAAAGAAATATGAATCCTAGATGTAGAGTAGGTAATATTAATATGCTATACTGTGAAATACAATTTTATCTTTAAAAAAAATCTTATTCAACATTAAGAATAGAAATTGACTGATATTGGGAAATTTAAAATTATGAGTTAGAGGCAGGCATACAAAGGGTTGTTCTGGATCTCTGAAAAAAGAATTTCAGTGAGACAGGAAATCCGTGTGTCCACTGCCAATGATCTTCAATTATCTTGATAGCCCTTCACTGCTGCTATTGCTCTGCATCTGCTATTTTTCCATTAAAGCAGGCTGTTACAGAGTACAGTCATAACGATTTTTGTCCACTCCATCTGACAAGCTTTACAGAGACCATCTGTAGTGCAGGAACTGCTGTTTCCTATTGCTCGTTTTAGAAGTTCAAATGCACAAAAATCCATTGGTGCAGCATCTGGTGACTTCACAGGAATGTCACTGAAAGGTACAGTGTGTATTCCTGTTCCTTTCTCTCCAGGAACAAACAGACTGAAACAGAGATGTAATTGGAGGCTTTATCTTGATGAATCCACGCCTTGTTTGTGTCTTTACATTATAAATGGGGAAACCTCATTTCGATAAATTGGGTCCAGAACATTAATTTGATAGTAGTGGAAGTTGACCTTTGCCTCATCGCTGTATGCTGCGATGATCACGAATTTCCATTTTTCTCTGTAGGTGGTGCTCGTACAGTTTTTTACTATTTGTTTGGCAGTCTGAAATGTGACGAGGCAGCAACTTATGAACTCAGATCTTATGACATCTTTTAAAATTCAAATTGTGTTTAACAATTGTGAACACTGCCAGTTGATGACAGTGTTCACAATTGTTAAAGATGTTCCTGTCTTCATTGAATAGCCCTCTGGGTGGCTGGACTGCTTCACGCTACAAGGGACTTCCCACTTTCCTAAGGATGTCTGGAGTACAATTGGATGCAGGCCATAGAAAGGCATGTTTTTTTTACCTTCTACAATTAGTCCAATTATAGCAGGTCCTCTGTGGTTACCATACAAGCGAGTCTCTTCTTTGACACATTAAATCCACACTTCTTGCATGCCTTTATGATTGCAGAGTAGCTATACTTTGCGTCGGAAACAGCAGTAAAATAGCCTTCCCGAAACACTTGCTTTTCTTCAGCATGATTGTCACCAAGGATGAGATTTCTATACTGAACAATACATGGACATCTACATCACCATTGTTAAGCATTTGCATGTCACTTGCATCACAAGCCAGTAACTGCTTATGAATACAAATCGTTTTCAGAGATCCAGAACAACCCTCCGTATTTATTTAGTCAATTATCAAAGAAAAAAAGTCCACAAATTATAAGTGAAAACAAGCTTTGAAAGCTTTATTTGTTTGCCAAAGTTAATGTGTTAATACAGCTTTCCATTTGTTACAATGTAACTGTATTGATCCATCTCTCATATGGTATCAACATTTCTAGGAGTATCCTCTATTTTACCGTGGCGTATGTTTCTTCGTATTACTACCAACTTTAATGATGGCCTTGCACTTGACTTAGCACTGTGTTTTAAAATTTAAGGATGGTGTCAATATGAATTTTGTAGAAGAAAGCAATTAAAATTAATATTGGTTATTACAGTCATCTCTTAAAATTACAAGCTCTGGAATGAAGCGATCAGGTCTTCCATCCAGGCAATGTTGAAAGTCATTGTCTGGCTAAATACTACCAAAGTTGTGTTAAAACATTGACTGAAATTGAATGGGACCTTCTTCTATACCTGCTTGCAGTCCTGGACTGTTATGTATAACTTCAATCTGGTTAAACTTTGAAAGAATATGCTAAGAAGGCAAGAAATTCCAGTAAAAGATGAGATGAAGAGACCAATCATGATGTGGATTTTGAGTTAAGCCAGACTTTTTTTTTCCAAAACTGGAAAAGAATAATACTGGAAACAAGAGTATTCTGAAGGTGGGAGAATGCTTCAAAAAGTTACAATACATTTGTTGTTTTTATAAAAACTGCAGTATTCAAAAATTAATTAAATTTGAACTCAAATTTCGACCCTTTTGAGTCGAATTACAACAATTAGACCTAAGAAAATGACCTAAGAAATTTCTTTGAAAATTTCAAAGAAATAACTATTGTTATTGCTTTCATACTTTTAACAGCAGAGATGGTTTTAGATTGTGTACAGCTTTAGGCAGGTGTGGACTTGTCAGATTTATTTAAGTTTACATAAAAATTGAGGCCCATTTTAATTAACTGAGTAAATCAGTCTTGACCTAACCACATCAAGCTAATCAAATCTAAAAAGAGCTATAGTTCCTGCTGGCAAACATCAAAGAGTATGTGGTTTTATGTGCAGTCATCTGTATTTTATTTCAATCATTAATCAGAATGTGCTACTTAGTAATAGTCTGACAGTTATGATAATTATAAATCAATTATAAATTGATTGCATTTATAAATCAATGTTGAGAAAGAAAAAAAAAACTATTTTTATATCCAAGTCTTTATAAATAAATATAAGAAAAGCCCTTGATAATTTATTATCTAAACAATTTAACATATATCACAACACATTAAATCCAATTCATATTATTTGTTATTATTATTACTATTACTTACTGAAGGAGTAGAAGTATTGGGCGAAGAACCAATCTGTGCACGTAATCGTTCTACAGAAAAAAAAAAAAGAAGCAGCATTTAACAAGGATATTTAGGAAGAAAACAATTTATCTTTTATTTAAGATAATTAACATGAATAACCATGTTAAAAAAAGTAACAGCAACAACACTGTTAGTGCATAAACATAGATGTGATAAGAAAACTTTGGTATTTTCACACATTGTAAAGCACTCAGAATTAAGTTTTTATACAATGAAGCAAAAACTAACAATAATTTGCTCCCAAAAAGATCAGCTGCAGAATCACATTGTAGGAATTAAATGATTACAATTGTATTATTTTTGTACATCAATGACTTGATTTCAAAATGAGCTAAAAGTAAAGGATTTTTAACTTTTAAACAATTTATTTCATTTGGTAAATGTTAAGCAATCAATATATCGTTCATTGTTTCATGACTGCATAATAACCTCAGTGCTTCTAACAAGTATGTGCATTCATGATGCCTACATAAAAAAATAAAGAAATTAAATGAAACAAATATTATGTTTCCATATTTACTCTGGAATATTTTTACTTTTGAATAAACAATGAAATAATATTTGTGTATCCAAAAGCAACCTTCAACTGTACATTTCATCAATTAGAAGTTAATAAAAAAGTAAATTCCTTTCTAATTAATATTTTACATTTTAAAATCTTTGAATTTTACATTTCTAGGACATTCCGCTAAATAGAGATGCTTCATTTTAGAAGGAAATAAATTATTTCCACTTAATACAACTACAGATGCTGATGAACAACATCACTGCAGTTTGAGATTGCAGACTGAAGGCCACACAATGTCTATTTTTAGGTTGAATACTATTTTTGGGATCTTCATGTACTAAGTATGGCTTTGCAAATTCAGCAATTAAGACAGAGTGTAATTAGTAGTAATAACCATTCCAATAAGATGTCATAAAATGAGAAGGTCTAATCTTTTTGCAGATGTGAGATTTTTGAAAATATGCTTTCATCAACTATCTATCAAATAGAAATGTGGATAAACAGGACAGGACTCATAAATTTTAATATTTCATGAATCCATGCTACTTGGTTTCGAAGAAACAGTCAACATTACAAAATATTTACATATTTATATGATCATCAGTATGATAAACATCTCAGCGATTCATAGATTTTGCAGAATTAATTTTCAAATAAGAATAGAAATGTTAAATGGCCATCTCCATAAAAAGAAAATATGAACAGAGACTTAGACATTTTGTAATCTGATAGGTCACATGAAAAGACAATGGCAAGAGCTAGCGATTGCAAAGATGAATCACAAATTTAGGCATATTGTGTGTGTGAGTATATATTCATATTTAACAATGGGTGTATACCCAAAACTGTGAGGAGGAACAGTCTGTATGAGAATTGGCCCTATCAGAAGTAGTGTGTATATTCTGATGAACAAAATATTTAAGAAGTGCATATTTAGGTAACTGCTTATTAATGAAAGAATCAAACTGTTTAGAATGGTCCATGAAACTTTAGTATGTGTTTTAGTGGCAGGTATTTTCTTCTGTCGATGTTGCAAAAGAAAATAAAGGGTAACTTTGGAGTGAGTTGAATGATGTGCTGAATTAATCTCACAATAATTATTACTGTTGACGATTTGAATGGGTGGGCATGTGAAAAGGTGAATTGTATAGTGGAAAGTATGGTGATCCCGATATGAATAACTTTGCTGAGAGAAATGTGTATACAATACCTTTTTTCAAAGAAATGCTGTTCACTAACAAATTTGGAAAAGTAACACTGAAGGACAAAACAAGTTTGTTGATTTAGCTGTTTTGCAAAGAAAAACTACACACAAAAGTTGTGACAATGAGGGAGAGGAGAGGCAGAGGGTGGATCAGATCACATCTTAATTCAAATAAATAACCAAATAAATATCCAAGGGGCAAATAAAATGTTCTAATGAGGTAAAGTTGAAAACTTGAAAATAAATACAGAGGTTTATGACAGAAAAATGGAGCGATATATTTCGCATAGCCGACAGAAAACGATGCCTGTTCAAGAAGTCTCGGATAATCTGAAAATTCATTTAGTAAATATTGCTGCGAAACCAAATTGGTGATCATGAGAATATGGTTTATGGCGTTAGGAAGAAAAAGGCATCATTGAGAAAGCTGAATATTGATGGAATCTGAAAACAAATACTGAAGTAAAAGAAAAAGTGTACATCAAGTAGTAAGGAAGATCAGCTGGTAAGAGAGAGAGAGAGAGAGAGACGAGCAGTTGCTGAATGATTTACAAGATACTCAGCATATTTATTCCAGAAGGCGTATGAGCAGTATGAAAAGCAAGGTAAAATGCTGAAAAGATATTCTAATGGGACTGATATACGATGTATAATATATTTTTTTAAGAGCAACTGAAGTCTATGGAATGACGAGAAGGCTGAGAGTTGAATATGACATTATAAGAACTGCATGATAAATTTTAAGATAGAAAATGATAGACCAAGACAAAATATCTGTAGCTATTAAGGGGAAGAGATTAAAAAAAAGGGGGGGGGGGGAATTGTAGAAGAAATCCCTTGAGTGTGACAAGTATTGGATAAGACTGCAATTAACAGTGTACGGTAAAGTAAATGACTGAGGAGAAAACATGTTTTAAGAGGGAGGAGGAAAGGCTAAGTGGACTAGATTTTCTCAATGTGTGTAGTAATATACAGAATATTTGTGGATCAGGAGAAAGCATATGATCATGTCAAATAGATTTTGGAATGCGTTGAAAAACTATATCATGAGTGATCTCTTCCTTTGGCTGTGAAAGAATTGCATGTAAATATAGTTGTACTGAAAAATAATTTTATAGTGTATGTCTGAATAGATTGAGATTGGCATAGATGAATGGTTACTCCTATAAATGTAGATGTGTATGTGTGGGAAAGATTATATCTGTAGTGGCGTGAAAGTGATTGGCAAGAGTCTCTAAACTAGAACAATGTAAGCTAGTCTGAGTAAACAGGATCTAAACCAAACTTAATGATGAAAAAGTAGCAGCAGCAGAAAATAAAAGGGGAGAAGTTGAAAGCTTTGCTCCTTTGCTTCACAGAAGGCAACATGCTAAAATGAATGGAATCGAGTAAACCTAGACCAGATGAAGAAAACTATATATATATTTGGGAAGAACGTTTGATAGAGAGAATGATACTGATAGCATCCAAGCAGTTAAGGTGAAGCACCAGCAACTTGTTGCAGAAAGCAGAACTCTGCCATATCCGAAGCAAATGATGGGAGTTATGTAGTCCTGTTCCAAATGTGGAAATGACAAAAATGGTATGAGGAGCAAGAGCATGTGACAATTACTGCAAGGAGCTTTATTCTGAGATGTTTACATTATATGGAGCATACGACTGATGAGAATCTGGCTCAATACCATGTGTTGGTTAGGTGGATAAAAGAGTGAAAGTGTTAAGATTTTGCAAGCTTATGTAAAAGAGCATGCATGGAAAAAAAAAAAAAGAATGACTGGTGGATATGGAAAAGAAAAAAAAGTTTGGGGTGAAAAAAATAATATGTAATTATTTTCCTAAACTTGGCTTGTTATTTTTATTAAAGAAGCAAAACAAAATATCAATAATGATCACCACAACCACTATTTCCAGATTCAAAACTTGTCTGTAAATAGCCATCTTGTTTCAGAGAGCTTTTGTAAATGACCAGAAATTATTCTTTATACAGTCCTCCCCTCTTTTTTGCCTGGAATGGAATGAATTGTGTTTTCATAAACCCATTTATAAATGTATAACAAAATCATGTAAGAATTCCTGTAAGTTCAATGGTTAATTATTTTTATTAATTACTGATATAGTTTCATTGCCATCACAAAAATTATGCTGAAATTACATGAGATGCAAAAATACTTTTGGCAAAAAAGAAAAAAGCTATGAATCAATTGTACATTTCTCAGAAAGCAAACCATGGTCATGCAATAATAGAATTACTAAAAATAGCAAGCAATTAAACAGAGAAAAAATAAATCTTACCTTTTAATATTCCAACATTCACAGGAGTTCCAGGTAACAAGGGATCTAAATATTTAAAATAGCCACAAACAAAGTAGGGCAATACATCAGCGAACAAAAGGAGAAAAAAAAATCTAATATCTGAAATATACAGTAACTACAAAATGCCATCAAATGCAAATGAAAAGATCTTTAAATTTTTTAACTGGGAAAGCTTTAAGGTAAACTATAAAAGCTCGCAAACAAACCAACAAAAAAGATATTTAATAAAATATTTCTAAAAACTTAATTAACATCAATTGCTTATTCATGCATTTGACAGAAATAATAATTATCATAAAAAAAAAAGAACGCTTTTATAGTAATCTTTTTTAAACTGCCAAGTTAAACAGCTGCATGCATGAACAAATAGGATAAGAACATTCAAGTACAAAATGCTCTGACTAGAATCTTGTGTTTCAAAATATACATCAAATATATAAATTGCAAACAGCAGATTCTCCTTAGCAATTATTCTTTGGGTAAAACTATAAAAAGAACTGAAAAAAAAAAAAACTTGCAACACTTTCAGACAGGAACTCAATATAATGGAAATGCTCCTAATAAGAAATATGTCATGTCCTAAGAGCATGTGTGGAATCACAAAATACCATAAAGATATCAATACAATTAGGAGGTAGGACTAAAAAAAAAAAAACACTGATGAAGTATTGTTTTACTTCCAACTTTATAGAGAAATCTCTATAAATAGAAAGACAAGAGGAAACAAATAACAATTTTTTAATAAACAATTGAGTACACTAGCTCAAAGTTTACACATACTATTGGGAGAGAGGGCATATTGCTGCCTTCAACCTTTGATGTTCTAATTAAACTGCTAATTGGCACCAGGTCTGCATTTATGTTATGGGGAGCCACAAGTCATACATTCCAAACAACTCTATTGATTTTCAGGCCTTTCCCAGTGAGTTTTCAAATGTAGGTATGGCAAGGGCTACCAGTACATTCCAAAAACATTGCAGTCTATTTAGGCCTACTGTACAGACCCTTAATAATTTTTGAAGAGAAGCATATGCTGAATAGAGAAAGAAACAAACATCCAGGATTCAAACTCAGGTTCAGGCATTTCAGCAGCATAATAGGTCATTGCTTTGACCACTCTGCTGTGCCCAAAGATGTTTTTTTTTCCAGCTAATATTAAAATCCATTTACCTCATATTTGTTTAGCCCATATTTAATGAATGCTTATATCAACCTGTAAAATTTTGAATTTTTCAAATATTTTGTGGTTCTGACTTTCTGACGGGACCAAAGATACTATTGTAGAAGCAAGGCAATATTAAAATTTTACTTTTGTTCTGCCTTTTAATTACCTTAAAAAAAAAAATAAAAAAAAAGTTTTTTTTATAAAGAAATTTATACGATAAATCCCCGACAGTGACCAGGACCCAATTTTGTGCTCAGATGCAAAGTATCAAGGCCACTTGGCTCTGTCCATAAACGGAATTTCTCATTGATACATTTGTAACTTCTTTCTTAAAGTTCCACTGAATAACAGGGTTCACTATTGACCAAATCCATACAGAAATGCCATTTCCATAATTGATCACTCTCTTCCATAATGGTCTGCTATTGAAAGATTTGATATCAAAATATTTGTTTCTACACTAATCACTTCTACGCAATAGGATTAATAAACATTAAGAAAGATAAACATCACAAAAACATCTTTGAATCATTATTCTAAATATAACTTTTTAATAATACTCTAATATGAATTCTTAGTGTTAAATGCAATATCCAGTCTTTTTCTCTTCTCCCACATTCTTATGGTTTTTCTTTTTATGAAGCACAAAGAAAATATCCACGTCCTTTCAAGCTTTTAATGTTACAGAAGTCATCTTTCTTGCTTCAACTTTTAAAGTACAAATTGAAATCATTATACTAAATTTTGATTCTTAAAAATTAAATTACTACTAGTCTTTCAAATATTTTATTAATCTTGGTGTTTTAATAATGCCTTATGTTTCCATTAAGAACTTTTTTTTAATAGTTGGTATAGCCAATAATAATTAACTTCTACACATTTAACTTTAAAAAGATTCATCAAATAGGAAAAGAAAAAAAGACCAAAGTGGTGATGTTGCTTCTAAAAAGTATATTCTTTGAGTCACTATTAGCTCCTTCATCCCTTCCCTTCTTATACATTATAAATTCAAAGTAATAATTTTAAGTTTAGAGCAAAATGAAGTAAATAATTGATTATATTTCAATTTTAAAATAAAAAAGCTGCTTTCAAATGAAACTAAAATTTATTCATAACATAATACTTATCACTCTGCTTTCTGTTTTTTGTTTTAATTACAGTTTTCATTATTGCATTTGATTTAACTTCACAAATTTTACAACATACAAAGTGTTCATAATTACAGTTCACATTTCGAAAGGCTGTAACTGGTGAACCAATCAGCGTAATGACTTCATATTTCAAATGAGGACATCCATGATAATGGAACTTTGTTTGGCACAAAAAAAATTTACTTCTGAAGGTGGCCGCTAGGATGATATATGGTACTGCAATACTGTAGTGGATACACTTGATTCGTTGCATGTTATAAAATGGCATGTTTTGATACTGTTTCTTCTGGTATCAGCAACGTACTGACATTGCAACATCGCATGCTCAACCGCAGCATGTAGAATGTCACTCGTAATGTTGTGAATATGGCATGTAATGCTGGTCTTCAGG